>PVJD01000368.1:0-467801 GCA_004026545.1 Mormoops blainvillei | reverse complement strand
TATGATACTGACTTATAATTCAGGAATATTGTATAGACATCACTTAGTCTATTTTTCAAGTCATTTATTTATGACTTTTAAAAATATTTGATGATTTTTCTTTTAAAATTTATTATAAGGTACATTATAGTTTTATCACTATTGTTAACAGGGTATTATATATACATATTTTATATTTGAAATATATAATTTAATGGTTGTTCAAATAACAAAAAATATATAAAAATAGTTTTCTTTAATCCAGTTATCTCATTGGATTTTACTAGTTTTTATTATATATTTTTAGAGTTTAGTTTGACTATAATATATGCAAATAGAGGTTTTATCTTTTGTTTGCAATAATTATACGGCTAGCTGGTTTTCTTATTGCATTAGCTTATTCATGATGCTGAGTAATTGTGGTCATTACAATATTTATCCTTGTTTTAATGAGAATGGTTTCGATGTTTTGATAATTAATATGCTGTTCATTGCTTGTTTTACTATGGTAAAAATAGACCATCATATCTGGATAATTACTTTTCTGTTCTTAAAATAAAGTTTGTATTAAAAATGACTACTGAGTTGCTTGGCGTGGCATCCCTTACACTAAAAATGTTGCTTGTTTGATTCCCAGTCAGGGAACATACCGTGGTTCTGGGTTCGATTACTGCTTAGGTCAGGGCTCGTACCAAGGTAACCCATCCATGTTTCTCACATGGAGTTTCTCCCTGTCTCTCTGTCTCCCTTCCTCTCTCTCCAAACATATTCTTGAATGAGTATTTTTTAAAAATGGATGTTGAATGTTTTGAAATACCCCTTAAGTACATTTTAATATAATCACATGTTAATTTTCTCTTTTAATATGTAAACTCAATACATTTTGACTTAAAATACTATCAAAACACTCATGCAATTAAAATTTATAAAAGTAATGTCCTCTTAATGAAAAAATATGTGATTTTAAAAATATGCTTTTCAAGTAAGCTCTCACTGTTTAATATTTTTATAATCTACTTTTTAATTTAACAATTTAAGGTAGATATGTTTCTCACTTATCAAATAATAGTTCTATATTAGCATACAGGTAACAACAAAATACAATATTACATGAATAGATACCACAATGTATCATGTTGGACATTTAAGTTGAGTTTTTAGCTATTAAACATGTTTTTTAAAAAAGACATGACTCAATGGTGTTTTAAACAACCTTGTAACCTGAAGTTTACAATGTATGATTTAGCCAATTTAGAAAGAAAGCATATTCACAGTCACACAAATAGTTAATTTCTTTTTTCTTAATCAAGCATGTACACTTTCATTGTCAATATTTCCAAACTTTGCCAATTTCCTACACATCCCCAATGCATGATCATCTCTTTAAAAAGTACTAACTGTCCATGGCTACTTATTTCCTTTACAACGTTTTATAATCATACATGTTGGTTGGGCTTCAAATGATAGGATTCCCTTGTACTCTTGTCCTTAACAAAAGAGAATTGAAGGGCAGTTGAAAAGAATAAGAAGGGCTATGGAAAACACATTTTGTGTGACGTGAAATAGGGCGAGGTCACCATCAAAGAATTTTTCCTCCTCAGAAGATTCATCCTCTTAGGATCTGTCTTTACCTTATATGATCATTTCTGTCCTTCAGTTGTCCATATCTTTTTATGGAAGATCAGTTCTAGAACACATCACAAGTTGGGAGGGTTAAAAGACAATATGGAACTTTATAGAAAAAATATGTATAACTTCTGAAATAAACCAAAGATAACAATTATCAATGAGCAGCAGAATTATAAAAACACAGAGCATGTCATTAGAACTATATTCTTTTTGTAAAAGTATTTTCAGTCTCTTTTTACATTGTGGAAAGGATTTAGCATTTGAAGTCAGAGAGACCTAGGTTTGTAGTCTCAGATTTACAGGTAGAGCAATTAAATTCTCTGAGGTTCAGTTACTGGAATTGTAAAATGGTGGTAATAGTACTTACCTTGTAAGATGAATGTGAAAACTAGAGAAAACCTGAAAAGTTCTTTGCATAGCATGAGGTACTCTGTAGGTGCTTGGTAAATGGTATTCAGTTTTTATGATAACTATCATTCATAATAATAATATGATATTCAAAATATGTATAGTTTACAGACTAGAAAATGTATAGACATTTTCTTTTCACTTAAAAAAATTCATATTACTCATCCAGCTACTATTTGATTCTATTCATTAGTATTCATCCTGGAGAATGTCTTGGCATGGTAGATTATTGATGACAATGCTTCCTGTTCTACTTTTTGTTTGGAAGCAATATTAATTTATATGCTGATTAATTTGGGGGGCTGGTCACCTTACTCCTCTGCCTTTGTCATAGATCTCACTTGTTTGTAATCAATTTTTCTTAACCTTTATACCCCCAAGAAGATGGTACATGAATACATTGATTATATGCTTTATATTTTCATTCATGAGTCAAACAGCTAATGGATAGAAGCAAAAAAAGAAAAAGGTAAATTACAATTTCTTTTGAGATCAAGACTGTTTCAAACTTGTAAAAATTTATTTTGTGAAAATTCTTACTGATGATATGGTATGTGTATAAATTAAAATATGAATATAATGGATATTGATGGGTGATTAAATAAGTATATATAAAACTATGAGGATAGCAGTTTATAAAAAGCACATTTTTTTCTATATAAAATGCATATATAAAATTACAATAAAAAGAGGACCTCTCAAACTGAATGTATATATATCTATTTTTTTTCTACCTCTGACCTACTACTTATTGTGTCCAAGTTTTAAGAATTTATAGGACTATAAATTGTCATGATGGCTGGCAGCCCTGCAGTTTACAATTATAACACTGTTGAAATTCTCTATTAAATAATGATTTTATTACATTATTTACCAAACAATGTCCTTCAGTGGCGAGGTAGAGGTATATTACAAATCCTGATATCTTGAGAGCCCAGGATATTTTATAGTAGAAAACTGTAAATAGATATAGCTCAGTGTTGACAGTTCTGAACTTTATAATGAGATTAGATCACAATTTTTCATAGGTCATCTAGTAGTCCTGTGAACAATTACCAACAGTTCTTAGAATTAGTGATTTTTCCTTATGATTTTGTCACTAAAGCTTTATTACCAGATACAATGACAAAAGACCATTCAGAAAAGTCAAAGAGTTACTACATTGTAATTTGAAATAAGGAATAGGAGTAAGAAAGGTAAGAAGGAAGAGAGGGAAGGAGGAACTGAGGGAAGAAGGGAGGCAAAGAAGAAGGAGAGAGGGAAGGAAGGAAGGAAGGAAGGAAGGAAGGAAGGAAGGAAGGAAGGAAGGAAGGAAGGAAGGGAGAAAAAAGGGGATAAATACATAGAAGTGAAAAAATAATAAAGAAAAGAAAGAAACTACCTACCATTTTTAGTACGTTTCAGTCCAAGGGCTAAGACATGATATGGGATTCTCACAGCCTTATGAGATAGGAATTTCCCATTTTACAGATGTGTATTGACGTGATGCCCATAGACGGAATAATTGATTCCAAGGGATCATCAGCACTCTGAGTATAAAGTTACTCCAAAGCCTCTATGCTTTGTTTTTTTCATTGGTTTTTATTTTTGGCTTTGTTTTCTGTCTTTGCTCCATAACCATCATGCGCACACTCTGTGGGCTAATTTTAGCCACACGGCTTTACTGTCACTTTTAACTACAGATGGCTAGGCAATTAGGTAATTTTGTTTTTCTAGTGGCAACCATTTAGGACAGTCCTGATAAAGCCTCCGTACCAGGAGATCAGTCATACAACCAAAGGCTCTGACCATTTTTCTTGTTGGGCACACACTTCCTTAACTGAAAACACGAAAACAGAGACAGAATACCATTGCAGGTAAGACTCCGGCTCAGGACGCAGATTGACTGGGTCTGACTCTTAGCTCTGCTACTAACTAGATGGGAAATTTCAGGGCAAATTTAACCTTTCTGTACTCAGTGTTCCTCTTCTCTAACATGAGGACAATAATATTTACATCATAGAATGCTTCTAAGCATTAAAGGAGTTAATATGTAAAAGTGCTCTGGCACATAACAAATGGTGTACCATCATTACTATCATTGCTTTTATTATTATCTGTTAAGTTCATTCTAGCTTTGTAATTCAAAAAGTGCTTAATGATGATACCTCATTTTTACATTTACTTCCACCTTCCTGAACTTTCCCTGAATTTCAACCCCATCCAATCCCTTGTTCTTGCAAGAAGTCCCTGTCTTTCCATGATGCTGCTCCTTATGCTGGCAGTTTATTCTGGGATCACATTCAGCTAAGCAAAAGTTTGCTTTACGAAGTCAGCTGCCCCCCATCCCCACCCCAAGAAGGCAGGTTAGCAACTCCTATACATCTCCAACATGACTCATCGTTGTATATATTATAAATGCTGTCAGCCTTTCCCCAGCTCCCACCCGCCCCATTTCACATATACACCTGACAGGTAGCTCCTTGAGGACAGGGACTCTACTACACCTGACCCTTTTTGCCTTCTTAACACATATCAAGATGCCTGGTATATAGAGGGCTGTCAGTAAATGTCAAAAAAATAAGTGGGCTTGCCCCTAGGAAGACAGCAATCCAGGGAAGATGAAGTGAATGAAACCAAGGAACCCATGAAACTACTAGGTACATATGCAGCCATGGCAGAGCCCCTACGCAGCGCTTTTTAGCCCATGTTGCTACCTACTGTCTAGCTAAATAATAATGATGCAGGCATTAGGGGATCCAGGGACCCAAAGGTCTGCGACCTACTGTAGGTTCTTGGCAGAGACACAGAGAATGGGCTACTCCACAGACAGAGCAGCCCTTCCCTAGTGGAATTTACTTCTTTTATTGAGGCTCATTTAATCGAGGGGTAGGGCATTCAATAAGGGCAAGAATATTCAGCATTTTTCCTGGAAAGAGGTGGAGAATTCTCAGAAGAGTTCCCTTGGTCATTTTGCGTCCTTACCTGGGCTTTCCATTTCAGATCATGGAGGCGAGAAGTGTGTCATTTAGCATGCTAATGTGTTATAATGAACGTATAATGAATCTAGTGGTTAGCATAAGGTGAAATTAGTCACCATGTTGGATGGAGCTAAGCCATAATATATCCACTGGGGGTTGGTCTTCCTATCCCCTGAGAGTCCCTGTAGCCTTTATTGGTTGTAACTGTTTCACTGCATAGCCTGTCTCAAGAAAACTAATACTTTTAAGTACTTCATCTGAAAACACTTGGTAGGCACTTCATGGTTGACCTCTCATTTACTGTTTGCAACAAATGCATGAAATATATACAATCATTATTCCTATTTTGTGAATGAAGAAAGAGGCTCAGAGAAGTAACTAACACAGGTATGACCTGCTAATGTTGGGATTAAAACCCTGACCTCTGACTTCAAACTCTATTCCTCATGTTTTAAATTGCTCCTATACACACATTGCCTTTCAAAGTGAAGATAGAGATTTTTCTTAATAAAAAAATATTTTATTTTGTTCAAAGAGCTGAGTTGCCTCCCAACAGTCAAATCTCTTTTGCAGCCCAGGGTAGTTCATCCTTCTTATTATTTCTGGGGCAGAATGGAGAGGTATAGGCAAGATAAGTTCAGAGAAATATGATTATCTCTTTTCCCTCAGTTTTTAAAAAATCCCTACCACAGTGCTTTTTCATCTCCTCTATTGTATATAAAAAATAACATTTTACCAGATATCTCTCTACTGAACAGAAAAAATTAAATTTTTAAAAAAATTTTTTGCCAATTTCATTCAGTTTAAAAATGCCTTGAAAAATAAATTGAAGACAAAAGTTGACAGCTGCCATCAACTCCTTTGACAGTCATTCTGTAATGGATAGATTTTAAATCCTGAGCAGTTTGGTTAGGATGGAAACCCTGTTTCACTTGACCACACTCTTTTTTACTGACAGGGAATCAATTTTAGATGCTGAACAGCCAGAGCTGGGTCTTCAAGGAGACTCAACTTGACATCTTATTCTCTGCAAATGAGTAGAAGGTACTGCAGAATGTGAAGCAGTGTCTTGGTTTGAATATTTTCCAGAGGTAGAATTTATGAGGCTATTGAAATTTTGTTCAACAAGTATTGCCTATGACGGTCTAAGCTGAGCAATTTAATATAGATTAGAGTGGAATCTCTGTGATCAGAGCTGCTAACAAGGGAACCTCTTGTCAATGAGCAAAAGATTATGCTGGGGAGGGTGTGGTAGCTGGTAACCAGCTCTTTTGGCAAAATAGGCAGTGGTTCCAGCATTGTTGGTCCAAGTTAACACTCCTCTCCAAAGCAGGGTACTTTGCATATGCTATCAACTTTTTACTCATTGGACTTCTGAAATAATGTTGAGGAAAAGGAATTTTCTTCAGTTGCCAGGTAAGGAAGAATGGGAAGTAGAGATTAAGTTCAGGCTATCGTACTGGGTTAGGAATTTGGGCTGGAATGTGGTCTTCTGAACGCCCAGTATTTATCATTTTACACCCTTCAACATACTCTCTGATGTGAAATACTTATGATTTTAGTATAGGAGAATCTATGAAGCTTCTCTATAGCTTGTGAAATTAGAGTTTCGCCCTTTGGAAGTAGACGGGTTTCTGAGCTTAGGCACCTACCACTTGGGATCAATAACCCCCGCATTTTTCTCCTTCAAGAAAAATCCTGCAAGAGATCATGGCAGCATTCTCCACTTATGTTTTTCCCTCACAATTTAAGAGAAGAAAAAAACTACATTTAGTCTATACTTAAAATGTTTTATAAAACCCTGTTTTGAGATAGTCCATTTCACATCTTTAAATGTATGGATTTTCTTAATACATAAGTACTCATTGTTTTCTCAGTTTTGTGTGAAATTGTTCATATATATCACTACATTCACATAATATATAGCTATTGGTGATGATATGTTTGTTCGTTTTGGCTTCTTCTGCTTTTGTTTTTGTTTTAACTTCCATGTTAAGCCCTGATCAACTTACTGATATTAGTGACAGGTTCTATAATTTCTGGTATAGTATATTGAGCATTACTGAAAACAACTCCACATCAAACTGACTTTCTTGGAGAAGGTAAAGCACAACTCATCAGTTCAATCATTGCATTCCATAAAGGGAGATGTCACTTAACTAGCTTTCCTCTCAGTGCCAGGAAATCAGCTCAAAGTATTTTTCTTTAGATAAGTGAACATGCTTGTCATAACTTACTATGCCTGTTAAATCTTCCTATGAAATATTTTACAGAGAAATATGTAAATATTTTGACTGCTTGTGCCATTCTTCTCAGATGGCTTTGCAGATTACACATGGGTCTCTAGATGAAACAGGAAGGAAAAGCAAGTAGAAATTTCTTAAGGTAGCATTTTTCATTAATGAAGACAGAGAGACTAAAGGAAAAACTTTATGTAATGGAGTCTTAATGTAAATAGCCAGAAAGAGTAATATATACTCCATGAGCTGGCCTCCAAGTGACACTAGTGTGATGGAAGTATACTGTGAGTCTCCAGACAGCACGTCCTCTTACCTTTCCTTCCTGACAGCAGATGAATTAACCAGGGCTTAAGAGTAGACTATTTGGCAAACACACATTAGTGGAGGCTTTGTACAGCATGACTTTTATGGGTTTGCTACATTTTACACGAATAAAGCTCTATAAACCACCTTTTAATCTTTACAACCTATAGTAAGCAGATGTGATATAAGAATTCTGAACAAAGATAGGGTTGAGAAAAGTGAGGGAATTTCCCCCAGGCAATTCTCATTAAATGTATAAAGTCTTTGTTTCAATTCAGTTATTTTACTTTTGCTTTTTTTCATGATTCCTATTGAAAGAATAACATAATGTTGATGAGATTTAAAGATCAAGGTCATGGAATAATTGTACTTGTTCCACCATCTGAGAGGACACAGTGGCAGATGTTTTTAGTTGTCAAATGACCGTATTTTTTCATATTTTTTAAGGGACCATATTTTATTCAATTTTGGGCTCACAGATGTAAATGGATGACTTGACGGAAAAAAGAATCATATCACTAGTACTTGCTCACAATTGTGGAGTTAAATAAAACAATCTGATAGAACTCCTGATTTGAAGCAGCAGAAACCACCTCTTGGCCTTACCTGAAAGGAGATGGTTGGAACTATAGCAGAGATTCCCATAATTGACATTGGCCGGTACTCTGAGGCTTAGAAAATGGAGAGTTGCAGACCCGGCTGCAGGAAGTGCAGCCAAAGTCACGCCACAGCACTCATCTGATCCACGGGCTCTTGCTTTGGTTGGGATCATCTGACTCCTCCTACTTTTCCTTATTCTTTGTATTACTGATCCAAGATTCAGAGTTCCAGAACAAATGCCTTACTGACAAAGCTGACCCATTGGTCTGTCCTGCTGTCTAGCCAGGAGTGGTAGAGGAAGGTCCCAGCTTTTGCAGTTTGAGATAGGAGCAGCCATAGAAGGCAATCACAGGGACCTGTGTGCCAGCTGTGTTGGCACACAATGAGAAACTAATACAAATAGTGGGAAAGGATGATGGTTGGCCAAAAAATGACAAATGCCTGCTCCACGTAAGTATTTGTTTGGAAGTTATGATGGGGTTTTAGACTAGACTTTATTATTAACTACTATCAGACCTTAGATAAGTCCCTTCTGCTGTCTTTTCCTCAGCCTTTAAAATGTTGGGGTGGGGGAGTAGGGGCTGGGTTAAATAGGTGAAGAGATTAAGGAAAAAAAACAACAGTTCATGCACAGACATCAGTATGGTGATTACCAGAGGGAAAGGGGGGAGTGGACGGATGTAGAAGAGGATAAAGGGAGGGTAGAGGTGATGGAAGGAGACTAGACTTTGGGTGGCAAACACACAATACAGTATATAAATGATATATCATAGAATGGCACACCTGAAACCTATATAATTTTATTAACCTATGTAACCCCAGTACACTCAATAAAAATATTTTTAAAATGATAGATTTGACATAGAATAGGAATGGGAAGTAAATGATATTTACATGGTTGTTCCTCTGATTTCCATACCAGACATAACTAACCAATCAGTGTATTCTTCCCTCCTGAGACATGAACTCAAAATCCTTGTTCAGAGTGCTCCGGCAGCAACTCCTTAGTCATCAGAATTGAAAAATGAGATAAAACCTTTAACTAGAGGTTAATTACATTTCTTTAAAGTATTTATGTTTTCTGAAGTCCCCGGACTAAGAGGTATTATCATTAGTTAAATTGTTTTAGAAAATTAAAAGGAACCTAGATCAGGTAGGAATAGAATTATAAAGTAGCTAATCTTGTAACATCTGATCAAGTGGAAGAAAATGTTTTAAAACTTGACTGGCTTTTATTATGACTGTTAAGATGTTAAAGGAACACTTTACTCCATTGTGGAATGTGCTATTCATCCTCTGCCATTAATCCAAGAAAGTCCTCAGCTCACAAAGACTATTCTTTGAACAATGGAAAAATAAGATATTGATCTGAGGCTTAAATTATGAATTATATTATTGATGGTAAATAAATGTAACATTATACTGTTAATAGTAAAGAAATTACCATTAACCATGAATTATATTGTTAGTGGTAAAGCAAATGCTTTACCATTAAGTTGTCTTAAAGTTTATAGACTACAGGATCTGCAATGGCTGAAAAAATCCATCCTAGAAATAACTAGGATATGTTACTAAACATAATGACAAGTTTAGTTATTGTGGCCAAGTAAATATTATTTACTTAGTACTGTTTTTGTTTACCATTTTAATAGTGAGTCTTCTGTACTTAGAGATTTAAAAAAATATCTCATGCCACTATTCAGGTTAGATGGATATGCAATCCATCCCACCAGGTGGAATGACTGAAGTGCCTAGAAGCCGCTAGTCTCCAGTGGCTGGCAGCAGCCTCCCTCTGCCCAGTAGGTTTCCATTGTCTTCCCTGTAACTCTGAGCTGCATTCATATTCACCTGCATATCAAAGTTTCCTTTTGGAATAATAATAACATAATATGTCCTTGAATTATGCCAGGAAAATACTTTCTAATTCAAGAAAGATATCTGGTTCCATGAAACCACAAAAAGTCTTCTAAAACATTTTTTGGGCACTAGCTTTCTGTAGGGCAGGGGCCCCATCCTCCGGGCCATGGACCAGTACTGGTCTGGGCCTGTTAGGAACCAGGCTACAGAAGGTAAGCTTCAATGTAATGCGCTTGAATCATCCCCAAAACACCCCTGTACACTGCCCCCACCCCAGTCCATGGAAAAATTGTCTTCCATGAAACTGGTCCCTGGTGCCAAAAAGGTTGAGGACTGCTGTTGTAGGGTACCTAGAACAAGGTTAGGTTCACAAGTTAGCCTTCCTCTCCACTGTGGCAGGTTACAAAAGGGCCACAAATTCTTCTCATTTCTTTATGCATGCCTTTTTAATGAGGCAACTTTGCAACTTCTTTCTTCAAGAGAGGTAGAGCCTATTTCTCTATACTTTAAATCTGGGTGGGCCACATATCTTTCCTTGGCCAAAGGGTTCTTAACAAATAGAATCAAACAGAGGCTTGAAAAGAACTCAAGCTTTGGAGGTTACCTTCTTGCTGCTCTTAGAAAGACTGAGCCCTCCGCCAAGTGCGTTAGCCTGCACTACCTTCTAGACGAGAGACATCTTATTTCCATCACCCTAGTTAACATCTTGTCAGTCATCGATAAAGTCAGTGAGGCCTCTCAATACCGTTCAGCCCCATCTGAGCTGGTCTGCTATAAACTGCCCAGTTAACTCTCAGCATCCTGAGACATAATCTTTGTTGTTTTAATACGTGAAGTTGGTGTAAATTTTTAAGTAGCAAAATATAGCCTCAGTAGTTGCTTTTAGTCATCCCATTATTTACCCAGGAATGGTTTGCCTACCTGCACGGGATAATCTCAAGGAACTCCTTAGATCTGCCTACCAATTGTCACTGAATAGAATGCAACCTACATGTACTGTAAAAGACTCCTGATAGCCTTTCCAGTGTGTGTGTGTGTGTGTGTGTGTGTGTGTGTTTTGTTTTTTAAAGAAAACTGACTTTGGACTTCTTGGTTTTCATTATTTTAGCTTCAGGAATTATTTTTTCAATTAAAACATCTATGTGGAAATTCTTTTTGAGGTCTAACAATGATACAGTGTCAAACACCTTAACACATCTGTGAAAGCTTTATAAAATCTGTGAATTTCAAAATGTCAAAGAAAAGTTCTCAACTTGTTCAGGGTTAATCTACCATGTGGATTTAGTGTGGCACTAAAGAGTACAAAAGGTAAAAGAGACCAAAGTTGTCTCAAAGAGAGAGGGAAGGAGACTCATTACATGTAAGCTACATAATATCTTCCTGATGGGGAAATGGATGTCAGTTTGCTTTTAGAATTGAGTAAGATCTTGGGGACATTTTACTCTAGGTCCTAACATTCCAAGGTATATCTTATCTTACATCTCAGGGCTAATTGATTCAGGTTTCCTCTCCTCTACCTTCAGGCTATTTCTAAAAACATATCATCAGCTTTTCCTGGGAATTGCCATCTAGATTTCCTTCCAGAATTTTCATCTGTTTTGATTGTATTACTTGGTCCCCTTTCAAAGTTAGATAGTTTATGTACATACAGACATGGATGTATTTCCATGTGTCATATTTCTCTGTATTTCTCTTTGTGCCTTGGAAATGGTTTTCTGGGGAAAATTGGCCAGAAGACATGTTTGGGAAGAATGGCAAAGCATGGTAATCTATGGTCAAAGAGATTGTGCCTAAATTATATATCGTATCTGTACTTACAAAAATGCTTTTTTGTTTATATCATCATATTTCAGTAATGTGATAGTGCTTGGGGCATACAAATATGCTGTCTGTGTACTTCTGGAGTTCTCTGGTCTTGTGTTATGATGTCAGTTATTTCAATTGTTGCATCTTAGGAACTGTGGAGAAGTTGACAGAAAGTGCTGGTTTCGTGACTAAGCATATAATAATATTGGTTTTGCATTCAAACCCAATACTCAGATTCAACACAGAACCACAGTGTTCCCTGCAGTTGTGGGACTAGGGTCACAGCATTTCCTATGGCAGCTGGTTTTGAATAACTACTGGTAAGAATTCTCTTTGGATTGAAAAATTTAGATGATCAAGAATAAGAGTCATGCAAAATATCTCATCATTTTTAGTTCAATACCACCCTTTGGATGTCACACAAAACATACAGCATATTCTTTAGAAGTCAGTAGATGCTGTGAATACTTTTAATTCTGAAAATTCAATTTAAATTCTCTCCAAATTTTTCCTTCCAAAGCAAGTCCACCAAGCACATATTGAAAGCTTCCTGTCAACTCCAGGTCTGGGCAAGGTCTTGTGAAACCCAAAGACTTCTAAAATAAAGGCAGCAGGAGGCAGATGTGCCTTACGCAAATGTATTCTCTTAATTCCTCCGCAGTCGGGATGGCTACATTAATGGGGGAAAGCACTAAGGGAAAGATGTTCTATGTTAATAGTAGAGGAAGCAAATTTTGACCTGTAATTAGTAACTTGAACTCCCTTCTGCTTCTGAGAAGGACAACAAATTAAAAGAAACAAGGTGTCTGGGGTCTTGGAATGAGTTAGGCTCTAGCTGATTATGATAAGTTGATAGGGCATGGGAGACTAACTCTTTTTTGACCTTTTGCTGAGAAGACACTCCAAACTTGGGTTCTAGTGATGAATGCTCTCTTTTTCCTATCCAATAAAAACTGGTTAAAGCTTCAAACAAGAATCTTTACTGTGCCTGGTGTGGTATATTAGAATCAAATTCCTTCCCTAATTCTTTTTTTTACCAGTCAATAAAAACAAGCTTGAATTTCAACACGATTTTTACCCCCCAGTGGGATGTTTGCTTATAGGTATCCCTAACTGGTTACAGTCAAAATTAGTCTTATGTTATTATTGAACCCTTCAGTGTTTGTGTAGAGATTATGAGGACATGAGCTGCCTTCAAAGGATCTTTTAGCCATGACCAAAGTTTAGAATTACCTTCTCCCCACCCAATAGTCCTACATGCAATCATTCTATTTCTGTAGCTCCTAGAATTAATAACAATGCCAAAGCAATGCATTAGTGATTCCATATTTTTTTCACAAGTTTTTACTAAGCATGTTGTGTAGTATATGCAAAACATTGTGCTGGCAGTTAAATATGAATAAGACCAAAACTTTGGCCATAGCTGGGTAGCTCAATTGGCTAGAGCTTCACCCATATATGCCAAGGTTGTGTGTTGGATTCCCCAGTAAAGGCACATATGAGAAACAGCCAATGAGTGTATAAACAAGTGGGACAACAAATTGATCTCTCTCAAATAAATAAATAAATAAGACCAAAGTTTTGACCTTAAAGTAGAAACAGGTGAAGATATGGAGTGAAACCAACCACTTTCAGCTCTCAAAGAGAGTCCAGCTTTTGGTTAAGTTTGAGTATGGTACTTGTTAGCCTTGAGGATCCAAACTAACTCACCTTAAGTTATAAACATGCCTGCTGCTATGATGCATTCATTCACAAAACAATTTTTTTCTTTTGAATATCTATCATTATTCATTCACTTATATGTTCATTTAAGAAACATTTATTCAGTATCTGTCTTGTGCCAGATGCTGTACTAGTCTCTGGAGATAGAGCAATGATGAAAATGGAGCAAAATCCCTGCCCCGTGGAGTTTCATAATGGTAGGAGAAGACAGATGATAAAATGAATAAGTTAAAATACAATAAGTTAAATGAGGGGGGGGAAGCTATGGAGAAAATTAAGGGAAGAAAGTTGAAATAATGTGTGTCTGTGTGCCTCTGTGTGTGTCTGTGTGTGTGAAGGGCAGCAACTTTGAATAGGATAGTGACACACACTGCATTAGATTTTGAAGTAAAAGTAATAAATGAAACTGACATGCCCCTGGGAGTTATAGGCTAGTGGAGAGGAAAAGTTATCGTACAGATAATTACATTAGATTGCGGTATGAAGAGAAGAGGTGTACGTAATGCTACGGGTGAGAACACAGGGCAAGGAGACATCAGTAGTCTAGGCGACCAGGAAGGTCTCATGGGTAAACTGACATTAAAATTGAGACCAAAATGTAGAATAAGCCTCGGAAGAGGTGAAGTGGGTTGAGGCTCAGCACAGGAAAAAAGAAATTCAAAGATCCAGGAGGCAGTGAGAACTTGGTACGTTCAGGGAACTGAAAGTGTAAGATGGCTGAAGTGTGATTTGGAGAAGAGTGACATGGAGTATCCATATGCAAGCACTGGTATTATTGAATGCCATATTAAGAAATTGGAACTTTATCTCAACAAACAGAAATGATTAAAAGAGTTTAAAGGATTGGAAAAGACTTGAGGTTTTTTCCCAGGGTCCCCTAGGGAGGCAGAACGGAGTTCCGTTCATTCAGAATCTGGAACCTGAATGATCTCTTGAGTCTGTTCTCTGATTCAACTAATTAGTTTTCCTTTCAACTATAAAGCGAGTTTATGTGTCCCACACATGCATTCATTTTTTTCAAAAGATATATAATATTGATAACTTATATTCTGCTTATGTCCAAATAAACCTTTTTAAATTCAAATGTCTGAAAAGGCATGTTGTGTTTCTCTTAGAGCTGAGAGAACTAGAGGCCAACTCAAGATTCTGGGTGAACGGCACAAAACCCAGGGCTGCATGTTCATCTTAATTTTAACTCACTTGAGTCTTTTTTGCATTTGACTGCCTTGCTTTACATTTTCAAAATACAACAAGAAAACAATAAATTATTAGCTCCCTTGGCATATTACATATTATTTGTTTTCCAAAAATAAAATATGTACATATCATTTTCAAGAATATTCCATAACATATGCATGAACTTTTATAGTTGAAAGGGTTCAGAGAAATTAAAATTATTATACAGATGAAGAAACTGCCCACTGAACAGAGAATGTCACTTAATTTATATTATTTGACAAAGTCTACCTATAATATCATTATTTTTACTATATATTTTATATTATTTTGTTTTATATATTTTAGTAAATTAAAACAATTTTTAATGGAAATATGAGTATACGTTGCAAAAATCCAAAAGTCGTACAAGTGTATACAATTAAGTCTCTCTTCTATTCCCTTTTTCAGACTGTATAGTTTCCGTACTGACATTATTTTTATGTAATATGTCCAGATATGCTTTATGTATGTACACACACATTAAATATGTGTGTACATGTTATAAGGCAAATTTTAACACTCTCTACATATTTTTTCTCACCTTGCTTTGTCACTGAACAATATATTTTTTATACCATTCCATATGGATATATAGAAAGAGCTGTCTAATTCTTTTTAATAGTTATGTAGTATTCCATTGCATGCATATGACCTCATTAATTTAATCAATTCATTGTCTAAGATATTTTATTTTTCCAGATATTTTCATGATAAAAATAATTCAATAAATATATTTTACATAATATATATTTTTTTATCATGTGAAATTCTATCTATAGGCATCCCTAAATGTGGAAGTGCTGGTTCAAAGAGAATGTAAAATTTTTAAATTTTAATATATAGTGACTAGTTGCCTATAAAATGTTATATATTTCCATTAGCAATTAATGATAGTGCTGGATTCCCCCCCATCTGTAACATAATGCCTTATTAAACTATTTGATCTTTGCCATAGACCAAAATGGCAATTTACTATTGCTTGAATTTATATTTCTCTTTTTAAGGTTAAATATGAATATATTTTAGTATATTTAAGATTTATTTGCATATAATTTCCTGTAAACTGTTAATAGAATTGGACTATATTTTCCATCATATTGTTATTTTTTAATACTGATTTTTAGACACTACTTATGTACAAAATAATTGAAACCATTGTGATGTGAGTTACATTTATTTCCTCCTAGTTTACAATTCACCTTCTAACTTCAGTTAAGGTGTTTGTTTTTACTGTATACAGTTTAAAAGTATAGTAAAACTTACTACTCTTTGTTTTTATTGCCTTTGGATTTATGTATTTACCATAGAACAACATTTTCCACTCTGAGATTATTTTTAAAATTCCATGTTTTTATAGAGAGATTATGGGCTTATATTTTAAAAGAAAATGTAAAAATATTTTCTATAATTTATGTGCAATCCAAGTTATTTTTTAAGTAGGACTATCTATTTGTTACAACACCATTTTTTGAATAGTCCAATCTTTATTCCCTTATGTGAAATGCCATCTTTAACATGAACTTAATTTCTAAATTTGTTTGAGACTATATTTGGACTTTCTATTATGTTCCATTGATTTTTGTGTCTATTCATTTGGCGTTATTGTACAATTTTAATTATTGTAGCTCTAAAATATGTCCATAGCTATCAGATATAATTTTTATTATAGTTATTTTTGACAAAATTTGTTGATTGTTTTTTATGTGAACTTTAGAATCTATACAGTTGTGAAAAACTCCTGGTATCT
Organism: Mormoops blainvillei; assembly: GCA_004026545.1. Classification (NCBI taxonomy): domain Eukaryota; kingdom Metazoa; phylum Chordata; class Mammalia; order Chiroptera; family Mormoopidae; genus Mormoops; species Mormoops blainvillei. Next base: position 451,332 of record PVJD01000368.1, on the reverse strand, counting down.
TTTGGTGATTTTTTATTTATTGATTTACTGAAAGGGATTAGCATCATTTTGAAGTTGAGTCTTTCTGCCCAGGAAGAGAGGGTGCTTTTGCATTTTTTTGAGTCTTCTTTTGTGTAAAGCAGTCCATGGATTAGTACTGGTCTGCACTGAGATAAGAACAGGAATTATGAACAAATAAACTTTCAGAGCAATTTGACATGTTTGTGACATTCACTGTGGTTTTGATAACCCTTTAAAAATTAATTTTTATTATTTTTAAAGAATTACCTATGATAAATTGAAAATAAGAAGATTAGCCTTTCACTAAATTAGTTTGAGAAACACAATAGCAGTTTTATAGTCATTATCTTTATTGTTTGATAATTGTTTAATCTGATTATGTGTATGCGTATACATATATATACTGATACATATGTGTATAAGTATAATCATAACCGTCTTCCTTGCTAATAAAAAAAAATTCCTCTTTGCTTGGCTCTTTATCCCCATTTTTATCTTTCTCATTCCTCAGCATCTCCCCACTCCAAATAACCCATGTTAACAACCCACTGTGTTTTGTTTGTATAAAATAATATTAAATAAAAGCAGGCAAATTCCTTCTCCCTATTTTAAGAATAATATTGCTAGAGCTTTAACAGTAAATATGATCCTTGTTTGGGAATAAGATTAAAAGTGTCCTATTGCCCTGGCTAGTATGGCTCAGTGGCTTGGGTACTGGCCTGTTAACCAAAAGGTCATTGGTTCGGTTCCTGGTCAGGGCACATACCTGGGTTGTTGTCAGGTCCCTGGTTGGGGGTGTGTGAGAGACAACCAATCGATGTATCTCTCACACATCAATGTTTCTCTCCCTCTCTTTCTCCCTTCCTTCCTGTCTCTCTAAAATAAATAAATAAAATCTTTTGGAAGCATCTATTTATTTTTACTAAACTTTAAAAGAAGACTATTTTAAACATTATCAAACATCTGTGGTGATGTTTTTATGATATGCTTTTTAAATATATCAGTTTGCTGAATTGCATAATCAGATTTCCAATTACTGGACCATTTTTTGCTTTTCTAGAGTCAATCCCATGTCATTGATTGTAGTGTATTAATCTTTCCCCCTCAGCTTTATTGAGATATAATTGTCATATGACATTTGCTAAATTTAAGGTGAACAATGTGATGTTTTGATATATATATGTATTGCAAAATGAATACCACAATAAGATTAGTTACCACATTCTTCACCTCATGTAATTACCATGTTTTTGTTATTGTTATGGTGAGAACATTTAAATTCTACTCTCTCAGCAATTTTAAAGTACACAATACAGTATTGTGTTTTGTAGAAAATTTTTAAATCTGTGTTCTTCAGGGCTGTTAGTCTGTAGTTTTATTTTCGTGTCGTGTCCCTCTGTGGCTTTGGTATTGGGGTAGTACTGGCCTTGTGAAATGAGTTTGCGAGTGTTCCTTCCTCTTAAAGTTTTGAGAGATTTTGAGAAGGTTTGGCATTAATTTTCCTTTAAATGTCTGGTAAAACTCCCCAAAGAAACCATCTGGTTCTGGACTTTTTTCTTTGTTGGGAAGTTTTTGATTACTGATTTAACTCTTTCTTACTATTACTCTGTTCAGATATTTGGTTTATTTATTATTCAGTTTAGGCTGGTGGTATATTTCAAGGAATTTATCTATTTCCTCCAGGTTATCCAATTTGTTGACATTTATTGTTCACAGAAGACCCCTATTAATCTTTGTATTCATGTGATATCAGATTAGTATGAAATTAGTGTGAAATCAGATTATATCACCTAAACTTCACCTTGTATTTCAAAAATTGTAGAGCCTTTAGATTGGTGGTTCTGTGGGATCAGTCAGATGGCATTATAAACATATATGTAACACTAGTAAAAGTTAAGGTTCACCCAGAAAAGGAGGTAATTATCTCTTGGTGCTCTTGTTTCTCAAATTGTTTCTCCATGACAAAGCATAGGTCCTGAGTTCTTTAGGACTTCATTTCACCTACGTTATAGATGTTGTTAGGTATATGCATGGAGTATCTATCCTCCACTCTACTGACACGGTTTCAGGTGTACAGCAAGAGCAGCCGTGAGTTTTCTTTCAGGTCATGTACTTATGCTTTAGGTTGGTGTGAAATTGGCTCTTGTAGGGATTCTAGTGTCTACTGGTAAATTTCATTCCTGTTGTATAAAATGGGGAGCCATTAGTTCCGCTCCTTCGCAGCATGTAATCTACTTTGGAGATTTGTGTTCTGATGCCTTCCCCCCTCCACTAAAATCTGTAGCTATAGGTAGTTTTCTTACCTGCTGGATCTTCACTGCAACTGCAACATTTTTTTTATAATAGAGAATTACAAATTTGATTTAGTTTCATCAAAGATAAAACTGCAGTTCTACTTCTTTCTCTAATTTTGTTTTGGATGATTCTTATCGATGACACAGCATGGTCTTTATATCACATTTTAAAAACTAACATTTAATCATCACCTTTTAATAATGTTAATGCTGCTTAATTAAAACTATTGCCTTACTGGCATGAATTTTATTTTTAAAGCATTCTTATCCCAGACTAAGTATTCCTCTTTTCTCATTGAACATTAAAGGATAAAAAAATGTAAAACTTGCATTTTTTTTCAGTGAAATCAAGAGAATCGTTTCTCTTGTAATGATTTTTAAAAATTCAAGTTGAGGTCTCCTTCTTTAGATTTTTTAAAAATCATGATTTTAACGGATATTAGCAGATCATAGAGCTATTAAAATAACTATCTCAGACTTCAGGAAGGAAAATAGTGTTTCTACAAAAGGGATCAATTATGTATAATGTATTTAGAGAGAGGAAGAAAATAATGAGAAATACTCTTGGCATGATGCTCTATGTTAGTAAAACAATAGTTTCTATCTGAATGTATTTTCTACTATAATATGTAATGTGGAATATAGGTAAATAACATTATAATGAAGGTAGTCTAGTGGAAATTAAAACAAACCTTCCCAGAGCTGCTCTTTATTTTTCAGAGATACTAAGAAATAATTTGAGAAACAAGAGCATCAGGTGATAATTACCTCCTTTTGTGGTTGAACCACACTTTATGCCACTTTTGATGATATGTTTTATAAAGCCATCTGATAAACCTCAGAGAACCCCAAATCCAACAATTCTTATAATTTTGGCATACAAAGTGAAGTTTTGGTAAAATATACAGGGGAAAATCTATGGTAGAAATTCATGGAATCTTTTAAGCATCTAACTCACCTTGAAAACTCAAGGCATTTGATTTCAATTCAAAATTTAGAGATGTTCTGGTTGCTTTTGAAAGATGTTTTTGGATTACAAAAGAGGTTACCTATGCACAGATTACCTAATCTCTGCCTCTTTTGATATTCTATTTTTTCTCAGTCCTTACTGTACTAAGAAGGTAGAGAGGAACCTATTTCATAAATTTGGATTTGTTAAATACTCAGGCCCACAAAAACCTAGCCTAGAACTTCCAGTCAAGAAAGAGGCATAGGTAAACATGGCTCACCTCCTTGTACAACCACAGCAAAAATTACAACTGAATTACAGAACAACTATCACCCAGAATTGTCAGAAAATCAAGCTGTATGGAAGTCCAACAACCAAGGAATTAAAGAAGTCACATTCATCCAAATGGGCAGAGATGCAGAAATGCACAATGGGTGGCCCCACACCCACATGTGGTGGAGAAAAATCCAGAGGGATATATCATGAGTGAAGGATCTCAGCCCCACACCAGACCACTCAGCCCAGAGTTCCAGTGCCAGGAAGATAAGTCCCTGTAACTTTTAACTGTAAAAACCAATGGGGGTTGGGATGGGGGAAGAAACTGTGGGATCCTCAGGTGTATCCTCTTAAAGGGCCCACAATGGACCTAGGACTTATGCAGACACACTCCCTCTGGGTTCTAGCACTGGGGCAGCAGCTGGAAGGACACCAGGGACATACAGGGAGAAACTGAAGTGCCTGGCATCAGGGCAAGTGCAGAGGGGCAGCATTCTCCCCACAAAACTCCAGAGGCCGGGTAGCAGCCATTGTCCTCTTTCTGAGCCCTCCTCCGCTCAGAGCCACAGAGCAGCAAAACCATATCTGAGACTCCATCAACCTAGTTCACATGGGTTGCCCTGTGCTGATGATTACTTAAGGCTCTGCTGCATCCAACTTATAGGTGTACTTTTCTACAGCAGGCCGTGTTACTAAGACAGGGAGTCAAAGCAGCTCTACCTAATACATAGAAACAAACCTAGGGAGGCTGCCAAAATGAGGAGACAAAGAAATATGGCCCAAATGAAAAAGGAGAACTATACTCCAGAGAAAGAACTAAACAAAATGGAGATAAGCAATTCATCAGGTGGACAGTTCAAAACACTTGTTATTAGGATGCTGTCAAGGAACTCACTGAGTATACTTCAACAGCATAAAAAAGATCCAGTCAGAAATGAAGGTTACACTAAGTGAAATAAAGAAAAATTTACAGGGAATCAACAGTTAAGTGGATGAAACCAAGAATCAATCAATGATTTGGAATATAAGGAAGCAAAAAACATTCAATCAGAACAACAAGAAGAAAAGAGGATCCAAAAAAAAAAAAGAAAATAGGTTAAGGAGCTTCTGGGACAACTTCAAATATCAACGTTTGGATCACAGGGGTGCTGGAAAGAGAATGCACAAGAAATTAAAAACTTATTTGAAAAAATAATGAAAGAAAACTTCCCTAATGTAGTGAAGCAAATAGACATACAAGTTCAGGAACCACAGAGAGTCCCAAACAAGATGGATGCAAAGACGACCACAGCCAAGACTCATCACAATTAAAATGCCAAAGGTTAAAGATAAAGAAAGAATCTTAAAAGCAGCAAGAGAAAAGCAGCTAGTTACCTACAAAGGCATTCCCTTAAGACTGTCAGCTGATTTCTCAAAAGAAACTTTGCAGGCTAGAAGGGAATGGCAAGAAGTATTCAAAGTGATGAAAAGCAAGGACCTACAACCTTGATTACTTTATCCAACAAAGCTATCATTTAAAATTGAAAGACACATAAAGTGCTTCACAAACAAGAGAAAGCTGAAAGAGTTCATCATCACGAAGCCATTATTATATGAAATGTTAAAGGGACTTACTTAAGAAAAAGAAGATCAAAACTATGAACATTAAAATGGTAATAAATTCACAACTATCAATAATTGAATCTAAAAAACAAACTAAGCAAACAAACAGAACAGAAACAGAACTATATATATGAAGCTCATTTGGAGGGTTAGTAGTTGGGAGTGTGGGAAGGGGGAGAATGGGGGAGAATTAACAGGGGGATGTTAAGAGCAGTATAGGAAATGGAGTAGCCAAAGAACTTATATGCATGACCCATGGACAAGAACTAAGGTGGGGGATTGCCAGCAGGAATGGGGACACAAGGTGGAGGGGAAAAAGGGGAAAATTGGGACAACGGTCCCATAATTAATAAAATATATTTTTTAAAAGGGGGAAAAAACCTAGCCTAAACTATACATAAACAATCCCCCTAATTGATATTTTGGATCAAATAGTTCACCATATAATTGATTTAAAGTTGGATTTTTCATAATAATCTCCAGGTCAGTCAGAGAAAGCTCATATGATCTTACTTATATGTGGAATCTAATAAGCCCATATGATCTTACTTATATGTGGAATCTAATAAGCAAAATAAATACAATAGAACAAGAAGCATGGATATACGAAACAGACAGATAGCTGTCAGAGGTTGGGAGACAGTGAAGAAATTAGTCAAAGAACATATATGCATAGTTCATGGACACAGACAGAAGTATGGTGAAGGCCAGGGAAGGGGCAATGGGGACTGGGTGGAGGTGTGCAAAGGTGGAAGTAAATGGGGGACATCTGTAATAGTGTCAACAATGAAAAAGTTGGGCTTTTCAAAGCATGGAAGACATCACTGAAACCAAAATCAGGGAGCTTGCATAAGTGTTGGTTTAAATGCTTTAAGTAGCTCTGGAAATTATAGCTACACACATGGAAAGCAATCGATCCACTCATAATTACTATCCCATTTGAATTCTAGTAATTTAAGGAGAAGGAAAACAAACCTAGTTACTCATTTTCTTCATGAATGAAATGTACTCTGTACTACAAGTGCAAATTATTATCGCTCATCTAAATCATTGACCTAGTGATATTCTATTTCCCAATCTCATCCACATCTCACTGACAATGAACAGGCATAATCTAATAGTTAAAAAGTGTTTTCAGTTATATTTGAGCTAGAGTTTATTTCAGAGCTGTACACTTTAAAGTAAGTATTTTATGGTTGTATATCTCTGTAAGAGAATATTAAAGAATAAATGTTTTTATATTTTCTCTTTAGGAGAAATGATGCAAATACATATTAGTTTCTGCTCAGAGAGCTCAAAATTCATTTCAGAGAGCCAAGGTATAAATAGTGCCCACTGATGACTATGCAGGAGATGAGTAAAAACTCAAAATGATATGAGACAATCTCTCAGGGGATACCTCTGAGAGATTTGAAACCTTTTTATTTCAATCTGGATACCTTTGAAACCTTTTTATTCAATCTGGAAAATTTGGGGGCTATAATCCTAAAAAATATAAACAATGCTTATTAAGTAATAAAGTATTAATTTTATAATACATAGCTTGATGGCATCCTAGCTGAAGTGTTCTAAACAAACCTCTCCATCACTTTGTAACCATGCAAATAACCATAAATTATATGTTCCTTGGAGATTCAAAATTCCGGTTGTAAATGTCAACAGTTAAACCACAGGGAGAGGTATATTCTTTACACATAGTATTTTCTAATAAAATTTTGTTAGTGGTTATGTCTTTTTCAAAATGTTTTTCTGTCTTGATTCTGATGTGCTCTTTGAGAATTTTCTACTTGTTCTTCTTTGCATTAGGAAGTAAGTTATGGAGTGGGAGTGGGTGTGTACATTTTAATATTTGAGTGTGTGTGTATATTTTGTGTATGTCTGTGTGTATTTGATTCTTTTAATTCAAGGAACAAAACTACTTGTTAAACTGAAAATGTTAGAGGATTTTTCATTATGACGCATGTGGAAATAAAGGCAGAAATGTCTCCCAGATGATCAGGCCTAAAGGAATCTAGAAATAACCATGCAATAAAAGGAGACTAGAAAGTGATTTGGGAGCTAGAAAGTCAGTTAGGATACAAAGCAGTTCTGGGGACCAGGCTATCTCATTACCTACTCTTCTGCAGGACTCCTGCAAAGAACTTGACCAATTTGACCCATCACCCACTCTCTCCATTTTTAAATTTGTTTCGTTATTTCTATCAACTGCTTATAAGTTTCAATTAGTTTACTTAGTAGCTATGACTTAAGTTGCTCTATATTCCCAATGATTTTAGAAGTCCCTTGCTAGCTTGTGAATTGACTGCTTAGAAGGTCAGCTATATTTGGTGCCAGCTTAGCTATTTATTAGCATAGAACCCTTAGAAGGGGATAGAACTTGAGTATTCTCAGATATCATGAATTTTGGCCAGTCCAAATTTCATATGAACCAATTACCTATGACTGCTTAGAGTAAAACTCTCAGAAAATGAAATCTTTTATCTATAGTGACTGTATTTTATAAGTGTACGTTTTGATTCTTCAGCATCTTCCTTTTTCCCTATAAAGTTGTGTGCTCCTTTTGTATATTTTGTATAGTATTTCATCATATATCTTAAGTTAATTTTTTTGTAAACATATCACTTTAATTCCTAATTGATTGATCATCATGCCCCACATTGCCTAGCAAGCCCCCTTGCTTAAAAACAACAATGGATAATTGTTCTGAATATGTTGGTTTAAAGTAAACTGAAGAAAGGTGCTTCTAACTAGGATTGTTAATGGTGAGTTATAAACAATCTGTGCTATGAAGTCACAGGAGAGAAATAACACTTGGAATTGTAATAATTGGGCAACTTTTATGGAAGAGATAAACAGGTGAGATGCTATATAATCAAAATTTATGAGACTTTGTTTTAGAGATGACAGCCATGGTCATTGCTAGCATGAAAAATAAAGGTTTGCCTGCAAATGTTAATTACTACTTAATACTCATTTTTTGGTTTTGATTTAAGATATCTAATACTTAAAGAGAGATAACTAAATTTACACACAGACAACTATGCAAAGAAGATAATCTATCTATCTGGCCATCTTCCATCTAGAACACAAATCACTACATTAACAGGCTGAAGATAAATATACAAAGTTTATGGTATATTCAAGTTCCTCTTTCCTGATACATTTTTAAATGAACTCATTGACAAAATCTAATAATCCAGTGGAGACAGCAAATTTATTTGAGGCAGAGATGAAGAAAATGAAAAGAATGGTAGTATGAAGTTTTGAGGTTCTTTATATTTAGAACTTTGTGAAGGAAGACATTGCCCCCAAGGAGGATTGATGATAGATAGATAGATAGATGATAGATAGATAGATAGACAGATAGGCAGATAGATAGAGTGACCTTCATAATTAATGAGTGCTTTTCTCCCTCCTATCCAAATCTGTTACCAACCTACCCCTTTATTTTCATTGGTATGAGAATTTGATGTTCCCATAAAACAAATAAACAGAGATAATAAATTTAAGATTTTCTGGGCTGAATCAATGTCATGTGGGGAAATATGAGTCCCTTAGCAGTGTTGTGTTACACATGGTCATCCACTAAACCCAGAATTTACACAGACACATCAAGTATCAGTCAATGATAACTCCTTGACTGCTTTATCAGTATCTTACATATGCCCATGTGGCTGCCCACTTTACTCCTGTCTGTATCCTCACCACTTTGCACTGTAACTGGATAAGTATGTGTTTAGTGTTTGTGGAAAAAATTTATGAACCGATAATTCAAAGATAAACAAATAATCTGTAACATTCATTGTAGTCGATGGCACAACTATGCCTAGGCTTGTCAAGAGCCAAGGGGCGATACTAGTTCCAAGGGAAATGTGTGAGCATAGCAGTGTAAAGGGCTAGGAAGTGATTACTCAGGTGTGGAAATGAACAAGCAGTAATTAGGAGGTTGTTGATAAACGTGTGTAGAAACATTTTAGTAGGAAACTGAGAGGTAGAAATGATTGGCAGGAGCTAATTGGTGAGCACACTTTGAAGAAAAGAAAACAGAGAATACTGAGTACTCTTTTCAGAAATTTGATGGTGAAAAGAAAAGGAACTGATTAAACCCAAAAGATGTCAGTGTTGACAAAACTTATAAATATGTTTTAGGCTGGAGAGACCTGAACGTTTATTTATGCTGGAAAAATATAAACCAGTGCCTAATATATAGCAGGTACCTAAGAAAGAAACTTTTCTTTGATTACTTGTTTCTTTCTTCTTTTCACGCTAATAATGTTGCGTGACTTTTTGGTGCTTCTACCGTCTGTCCTTAGTGCTTAGGATACAAAGATAAATATGGTACAGCATTCACCCTCAGTAATTTACAACCTGGGAGGTGAGAGAGACAAATAAACTGAACTGAAGTTTTAAGTTTTGATTTGTGAAACTGAAACCTTAGGGAATGTCAGGTTTGAAGGACTTGATAACGGTGCTGAACCAAACCAAACCAAACAAAACAACGCAACCAACCAACCAAACAAACAAACAAAAAAACTTATTAAGAACGACCCCTCTCCTTTACATTATAATTCTCTAACAGTCTTTGTGGGAAGTGGTTTCACTATCCACTGGTGGTTAAACAAAACAAAACAAAATGAAATTAACACAGAAGATGCCTGGAAAAATCCTTCCGAACTTGGGAAAATTGGTGTATGGAAGGGTCTCAGTGAGAAATTTGATTATATGCATGTTTCATTAGGAATCAAAGCATGTGCATCCTTCTGCATTGAAGCCAACAGCAGAAGCACAATAGCATTCCCAAGGTGTGGTGACTAATGCTTTGAGAAAGGCCTCAGCATTCCCTTTATAGATCAGGTGTTAATATACACTGACATGCTTGCTCACTGCACTGAAAATTAATATGAACGCCAAGGGCTAAATAAAGTGTCACTCTGAAAATGCAAATGCTTTGGGTAGAATGGGAAACATTTGATGGCTTTCTTTAGAAATATTCTCTCCATTCCTTTGAAGATAAAAATAAAATGCTAAAAATGCCATTAAGACTTTTTAGGGGTAGTTGTATTTTTCCTTCTATATCTTATACTGAAGTGAAACCTTTAACTTCTGTTACAATAAATAAATTTCCAGAAATGATGAGTCGAAATGAATTTATCACCGAGTAGTTTTCCAATGACAATCATTTTTTATCCTTTGAAACAATTATGTTTTTCAAAAACTATTTTTAAAAAACTGTTTCTCCTGGGTAGTTTAATTACAGATTCAGTACTTTGGAAGAGATAGAAGTGATTAGTTAATCAAAACATTTGGACAGACAGGAGTTTCATTTTATCTTCTTCGAGCAAGAACTTTGACCATCCAATTCCTTTGGGAGCCAACAGTGAGCATTTCATAGACTCATCGAACCTGTAAGGATCTTGGAGATTAACTTAGCAGAGATTATTCAAAGACCTCTGTAATTCTGGAAATATTTTCCTTAAAGTGAGTTCAGGTAGAAAAAAAAGGTAAACAACTGTTAAGTCCAGCCATAGGAAGCTTTAATAATATCACTAGTTAATGATCTGTTTGAGGACACTAGGCTAGGTTCAGTGGTTGATAAAATGGAATATGGTACCAGATTCTGGTTAAGAATCCTCTCTGTGTCAGTTGCTAGCTGTGTTAGTTACCTTGGACAAATTACTAAACACCTCAGTTTATTTTTCTGTAAAAAAGGAATAATAATAGTAGCCACTTGATAGGGTTTTGTAAATATTAAGTAAGTTCATAGATAGAAAGTGCTTAGGTCCTGGCTGGGTAGCTCAATTGGTTAGAATATTGTCCCAATATGCCAAGGTTGCAGGTTCAAACTCTGGTAAGGGCATATATGAGAATCAACCAATGAATACTTGAAATAATGGAACAACAAATCAATGTTTTTCTCACTCTCTCTCTCCTAACCTTCCACTCTCTCTCTTAAAATTTTTTTAATTAAAAAAAAAAAAAACAAAGAAAATGCCTAGAACAGTCATTGGCGCATAAATGTTACTATTATGTTTAAACTCTCATTATTATAACTTAATTCTTACAACATTACTATGGGGTGGTTGATGTTTTAATTTTATAGATGAAAAAACTGAGGCTTACAGAAGGCAAATAACTTTCACAATATGTCATTAATCTAGTAAGCAGTGCAGCCAGCATAGAGCGCAGGAATTTTCACTTCAAAATCTCTATATTCTACATGATACCACTTTGAATTTCTCCCTGTTATCATATGTCACCTATGTGATTATCCTCTGAGTGCCACTTTAGTTCATAGTCAAATTTTAATTAAAATAAGATCACAGTATCATTCTAAGTAGTTTATTTATATTTTAATAACAAGTTTCAAGTTAGACAAGTTTTATTTCAATATACTTTTTAAAGAAAAGGAGGATATATTAATTTTTTTTACTGCTGTTGCAAATATTACCACCAATTTAGTGACTTAACACAATGCAAATTTATTTCTCTTAAAATTCCAAAGGCCAGAAGTCTGAAATTAATTGGACTACGACAAAGTGTCTGCAGGCTGAATTCTTCTGGAGGCTCTCGGGAAAAATCTGTTTCTCTGCCTTTACCGGCTTCTAGAGGTGACCTGCATTTCTGAGCTACGTCTCCTTCCTGCCTCTTTAAAGTGTAATATGTCACTCATATCTTTGTTTTCATTATCACATTGTCTTCACTCTGTGTGACCCCTCTGCATCCTTCTTATAAAGATCCTTGTAATTATACCAGGTCCCCCTGGATAATCAAAGATAATCCTTTTCTCACATTTGCAAAGCTCCTTTTGCTACATAAGGTACACATTTATAGTTTCTGGGGATTAGGATATGGATGTTTTCAGGCAAGGGAGCTTATTTGCCTACGACACAAGATTTGGATTAAGAGATATTTATTTCATGTTATCTTGAGAAGCAAAATAGCATCAATTTAAAGAACACAGAGAAAATTTGGATAAACCTCTTGACATCCTTTCATCTTTCACTACCTCTACCCTCATACCTGGTTACCAAGGCTACTATAAGATCTGATGTTTGTTAATTATCAATTTTATTGCTAGGAAGGAGCCTACTTGGGCTGTGGTAGTCATCTAAATATAGTGAGAGATTGAAGACAACAAATGTTTGAATATAAATATTACAGGGTTAAAGGAAAGTCATGATAATTACTTTAATTAAGGAGAAGAATAAATATTCCTTCAAGTTTATGGCTGAATCAAACTTGAGCTACATTTTTTAAAGCATTCTTTCTGAAAATTGTTCTCAAATGACCATGTGTCCCTATTCCCATACTTTAGGTTTTTATTTTACAAAGCAATGAGAACAAAAAGCAATTTTCTGGCATCTTAGATAAGTTTATAATTCTATCTTTTGAGTACAGAAAAAAATGTCCATCATGTAAACTTCCTAATCCAAGGTTGTGGGTGCTATAATCACCCTACAACTGGAGTTGAGAGTCTAACAAGGTCGTAGAGAGATCAGTTTGCTATTCAGTCAGTGGAGACAAGAGCTGAGAGTGGGTATAAGTTTTATCTCTATAAAATCACTTTTGGTATGTATAGGGGGCCCATAAATATTATTGTCAAATCTTTTTACATTAGCAAAGATACCATGCCTCTCCTAAAATTTAAAATAAACAATTTTAGGAAAAATTTTTAAAAGGAAACTCTCAATAAACCAGAATTTTCAGAGAATGGGCTAGCTGACTTAATTAAGTAGCATAATCAATTAAGTTTCATCAATTTTCAAAGACCATTAAATTTAACATTTAATTTAAAAATACATAATGATTAATCTTACAAAAATATTTATTAACATTGAGTTCTTATGGTGTGCCAAGAACTGTGGTAAATGTTATAAATGCAAATATAAATAAGATACCATCCTTCTAGGACTTTTAGATTCCAGCTGGAAAGTCAGATATATAAATAAGAAAACCTCAGAGTATACACTGATAATGATATGCACTATGCTGAAGAAATATATAGAGTATGAGAACACCTCACCTCAAAGGGGAAGTGGGTAGGGCTTCCTATAGGTACTGCTTGAGGGTTGAGACTTCAAGAGAAAGAAAGTATCAGTTGTCTCTGTGGAGGAAGGAAGAGTCCATATCACAATCAAGGGCATAGAATGGCATAATTGTCCCAGGGAACTGTGCTGTATGGCAACATAGAAGTATAGTAGGCTATGAGGCTGACTAGCACTCAGTTATGAATTTTTTTTCTTCTAAGTTAGAGGATTTAACTCTCATTCTGAATTCAGTGAATTAAAGTTGAAGAATAAAACAATCATATTTGTGACTTTAAAAAAACATCAATCTGGAGGAATGTCAAGGCTGGATTAAGTGGAAGAGAAATTACAAACAGGGGAAACAACTAAGTAAAATACTATTTCAGTAATTCAACTGACAAGTAGTAAAGCTATCAATCAAGAAAATAGAAATAGGAATGAGTATAAATGACAAAATAAGTTGCCACAAAATTGCTTTTTGTTTTCATTGCTTTGAAGAATAAACATGTATACAGATGTTTTGCAATTCAACAAAACATGGAAAGTGAAGTAAAGCAGAGGAATTGAAGATCTATTCAGGTAGAGGATAGCTAGTAACTAAAATGGCAAATAAAGGGCAAAAAAGACAGATTGTGTAAAAAGGATAATGAATAAATTTTTAGACCTATTAGGTTGGTGTATCTATAGGATATCCTAATGGAAATCTATATATTTGGATACAGTTGGTTATATTGTTCTGGGGGTCAGAAGGGAGCAGGGAAGCCTGTGATGTACTATCTAACTATCTAATCTATCTATCTATCTATCTATCTATCTATCTATCTATCTATCTATCTATTTATCTATCTATCATCTATCTACCTATCTATTATCCACAAAGTCTGTGATATGTATATGACGTCCACAAATAATTGAGGCCAGAGGGTGATTAGATTTCTCCAGGGAAAATGAGGAGAGTAAAATGGTGTTGGATGAAGGTCTAGAGAACACTCCCTTTAGAGGAAAAACATTAAAAATAAAATAAAGGGAAACCACTAAAAGGTCTAAAGACTGGTAAAATAGGAAGAAATAGAGGAATGTCTTTAGGATATGAGGCAAACATTGTGGTAACCATTGCTCTCATTTTCTAACCCCAAAGTAGCAAATTCAATTGCCTATGGGAGCGACAGGTAATTTAATGAGTAGAGAAGCTTGGGTGGAGGATAATGACAGGGGACTGTCATACGCCAGAAACTACCTTGTACACAGGGAGAAGCTGCTATCTAGGTCCTGCCTATTATTGCCCTGTGGGAATTTGGGTCAATGTTGCCAGATATTTGGCTTTTTCAAGAAAAGCTGAAACTCTATATTTTTATATATATTTTTATATGAAATCTGCCATTTAAAAAATGTTCAAAGCCTTGCAAAAAGTATCTATGGGATTTTTTCAGCCCACAAGCTGCCTTTTTGCAACTTTTGCCTCAGCATCAATGACAGGAACAATCCTGGACCAGGAAGGTCTCCAGTTGGACCCACAATTGTAAGCTTCCATTTCCATATTCATGAGTAGGTTCTCCCCCTAGATACCTGGGTGAATAATTTTGACAATCTGTGCTACTCTATTTAAAGATTGACAGTGGAAAAATGAAGAAGTAGCTCATGAAAACAGATATATTCTAATCAATGCTTAATAATGTCTTGTAACTTTTGCTAGCTAGTATCACACAAGACCTTGAAATCTATCATATGCCAATCATATTCTTTAGTACTCAAACATGGGCACATCTGGGGTGAAAAGGGGTGCTCTTAAGAGGTATAAAAATGAGATGTCTGGTTACCTTAAATATAAATGCATATTATATTTTATTTAGATGCTGTGAAGTCAATGTTATTAAGTTAAATAAGATTCATTTTCTCAAAATTACTTAATCTTTCATATTTATCTTGAGGGCAGACCACGAGCATTTCAGAATTTTTAAATCTCACTGGCTAGTTGTAATTTATTTGGAGCAAGAACAATTTTACTATGTATCAATTAGTGTTTTTTTTATTGTTGTTTAGGAATATATAATCTAAGTAACCTTAGACTAGGAAAAAAAATTAGGTCAAGTCTCTTCACAGGTGGTGCATATAATTTTCTCATTTATAAATTGAGCATCAAGCATTGCTCTTCTTCTGTGTCAAAGGCCATTCAATTAGTAGGATTAATTTTCTCTGGCTTTATGTCAAGTTCTGCTATTTGGCTTTGGGTTCTAAAGCAGATGACAAGTACATAAAAAAGACTTTTTCTTTTTTTAGGGGATGAAATAGAATGATTTTCAATACATTTAATAATAAGCCTTTTGTGCACCTTTCTTCCCAAGATGGCTTTATTCCGAAGATGGAGTGCACATATTAATATCCCCCAATGACGATGCCAAGGGGGCACCCACTCGCATGGGCATTGCTGCTTATTCTCTGCTGAGTTATACTGGAGTGGCCTTGGGGGGCAGAAAACAAAACAAAATAATTCCACATCAACTACACTCCAAGGAATTTGAAGCCAAAAGTGTTTCTGAGCCGATTATAAGAGATATCCCTTTTAAGACACTTTATTTAAAAGGGTTAGCCAACATCAGGAAAAGTTTACTTGGGAAAAAAGTAAAAGTAAATAAATAAGTAAAGAGATTTCTTATTATCACGTTGTTACTGCAAGTGTGAGTCATGGAATTCATCAAATAAGGAGGTTTTAAATGCCTGTGTGGGACACCTTTTGAAGTCTCATAAATATTTACATATTTCAAAAGATGAGGTTGGAGTATTTCCAAGATAACTTTTGGTGTAAAATGTATTAAGGGCTTTTAGAGAAGAAAATGACCCCTAAGATTTTTCAGTTTCAATCCTTTCTCTCTATTTTTCAGAGGAGTTTGATAAATTAGGAGACTAGTTTGTGGAAGAGTGGAAATCAAATCCAGGGCCCCTTTTTCTAAGCCCAGTGCATTTTCAACTACACATTTTTATGTTTCAACCATTCTTTATAATATAAACATCATTCAAATACCCAGAGAACCAAGGGAAGAAATTTTGAATGTTTAAATTGGCATGCACATCATAAAAAAGTTTATTAATTTTTAACACAGTATATCCAGATGGAATTAAGACTTTTAAATTGCCATTCGAACGACATGTAAATATAGACACGCACACTCTTCATCCGCTGTCGTTCATCCTTGGCAGATACTCTGAACTGCACTCGTTATTTTGGGACTATTTGGTGTTTATTTCTATTTTTGGTAATACCTGGAGGGATATTTAACTCGGTGCTTGCTTCGGAAAGAGGTTCCTGGGGACAAATATCTTTTTAGAAGTCCTGACTCTAAGATCCTCTCTCCAAAGAACATACCTCATCTTAGCAAAAGTTTGCTTTATTTAGTCATCAGGTTCTCTCCTGAATTATTTAAAAGTCCTGGACTTTGGTGTAAAATAACTGGCAGTTGCAACCTATTACACAGCAGTTTGCATTTATGTAAAAAAAGTTTTGCTTGGAAGATATGATTGAGACTTACATGTACCACATATTTGCAACGGGTGTGAGTTTCTCAAGTCTGGGTGGTCCATCCCTAAAATGCAAGCCACTTCCGAACTCTTTGGACCCCTTAAAGTGGAGCCAAATAATTATTTTTCTCAGATATGAACTTGGTCAGTGGTATCTATAAAAGACCACTTATTTAAGGGAGAAAAGTACATGTATATAGCACCTGGAACTAGAAATGTATTCTTTAATTAAGTGAATAAAATAATTATGAATAGTAAATGTACACATACAATATAAATATGAAATACTCCTAACAATATAGAATTTTATGAAGAAAACCATGATTAAATAATAATCATCTCCCTGTCACACTAATAAATGAAACTGCATACTGTTTGTACCTAATTTAAGCAAGATTACCCACAGATATATGAGCACTATATACTGAACTTGAAAAACTCTTGTTTGTTTTTGAACATCTCTATTTTGGCCTGATTTAGAGTCATTACGTTGGATTGTTCAGAGTCCTCAATTGTCCCCTCTGTCCCGTGATGTTCCTTTCCAAGGGAGGCTGTGATAGGTAGTCTGTAGGGTGGCACCATGATTCCCACTTCTCGCTGTAAACATCCTTGTATAATCCTTACTCTTGAGTGTGTGCAGG
The DNA here is from genome assembly GCA_004026545.1 of Mormoops blainvillei. Taxonomy (NCBI): domain Eukaryota; kingdom Metazoa; phylum Chordata; class Mammalia; order Chiroptera; family Mormoopidae; genus Mormoops; species Mormoops blainvillei. The sequence goes on along the minus strand of PVJD01000368.1, from coordinate 434,030 downwards.
ATGTGACTTGCTTCTAACCGACAGAGTATGGGAGCGGTGAAGGGATATATATGGTTATGTGAGCACAATTATATTACATAAGATTGTAATGCCCATCTTGCAGAGACTTGTTTCTTTTGTTCCTTGCTGGTTTTGAGGAAGCAACCTACCATGCTCTGAGCTGCTGAGTGGAGAGGTTCCCATGGCAAAGACTGGGGTCAGCCTTTAGCTGCAACCTGCAAGAATCTTGAGGTAGTCTACCCGACAGCCTTCAAGGAACTGAGTTCTGCTCATAAGCCTGTGAGCTTGGAAGCAGATCTTTCCCATTTGAGCCTCAGATGTAACCACAAGCCTGGTTGATTCCTTGCTCATGGCTTCATGGGTCTCTGAAACAGAAGACCCAGACAAGCTGTCCCTGAACCCCTGACCCATGGAAACTGTGAAATAGAAATATGTATTTTAAACTGGTAAGTTTGTGATAATACTGCTACTCAGCAATATATCACTAACATAGGGGCCTATGTTAGAATGTTGGTCCTTTATGTCAGAGTTCACTTGTTTACTCCTTTCTTCCACAAATGTTTATAAAGCCCCTGTGTGGCATAAGGCTGCGTGCAAGGTGTCCTGTTCTGAAAGACAAAAGAAATACTATCACATCATACAGGAACTGTGAACCGAGATTGGGCATGTCCAGCGGAAACACAAAGAAGGAAATGCTCTGTTTAGTTTGACCAATCAAGTAAGAGAGAATAACATAAGCTGTGATAAATGCTAATAATAATCAAATCTAATAATTATAGACTATGAGTAATATTATAAAGCATATAGACCATGATGGCAAATAATCATAGTTAATAATCACTGAGTAGTTATACAATATGTCATCTTTTTTCAAAAAATTACTAAGTTGCACTCTGTTTTAGGCAAGTGAAGTGAATTTCTAAGCATTTTAAGTAAATCATTACATTTTTCTTGCAATATTTCTATTAGCATATTCATGAAGAAACTAAAAGACTGACATTAAAAAAAAATTGTTCAACGTTTCCCACTGAGCCAGTAGCAGACCTCAGACTTAAATATTGGTTGCCTTGCCCTGGAAATCATGTTTTTAAACAGGGGGACCTGACTGAGGTGGTGTGGTCTGGAATTCCTCTCTGAGGTGAGCTTTAGTTAGCATGTAATAGATGAGAAGAACCTAAGATCCAAATAGCCAGTGGAAGAGAAGATCCGGCAGAGTGAACAAAAAGGAAAAAGTCATTAAAAAGCTGACATATTCTAGGAGCCAACAGGAAGCCAGTGCCACCAGACTTCAGTGAGCACTGGTGATATTGGAGCAGAAATTAAGGACTGGGTTTATACAAAGACTTTTGCTTTATTCTGAGTGAGATAAAGAGGTCTCTTACACAGGCAAGTGAACTGGCTGCAGTGCAAAGAATGGCTTGGAAGGGTTAGGGGTGGATACGAAGAGACGAATGGAGAGGCAATTGCGGTATTCCCAGTGAGACATGATGATGGCCCGGACCAGGGCGGAGGGAGGATGCAGGCTTGTGGAGGGACTAAAGGTTTATTCTGGAGGAGGAATGGTTGCATTTGCTGTAGCAGATAGGGATACAGAGAAGGGAGGGCTGAAAGATAAGTTTCTGGTTTTAGTCCTGGGTCAGGGGTGTTCAACCTTTTGGCGTTTCTGGGCCACACTGGAAGAAGAGTTGTCATGGGCCACACATTCAATACACAAACACTAACAGAAACTGATGAGCAAAACATGGTTTTAAGTATTCATGATTTTGTGTTCGGGTCACATTCATAGCCATCCTGGGCTGCATGTGGCCCCTGGGCTGCCAGTTAAACACTCCTGTAACCTGGGTGGATGATGATGCCCCGATAATTGACTGAGCATCCATTATGTGCCCAACACTGTACAAGATCCTGTGTGTGCTGTTGTGGCGGATATGAAAATTCCTGTTTGATGGGCTTCTGAGAGAAGGAGGAGGAGGAGGAGGAGGAGGTGGAGGAGGAGAGAGAGAAGAAGACAGAGAGAGAGACAGAAAGAAACAGTGATACATAATAGGATGTGATACAACATAGAAGCATCTTAGTGCCATGGAAACATGGAAAAGTGAGTGATTCATTCTGCATGGTTTTCCAGGGCAATGTAAGCTAAATGTCAGGGGAAACTTTCACAGAGAAGCGGGTGTCTGAGCCAGGCCTTGGAGGTTAATGGGGGGAAGGAGGGAAAGCAGGGGAAACCACCTAACAAGGGCAGCAAGGATTTCTCTCAGTAACTTCTCTTGTTTATTTACACTGCTTCTCATTCCACAAAGAATTTGAAGTAGTTCACCGAAGTGCAAACTAGAATGAAATGTTTGGAGAATAAACAATGGTGTAGTGTGGCTAAAAAATTGGAAGACTGATGGGAAGTCAAATTTTGAAGAAGCTAGTTCAGGGCCTGTTCAGGAAGATTTATGTGCCATGTTAGGAGGTTAGCTTTTCTACTACTGAGATTTCATGGAGAACACCTTGTTAAGCACAAATGTAGTCACTGCATTTAAAAGACTAATAAAACCCACAAACAAAAATAAAAGCAATATACCATATCTTTTCTTACTACTTTGCAGAGGATCTAATTGTATATGTATTTATTCATTCAATAAATATTTAATGATGTATTGTGACCTTATTAGTCATAACAAGATAAACATGATTATTGCACTTAGGGTGCTAACAATCTAGTAGGAAAGTTAATTATCAAACTGATGAATTTAACAAAGTAATTAATTAGATTTCTGTAAAGTGCTAGAAAGGAAAAATTCAGGTTGCTATGACAACATTTAAAATGAGAAACTTAAGCTAGTGAGGGAGGTCAAGGAATTGATAATTAAGGTAATTAGGTCAAAAGATAATGAATGCTGCAGTGCGTGAAAATGCCTGTTTTATAAAGAATAGGTAAACAGTGTTTGTATATGTCCGTTCATTTATTTATCCAACATATCAAAGTACCACTTAGAGATGATGCACTATGAGAGAAACAGGAACAAATAACACTTTCTCATAAATTCATTTTCCATTTAACAGTTTATAAGCCATATTTCTTAATCACACACTAGTTCAACTACTCCACAGAACAAAACTCTGTAAGTAGATATTTTTAAACATATTTTACACATATGATAAAAACCAGCACCCTCTTAATGGGAAAAATGGGACTTCAGGGAACGAGAAGGCATAGACCCCTCTGGCTTATGAAGTAAAAGCAGTTTTATTATCTGTTAGTTGGGCCACAGGAACTAAGTTAAGGTTTCCTTTTTGTTCAATTTTGGACAAAGCATAACTGATTAAAATAACTGCAAGAACAATTTGAACAACTTCTCTTATTGTAATGTTCCTTTGTCTTCTCCAAATATTAACTCCTTCCTATCATGATTGCCACCAGAATTAGTAGGGGTAATGGCCTATTACTGGGATGTCTGCTGCCAATTCGGAGACACTTGTTCCCAGACTCTGATACTGTCTCCTTAGAAACTCAGCATCCTATGGTCACAAGCATAAACCCCAAGCTACTAGGGAATTCAGATTTTAATTGCCATTGAATTATTCCACATAAAAACTATAAATGGGTTCTCCCCTATGTCCAGTAGCTGCAGAAGAGTATATATTATGTACAACAACTACAGGGTCCAGCAAAGGTAACACTTGCTCAAGTGTAATTGGTAGGGTAATAATATTTTAATCTGAACATTTCACCTAAAATGTCATATGGTATGTTCGAGTATGATATTGTTATGTTACAGAATGAGATGCTTATGATTTTGTAACAAAAGATTTTCTAATGAAAAGGTGTGTTATTTGTGCCAGACCCTGTATTTTAAAAATGTTAAGGCAAGATATTCTAACATAAAGTGAAAGCAAATCATTGTGTGGTAGGGGACACCAGAGTACCTTCACCCATTCTGATTTGAGTGACCTATAACAGAAATAGGATGAAGTGAGACTCAGGAGGCATAATGATTTCCTAAAGGTTAGGTGCTCAGTAAACTGTTCATCCTAGTTTTGAAAGTGAGTCTCTTAAGCATGCTACCCAAACTTTTCTGTCCCTACCATCACTTTAGGTCTCTGTTCCAAAAAGAAAGGTGAAGTTTAGCAAGGGAAATAAGACATGCATATAAATAACCAGAGTATAAAGTGCAGTGTGGGAGATTCAGATAGAGTGATATTTATCAAATGGACTTTTTTTTCCAGTGGAAACTTATGGAGGCCCTTACAAATGCAATGGGAATTGTTATGCTGAGCTTCCATTCATGGCAAGGGAGCAATTTCTTTTGGCATAAGGCATCTTTAAGTATTTGAACCTCATAGGAGATGGCATAAAACTAAATATGTGCCAAGAATGGATTTGCTGTTTTTACTTTATTTATTTTATTTTTAAAGGTTTTATTGGCAGCTTAAGCTCAGTTCTGAGACTTCTACTTGACAAAAGTACTACTAGCTTTGCTGCATTTGGGACAATTTACTATGTGATAAAAATTGTCCTTTGTAGATGCTTTTCCTGCCAATACAGACTAAGGATTTCATTACCACCAAAAACACCTGTCTCACTGTAAAGGTCAGAGGCATATTAGAGAAAATGCTCATATATTTAGCTGTCACAAAATTGTTCTCTTCCCACAAACTCTAGAACAGTTACTCTCTGAGGGTTCACCATTTATTGTACATAGATGAATGTAGGCTCTTGGTTAAAAAGGATACTAGCATTCTAAATGTACGCATTTTTCATTGGTGGAAAAAGATGGAATGCTGTAACTTGCACATTCTAGATGTTTATGGGATAAAAGACTGGCCATGTGTGGGAAGTGAGAGGAGGGAATGGGACAGAATTGTGGCTCAGGTCATTTCCTGCCAACATTTTTATGCATCCCAACTTCAGAAGGTGGTGTTATGAAACGTAAATGATTAGTAAGCTTTCCCAGGAGCACCACAAACAAACCCGAACCGTGACGGCGCCCTACAGGTTGCTGTGCGGAGTGAGCGCGAATGTCCTCAGAGGGCTACGGTAACGATAAGAAATATCATAGAGGACTTAAAATGACATCAGCGAGATACTGAATAAAAGAAAAAGAAATGAGTCAGCCACCTTTTGTCAGGATATCCTCTTGGTGCTGGGACAGTGGTAGTTTGGATTTTAGGTGATGAGAAAAACTAGAAACATTTATTGGGTGCCTAGATGTTGTGGTAGAAATAATGACGTCCCTTTAGCCCTCCCAGGCTTCCCTTTTCATATGGTACAGAGCGCCTGGACAGAGTCGTGCACTTGTACTAAGATGTGCCCTTTTTTGCTGTTTTTCCTCAATTTTCTTTGGACACGTGTCCTTAGAATGGAAGGGGAGTAGGCCAATAAATTTAGCTTCATACACGGGGTAATAAAGCATGACCTAATTTGTGGGCATCTCTTGACATTTTTTCTGTGCATACAATGGATTTCAATTATTCCAGAAATGGTTTCCTGCCAAAAAATGAGGAAAAGACCTAGCCATGGAAAACGGCTTTGATGTTGAGTTAAAAATATGGATTTTTGACTTGGAAATAATGAAAGCATTATCCCCAAACAGCAAGCGAGTTAGCGACTGCGTGTACAGCAAGGAAAAGGACACCGTTATCTGGAGCCAGCAGAGCCAGTTCCTCAAGTTCAGAGGCAGTGCTATAGATGCGGGAGAGGAGGATTCTGGATAGACAATGGCCGACCACTGGAGAAGAGAGCACACACACAGAGCCCCAGCCACATGGGGTGCAAACACTTTTTAAAGCTTGATACTCTTCTGCATGTTAACTTTGCAAATCAATCAGTAATATTGGAGATGATTCTTTGTTTTTAGATTTCTGTCAAATATTACCATTCAATTACATTAATGTGGACTTTACATCTGTATTCATTTTTGTTTTTTTTTACTGTTGCTGTAACAAATCACCACTAATTGGCTTAAACTCAATACTAATTCGTTATCTTTCAGGTCTAGAGGTCAGAAGTCTGATATGAAACTCTGAGTTAAAACCACGGTGTCACCAGGGCTGCCTTCCTTCTGGAAGCTCCAGGGGAAATTTTGTTTCATTGCTCGTTTCAGACTGGAGGCTGATTGTATTTTTTGATCCGTAGACCCACCCCCAATATTCAAAGAGAGCAGCATAGCACCTTCAAGGTTCTCTGACTTCCTTTTCTATCATCCTCTTCCACTTTAAAGGACCCTTATGATTATATTGGGTGCACCCGGATAATTCAGAAGACTTCCCTTGATGTAAGTTCAGTTGATTAACAACCTTAACTCCATCTGCAAATTTAGCCCTCCCTTGCTCTGACATGTTGACAGGTCTGGGGGATGAAGACATGAATATCTTTGGGGAAGGACATTATTCTGCCTGCCACACCATTTAATTGAATATTAAATTAACATGTTTACATGAAGACTATTTTCAATTTAAATTTACCCTGACAAAGGAGGCCACATCATCCAAACTTCAGAATGTGTGCAGGTGTTGCATTATTTCATGATTTGAAAACCTTAATCTATCAACAAATCAACCAATGAAACCTCATCTACCTCTTTCTCAAAAATATTCCTGCTCTGCCTGTAATATATTCTGAATTCATTGGTTTTGAATTACTTCTTAAAGGAGATTTTGCTCCTCACGGATGAATTTGATTGCCTCAGAAATTTTAAATCCATGTCTTCACCCTTCTCCCTAACTCATCCCTATGCATTGATTTTCATATTCAGTAAGTCCACTATGTGTCAGATACTCTGCTAGGTACAGGATATTCAAAGATGGGTAGAATACATAGTCGCTATTGCTTAAATAGGATCTGAAGTGAAGACAGAGAAGGGGACATGAAATTAAAGAAAAACAATGTGGTTTAAAGTAAAATCCTATGAAGTATGAAATCAGAGAGAGAAGTCCTAAGTCTGGTTGGCAAGGTCAGAAAATCTTTACTGTAAATATGAACTTGGGATGCGAGGCGTGAGGGCAGGAGGAATGGCATTGTGGTTAGAAAGGAAGAGCCTGTGGCGAGGGAGCCCTACATGTTTCTTTTGTCCTTGTCGTTTGTTCTTCCTGGAATGTCCCCCCACCTTCTGCCACATCTGATCCTTCTCTATCTCTGTTTCCATTCTCAGGTCAACTGTCAAATCTTCATATCTTTTTTATTTAAAGAACAAGATGAGGACAGAATAAAGTCTCATTACATGATGCATAAAACCCTAATGATTTTCCTTGCTTACTTGTCCAAATAAATCTCTTAATCACTTGCCCACATGAACTTAAATTCTAGATATTCCAGATTTTATTTCATGTCTCCTTTAATGAATTTCATTGTGTAATGGGAAGAGAAGAGACCTGGAAATCAGAAGGATTTTAGTGTGAACCCTAGAGCGATCACAAAGCATGTGATCTTGAATGAATTGCTTTATTGCTCTCAACTCTATGTAACAGGGATGTCGTAGTTAATATAAAATAACATGTGACTGATTTACTGAGCAGGCAGAACATGGTGCAGTTCAATAAGGAAACTATTTTATTTTTCTATTGCCTTCAACTATGCTCTGTTGTACTTCCCTTATTCCAATAATATTTACAAAAATTGTCTAGCTTTAGGTCATCTTAATAAGAATAAACTCCATTTTGGTCATAAAGATTAAATTTCATGTATTTATAAAAGATTTCCTTTAGACAAATCTAAATTCTAAACTTCAACCTCAATTCCATTTCATCTATATTGGGGAAATAGCATGATTTCTCTTTTTAGTATTCATCAAGTCATCTATTCCATCTCTCCTTTTTCACCCTTCAGCTCCTCTGGGATTAAGAAGAGGAGACAAACAGTCAGAGTTAGTTTTATTTTTCTTGTCCTGTTTGAAGTTCTCTCTTGGCTTATACTATTTGCCATTTTCTCTGTTTTGACAAATGTTGCAGTGCCTATGTTTTTGTAAGGCACAACTGTGTGGGTTGGTTGAATGCCCACCACAGACTTTCACACTGAGCAGTTGCTGATATAAATGATGCATTCTACACCTGGCCTGTCAAATCCACTAACCACTCTACTTCTTGTCCCAGTAGTTTGCCCTAAGATACTTACAGTATCCCTTTGTCTTGGGTAGCCTCAGTGACATGGCTCAAGCTGGTTATCTTCTGTGGAATCCATCTGGCCCAAAGAGACTCCTTCATCTTTTCCATGACAAATATGGGCACATACAACAATTCTATTGCCGCCCCTCCTGCACGTGCCAAGGCATCTCTAGTCATCCTCCCACCTTCAGAATTTTCTATCGGAAAGCAGGTACAATCTTGACATAGGACAAAATCCTAAAAGATTCATGACAAGATATCAAGATGCTTCTCCCCACACTGTACTCTCAAGACAGCACTGAACTGGGCCTATGGGTTATCCTAGGTTATCAAACATCTAGCTTTAAAGAAAGTCAACCATATTTTCTTTTTTCAGGCACTCTAGATATCTGTGAGTTTTAAATCTTTGTTTTCTGTGCCTCCTGGCTTGTGGGCATTTTAGAACCACATACCCGCCCTGTACCATTGAGGACAGGAAGTGGACACACTCTCCACTAGTCTGGCAGCTCTCCCCCATCTGATCCTATATGAGTTGGATTAGGTGATAAGACGAAAGTTGAAGAAAGGCTGGTGTAGTCACTTCTCGGGCACCCAGGGTGACTTATTAATATATCTCCTTTACTGCCGCCTTCATAACATAGAGGGGTATTTCCCATTGTTTGAAGATGTTTAATTTTAGCCAAAATTCTCAGACTATGTTAAACAGTCCATTTTATATCTAGGTTTATATGTAAATTCCATAGCACAATGGCCTGGCACATTATGGGGTTCAGAAATGTTTTTTTTTTTTCAAAATTATTATTATTTTTATCTGCAAAGTTCAGTTGGACATTTCTACAATATAATGCCAACTACTTATATAATTTTAAAGAGTATTTGTTCTGTGGTTTTTTAAAATGAACAAAAGAGCAAAAAGAGAGGGGAAAGAAGTAAATCCAGATTTTGAGAACTGCTTGGGGGAATGAAGAAAAGTAATACCTTTCTGCATTGAGGTATTTATTCAGTTCAGAGAACTGTGGGCCTCATTTACACTTGCTAAGTGGTTGCTCAGCTCACCTGCTTTTAGGAACAGGTTGATTCATTTTACCTCAGCATCCAGCTAGTGAGTGCATTTGAAATTGCCGATGAAGGGTACTGTCAAATCCCTGGTCTATTTTGATAACAATTTGTACTGGTAAGGCAATCTGCCCATTAGTATAGAAAAGGGGAATTGGGAGAGCACCTCACAAAGTGATCTCTGAAAGCAAGCCCGGAGCCCCAGAGTCTGCTGGGCAGGAATTTATCCTCCTCTAGCACTTTGACTCAGCACACACATGTGGGAGGTCTGGGGGTGTTTGCATTCAGCGCCAGATTGTTTGCCTACACCAGAGGCTGTCCTGAGAGATGTGTTGTAACTGCCTGTGCTTATAGATTGCAATTTAGAGAACCTTTATTTAAATGCTAAATTATAGCACAGAGTTTCTCTGCATTTTCTATATGGCCGCTCAGGTATAATCACCCACCAATGATCAGGATATATCAAAATGTATCCAGTTGTCAGCCAATTAGGTGGAATATCATCTGTCGCTAACCTGCTCTTGGTAATGTACTCAACTATGGAACTACTAAATTGGATGCTACTTGTGTATCATAATATACAATGAAACCCTCCTCTATTCATCCTCTGAACTCTGCCACTCTACTCCATTATTTTATCTCAGAAAATGCAGTTATATGGAGAAAATATAAAAACTATAATCTGGACTAAACTAGGCATGTGTTTAAATTTTAATTTTTGTGAGTTTGAGTAAAAATCAAAAAAGACCCTATTTTTCTGAGCCATTATTTGAGATGCATTTTTAAAAGACCTATGTCTTCATGTGCTATGAGGAAAAAAATGACATAAAACAAACATGAGGCCTACAACCTTACTTTTCATGTAACTCATTCTCTTCTTTCTTCCACCCTAGGACAAGATTTACTTACTCTTTTGCTAGAACTGTCACTGAAGCATCAAATAATTACATAAATAAAGCAACTGTTCCAGCTTTGGGTTTTGGGGAGCCGGTATTTCCTTCAATGATCAGTGACTTGGGGAGAGGATAGTGGGTGGTTCCGCTGTTGTTTCCAGCTCTCGTGTAGTCTTACTTTGAGACTCTTCATGTTAGATCCTTTTCATGACAGAAATCTGTGTTTATGAGGAAACAGCAGAAATGGCTCTTTGTCTCTTCATGGTCAGTTTTATTAATTTTTAGAGATAGTAGAAGGGGCTTGGTGGGAGGGAGGAGAGAGAGAAAGAGAGAGAGAGAGAAAGAAATAGAGAGAAATCTGTCTGCTGCTTCACTCATTTACACATTCATTGGTTGACCCCTTCATGGACCCTGACTAGGGATTGAACCCGCCACCATGGTGTCTCAGGATGATGCACTAACAAGTAAACCAAATGAGCTACCCAGCCAGGGCTCTCTTCATGGTCAGTTTTATGGGTGAACATTTTTGTTAGGATTGCTGTTATGTCTTAAGATTTTTAGGTAGACTTTTATGAGCACTCAGATGTTTAGGATTATGGTCATTTTTCATGCTTTTCACTTCTTGCATTCTTTGAACAGATTCTGCTCTGCCTTAGATCCTTTTTCCCTTCTAGAAGTTTCCTCTCTTATAACACCCACTGCACCTCTTCTCCTGACAACTTCTCACCTTTCCAGACTCAGCTTAAGTATCAGTATTTATTTCAGAGAGAACTGTTTCTGGTTGATTGCCCTCCTTCCTTTAGTCTTAATCTCAGCTCTCCAGCTTCTTCCTTCACCTATTGCAATTTTAATTAACATATTTATTTGTTTATTTGTTTATTTACTCTCTTAACCCCTATACACTAAAACAAACTCCTTGAGGGCAGAAACTAGGTCTCCTTTCAATACACTAAACTCAATGCCGTACACAATGGCATAGAGGAGGTACTCAAAAATATTAATTAAAGCAATGAATAAATATTTCTCAGCCTCAGTTTCTCTGTGTGTAAATGGAGATAATACTAATAATACTTGGTGTGAAATTTGAAGTAAAAATGAGAAAGACCTGGCAGAGTGCCTGACATAGCGTTGATATTATCATTGTTAAGTATGTGCACTAATCTCCGTTATAAGCCAATGCTGTGTAAATCGGGCAAGTTTCTTAACCCTCTGGCCTCACCTCATTTTAAAAATGATAGCATTAGGCTATTTTATCTGAAGAGCCCTTTACCTTTATAATACTCTGTTAGGAAAGAAAAAAAATCTATGTCTGGATATTTAAGCAGATAAGACACCTTCTTGATTAGACAAAAATGTTATGCCACAACATGCTAAAATATTTGAGTTATTATGTAGTGAAAACATGACACTCTACCTTTTTCCTCTGGGAAATTCATTATCACCCAAGAGAAAATGGAAATATTTCACTGGTTGTAATTCTGTGAAGCTTACCAGCAATAAAGAAAGGAACTGGAAATAACACGATTTCTCTGCTGTGATCAAACGTGTTTAAAAATCACTGCACAACAGCTTTTACCATTTATAAAAAGTACAACTGCTTCTAGATTTTCTATTTTGGGGGAGGGGGTTGGGAGGATCGGCATTCTGATTTGGCACATTTGATTAAAATTGCAGGCTCAGAGGAATTACCAGGAAAGGCTCTCCTTTGCCAGTGGGGACATAGCTCATTCCATTACTAGGCACTGGGGTAGTTTGGCCTCTTGCCCTGATGTGACTTACTGTTTGAACAGAACATAATGCAGTCCCTAATTTGTGGAGCTTGTTTCAAACGGCCAATCTGATCTAGGTAGCGTGTCTTCCCAAGAGGCCTCAGGGAGATGTGTTGCAAAAAACAGACGGACTCACTTGAGACATTTTTGTCCTTTATTTTCTGTCATTTTGTGACTTGGCGCGTTTTGCCTCTATTTTCCACAGTTATAACTACAGTGATGATGACAACAACAAAGGCTAATAATTCCTAATGCTTTGGGCAGTGTCTAGATACTTTAAATATATTGACTTATTTACTCCTGATGTAGGAATTATTTTCTTCTATTTTTTTACAGAGGAATAAGGAGGTTAAGTAACTTGTTCTGAATGATAATTTATTAAGTAATAGAGCCAGGATTTGAATGCAGGGAGTATGGCTTCTATAATCTATGCACCTAACCAACATATTTATAAATGTTTGCCCTCAGCGTAAACACCTGTTGTAAGCAACTTCTAAAATGCTCCCCTATAATCCCTGACTTCTCATATTCAATCCTTATATAATTTCCTCCTCCTCCCCTTATGTGAGGGTTGGATATAATGACTTTCTTTAAATAGATTGAATACAGCAAAAGTAATAAGATCAAGTTTAAAAAGTCTGTGACTTCCATCTTGTTCTCTTTCTTTCACTGTCTCTTTTTTTGGCTCTTCTTTCTGATGAAGCAAGTTGTCATGTTGTGAGATGTCCTATGGAGAAACCCACTTGGCAAAGAACTAAGGGTGGCTTACGGCCAAAAGCCATCAAGGAACTGAGGTTTCAGTCCAAAATCTAGTGCAGAACTAAATCTTGCCGACAACCATGCTAGTGATCTTGGAAGTGCATTCTTCCCCAGTTGGGCCTTGTGAAGACTGCAGACTCAGTCGGTACCTTAATTGTTCCTTCTTGTGAGAGAACTTGAACTAGAGAACCCAGTGATATGCCTGACCCACCCAAACTGAAAAATAGAAGTTTTAAGTCACTAAGCTTTTCAGTGATTTGATACGCAGTAATAGATAGCTGAATCAGCACCCTTAGCAGTTTTTTTCTAGCGTTTTTTTTCATTCTTTTCCTTTCTCTCTCCCTCCTTCCCTTCCCTGCCTCCATCCCTTCCTTCTTTTTTCTTTCCTTTTTTGTCAACGCTTACTATGTGTCCAGCAATATTTTCACATACGTTGTCTTATTTAATTATTATTACAGCCCTATGAGATATATATCATAATTTTTATTTTACAGGTCCATGAACAGTCTCAGAGAAATCGCATAGCTAGTAAGTGATTAAAGAAATGTCCTACCTAGGTTTCTGTGACTGCTTCATCTTTTATGAATTTATATCACTTCCAAAAATTATTCCCTATCTGATTGAATCCCCAAACCCTAAGCCTATGAACAAAGCTAACTATTTTCTCGTCTATACCTCTCTCTGCATCATTTAAATTAATTACTAGTAATCGAGTTGTTGAGTGACTTTAATATTCCAGTCACTGTGCTAAGAACTTCATATACACTACCTTATTTTGTTCTCATAACAGTAATCTAAAATAGGTACTATCACTTCCCTTATTTTACAAATGAAGACATCAAGGATTATAGATATTGAACAACTTATTTATAGCAACAGAGATAGAGCATTTTATGTTAACTTATTACCTTTAATTGTAATACACATGCTTAATTTCCCCAATGGGCTTCAAGCTCCTAGAGGGCTTGCAATTTTGCAGACTGTAGTATCTGACGCAGGACCTTCCGTGTGGGTGCTGAATAAATGTTTACTGAGCTGAACTGAATTTTAACCTTAAGTCCTCCATTCTGTGCATATGGACAGTCAAATTTATTCAGAGCAATATAAGTGCCAAAAAACCTCACTTTGTTTTTTAATTCATTCTGTGCTTTATTATATATGTGTATATCTGTGTGTGCATGTGTATGTTGTTTTGGCAATATGTTGAAGGGGAGAGTTTCATTAAGTTATGGGAGAAAATTTAGATTTACAAAAATCTGGTATCATTGCTTCCATAAAATCCTTGGCTCACATAACATAAAATAGTCACTCAGATCTTCTCCTCCATAATTTGTATCTCTATCTCACATGCTTTGCAACTAAGTGATGTATGGAATAGTGAATTCTGATAGTCTACAGAATTCGTAGTTATAAAAGAGTTAAGTATATATTGTCAATATATTGCTTTTGCTCTAAGATTTGAAGGCAAAAAGACAATATTTAGGAATCAGGACAGGATTAAGGAATCTCTAAACGAGGGTTCAAACCAAATGATTATTTGTATATATTTGTAAATTAAAATGATGAGGTAATCATAAAACTCTTTACTCAAACTCCCACTTTTTAGGAAATTGTATAATTAATATAGTTTATCTTGAAGCTTCTTAATGAATTGTCTGTACTTGCTTCACAATAATGCAACTTTTAAATTATCAACTTGATTAATTCATCCACTTAGTTAAAAAACATTAAATGAATGCTTCCAATATCAAGACACTGCACTGTAAACAGTCATACAGAAATGAAGGAAGCATGGTCTCTGCACCAAGGGGCTTTCCGCATAGTGGTCTGGCTATTAATAGTTACATTATCATCGAAGTGCAAAGATAGGCGTATATTTTAGGAGCACAGAAAAGGGAGTTTCTACTTTAAATGACAGGGGTATACCAAAATAATGTTATATCTAAACTCATCATTCATTCATATGATTTCTATGTAATGCTCTGGAATTGTCTGTAAATGAAGAAGTATAATTATAGAAACTACCAAATAAATATAGACATGTTTGTAAGCTTTGGCTCTCCTGTAACAAATTCCTAGCAGCTCATGAGTCACCCAGAAATACGGCGCATTTGATGTTATATCCCTAATGCACTAACATTAGCTCAGAATCACACCAGGAGACGTAAGGCTTTGAGAAGCATAGGTACTTTGAACTCCCTAAATGTGTTTCAACTTCAGCAACACCTGTGCTAAATAACTTTATGCGTATCTGCTGTGATGACTCAAAAGATTTTATAACTACGTAGGATTTTGCATTGGCAGACTTGCTTCATTTTGATTCAGAGAAAAACCTAGCGCCGAGTATAGACTATAGGATTTATGAAATCCAAATAAAATTACCCCTATTCCACAAGAAACTTTCAATCTAATGGGATTGCAAAACAGACTGACTTTTAGATTTATAATTGTTCAGGGTCACATGGCAACTACATTTTAAAACTACAATCCTAATGTATTTTCTCTTATGTTCATCTTATAGAAGTGCTGTTATATTCTTCAAAGTAACAGAATTGCTTTGTTAAATTAAGCAATAACACTCTTATAAAGCTCTTAGCATATTGTCAGGCAAAGTCACTAAGTTATTCAACCATTCTATTACTAGTAATTATTTTAAATGATGCAGAGAGAGGTATCAGACAAGAAAATGATTAACTCTATTTGTAGAATTAGGATGTGAGGATTGAACTGAATCAAACAGGGAAGTCTTTGCACCTTCGTGCTCTTGTCCAAAAATCCTGTCTTTGTTTGTTTGTTTGTTCATTTTGTTTTATTTTTTTAATCTACCAGGTGGCAGGGGAGTCCTAAACATCTGGGTGCCCTGGAGCCAAAGGCCCTTTCTCCCAGACTCACACGAGAGGAATGTAGCTCACATCGCCTATCGTGCAATGCCCAGTGCTGGTGGGCTCCTCCACTCCTCCACCCCCATTCAGAGTCACAGTCTGGCAGCATCTCCCCAGGGGCCCAGCCAGGGGTGGGGTACACGTTCTGCCCAATATAGCCTTCTGGGGGCCCAGAGAGCCTAGGGTAGCGAAGCCAACTTCTGCCTGGGGACTCTAGGGCCCCAGTCCACCATCTGTCAATGTCTGAGACTGCAGCAACTCAAACACAGGTCCAGCTGTTTTCCTGGAAGCTTTGAGGTACCTAAAATTTGCCTAGGAAACCACTCTACCTATCCATAGAGCATTTTCCTTGAAAGGCAGCCTCTCTGTGTCTGAGCCAGCCCATCTAGCACAAATGGGGGAGCGGGTTTCTTTACCCAATCCCCCGTATCAGGACTGGTTCTCTCCTTTGAACACAGTCAGGGATGTCCATGTCTGGGCAGGTGCTGGGACCTGGCCCAGGGGGGTGGAGCATGGATTTCCCGGGAAGGCAAAGGGCACAATTGGAACTCTCAGGCTATGCTGTGGACTTCGGCCCAGGCCCTTTGTCCGTATTCTTGTGCTCTCAGTTTTGTTTCTTTGATTTATATGTATGTTTTTATGCCACTACCGTATATGCCTTTCTTAACTACTATAGCTTTGTAATGTTTTGAAATCAGGAACCTTGAGTGCAAGCTTTACTTTTGACCTTTCCTCGAGGGAAAGGACTCTGAGCACTATGGGCTCTGTCTGCTGTACTTCAGGTCTCCAGAGGCAGCAGTGAGCCTCCCAGTTCTCTTTTGTTTTCTGTTCCCCACCCCTCACCGCCCCGGGGCAACTAGAGTTGGCTGGGTCCCCTTAGCACATAGAAATAGGCCAGACAGAAACCAGTTCTTTGAGCTGCTCTCTGAAAAACTAGAACTTTGGATGCACCATGCAACTTTCTCCCTCCTCAGGGAGAAACCAGGAGTTGAGCCTTTCTTTGGGCTTGTTATATGCTGCCTGGGGGGAGGTACTATGGCTATCGCAAGTGTGAGCTAGTCCAAGCTGCCACCTTTGCTCTCAGTAGCTCCCAAGCTGACATCTTTTCCTGTTAGTGCTTTGATTCAGGCAAAACAGAAATCGGTCCCTTGGGCAGCCTCCCTCCCGGAAAGGGTATTTCAGTTTGCTTTCCTCCCTAGGGAGAGCCCAGAAACTCCGTTTTCTCCTCATTGTGCCACACTGAGTTGAGCCAAGGAGGGGGACTATGGTAAGTGGGTGCCACGCATTTTCCTACCAGTTTCGATACAGCTAATTGTGTGCTTACCTAGGGTGCAGAATCTCTTACCTTGTTTATGGATGTCTTACAAAGGGATTTTTGTCTCCGCCTTGTTGTCGAGTAGATGTCTCCTTTGGGAGATGAGAGCTTGGGGCTTCCTCTTCTGCCATCTTGTTGACATCCTGACTTTACATGTTTAAGGTGCAAAACGCAACGCATGTGCTTTGATTTAATATTGTTAATTTATTATTTAAAATCTCTGTGCCATTTTTTAGTTTTTAAAATAGTTTTCCTGGTAATCTAGGAGAGAATGATGTTTAATTCTATCTCAGAGACCCACTTATTTTCTCCTTTCATTTCAAGCTATCCTTGACATGCATATTTCAGTGCTATAGGCTTTTTAAAAACCTTATAAAAGTCCATGAATGTTTAGGTTTATATGAAAAAATAAAATTGATCTATGTAAAAATTTTTATTTTGCTTTTAACCTTAGATTCTATAGAAGGACTTTGTCTTAAATTCTACTTTTTTAATTGTATATAATTTAACATGTTTAATTTTATGAGTTTGCCTGAAGCATATTTAGTCATTCTTTTATTTTTAACCTTTCTGTACGATATTGTTTAGCTGTGCCCCTTCTGATTATTTATTTTTGACCTAATTAAAATATTGGTTTTATAAAAGGGGAATTTAAACAATTTGTATTCGAATCCTAATTATTTCATATTTTAAAATATTATGTATTTAAAATATTTTAATATTCTCAATAATTGGAAGTATATCCTATGATTATAATTATATAGGTTCTTTCTCTAGCTTCAAAACATTTCCTAATCATTAAATTCATGACTTTAATATTCTCTTCTAATTCTTCTCTATAGAAAACAAGGAATTTGATAGAACTTTGCTTTGTCTACATCTCATTTTTATAAATATAACTTTAATTTGTCTCCTTATACTACTGTAATTAATTTTTAAACAATCTATGTTTCCTTTTATGCTTAGTTTGATCATATTTGACATTTGAATTTGGAGTTCTGTTTAAATTAAAAACAATCTTTTAGCACCAACTCTATTTATTCTACTTTTACTGCTCACTTCTATTCCCTCCAATTCAAAAATTTCTCTTTTCATATACATAATTTTGATTAATCCCTGGGCCATCTGGAGTCTATTTTTAAGAAGGGTAAATGGGTATATATTTCTTAGTCCTTGTTGCTTTGATAGTGTCTTCCTCTTGTCTTCACATTTATTTATGTCAAATTGACTGAGTTTCACATATGCCTTTCAACACTCCATTTTGAAATAGAGCTATGTAGCTTCATTTTTTCATGTAATATTACAGAAGTATCTGAAAATTCTGACTTTCATTCATTTTATTTTATTTGAGGCTGGATATTATCTAACTTTTATAATCTGTCACTAATGATGTTATATTAATTTAATTATTTAATATTTTATATCCTCACTATTTTTTATGAATTCAAGCTCTCTTTTCATCCCATTCTACTGCATTTTATTCTCAATGTCTATTTTTATTACTTTCTGATGCTATTTCAAAAATATTGCTTCTTGCCCCACACTGGTGGATCTATCCAGATCTAATTTGGGCCAGCATCCAGGTGTAAAAACTCTTTTTGGCCCACCTTTTCCACTCTGGTGTTGGTTGAATCTCTTTCCAACAGATACGGTTGGATGGGAAGCTTTTGTACAGCACCAGGCACATTTGCTTTTATCCAGCTCCATAATTTGGTTCTTAGAACTTTGAAAGAAATGGTGCATGTTTAAAAAAAAAAAAAAGACTGGAATCTTAAGTATATAACACTTCCCAGGGTGTTATGTTAAAAAAAAACAACAAACTTTCAGTAACTTTCTTGAAGTTGAAATATGAATGTAGAAAGAAAGATACAGTGACAGATGGAATATAGGAACTTTCCTGGATACACATCTTTTTTTTTGGTGGGGGGGAGCTACTGGAGAAGAAAGCAGAGACAAAGGATATTCTTGCTTACTTTTTTGCAGGATTAGTGGACTCTTAATCTCATTTTCAGTAAAATCTTCCATTCTTGTAATTTGTGGAAATCTTTCTAGATTATGATAGTACTTGAATCAGCAGTCTTCAGTCTTGCTATAAGATTTTGCTTTTATTTTATATATGCATATTATATATATAAAACATACAAAATATACATTAGTAGGAAATTAAAAATGGTTCTATCATGGAGAATTGGCCAGTACTTTTATACCCCTCACATTATGTAACAATTTTGAATAACAAGGTCTTTCATAAGGTAAGCTCACTTGCCCTTATCAAGTGATGACTTTCACTGTTCTCCAGTAAAAACCTTAATGTACCAGTGACAAACATTTAGGCATGCCCTTTTCTTAATGCTATATCCCTGTTTTTCTCATGACCATCCTACTAATCCATTGAAAGTCAAATAATATATCATTATGAGGGTTTCCTTTAGTAAACCCTTAATATTTATTCCTAATATCACAAACTGAATGCTCTAAATTAGTATTTTTGTTTCCTGATTCTTCATATATCTAATTTTAATCACATGATCAGAATTCTTTGACAACAGAGCATATGTATTACACTATATTTACTTATTAAGTATTCTGAGAATATCCACAGTACACTGCAGTAGAATTCTTAAGGATTTTAAGATAAAAATTTCCAGTTCCAGAGAATGTAAAAGTCCAGTAAAGAATCCTTTGTAGGTATCTCCACAAATACTCAAATTACTTCACTAAAGGACAACAAAGTGTACATTTTATATGATGTTATAGAATCAAGGAGGGATAAATAGCTTTTTCTGGTATTAATCTGGCAGTGACCTTAATAATGAATGAGGAAGGTGAAGGGTTCCGAAGTATTTATGGACTGATGATTCTAGTGAGAAAGTGCCTGATCAGTGGGTTGCAGCATCCTTTGCACATGTTTGTTGGGTGGAAAAGATCTTTAAAAATCACTACAGAAAAGATGAAAAAAAATGAGATGGGATTTGGTAATTTACTAGATTTATGAAGGGCAGAAATGACTGTGTTCCCTGGGCTAACATATTTTAGATGTAAAGACAACCAAGCTGCTAGTGGCAACATATTTTCTTCAAAGCTAGCTTTGCCCGCTGACTAAAACTTTATAATGATGCTGTCCAATTAAGGGAGTAAAGTGATGCTGAGTCACGTTTGAAATCTGAATGTTGCTCAGTAGGTATCATATTTTCACCTAAATGATGAATTTGTAACTATATTCCATCTTTCCTTTTATTGCGCTCTTGTTCCTGCCTATCTGAGTGACACATGATAATGTGATTAATTACTCTAATTTATCTTCAGCAAATCTTAATTTCATAGTTTCAAAATATATAGGTTGTCATCTTCTAACAGATTCACATTTAGTTAACAGGCACATTTACTATAATATGATAATTCATGCAATGAAATCAGGGTGTATCAAATTAAAACACAAATGCTCAAATAACAGCAGCAAAGACTGAAAACGATGCCTTCTTTTAGGCTCCTTTGAACTGACAGCATCTGAATCCTCCAATTCTGTTCTTTTTCAAGGTTGTGTTGTCTCTTCTTCCTTGAGTTTTCATATAAATTCTAGGATCGGCTTGTCATTTTCTACAAAGAAGTTAACTGGAGTACTGGGGATTGCATTGATTCGATAAATCTATTGTGGAAATATTGTCATCTTACCCATATTGAGTCTTCTGATACAGGAAAATGGGATTTTTTCTTTTTATTTAGATCTTCTTTGATTTCTTTCAACAGTGTTTTTAAAATAATTCTCGCTTTATTATGATGATGAAAATGTGGAGGGTCTGCATCTCTGATACACTGTTGTGGGGAGTGTAACTATAGCATCCTTTTCAAAAACTGGCAGCTCCTAAAAAAGTTGAACACTTGCATATCTTATAACCTATCAGCTCTACTCTTAGATAAATATACACATACCTGCAATATAGAACATGCGCAAGAAAGTTCAAAGCAGTAGCATTATTTATAATAAGCAGAAACTAGAAAAAACACAAAACCCCTCCAAAATACATTGTCATACATAAAAATACCAAAAAGCAATGTCAAAAACAAACAAACAACTGTTTTAGTTAACAATGGGGTAAATCTTAAAATTATAATATTGAGCAAAAGACAAAGAGACAAAAGCCTGTATGCATAAGATTTCATTCCAGCGATGAGGGAATTTTATAGCTGACAGAGAAAGTAATAAACATCGATAATGAAATAACAAGTTCCTCAATAAATAAATGTTGGTTAAATTTGCTCATAGTGTAAAATATAAAATTAGACATCTACATCACAACATCCAGAATAATAATTTTTGAGTGAGGAATTAGGGCCTAAATCAGAAAAGGAAATATATAAAAATTTAGAGGAAAATTAGAGAACCCCTTTATAACATTAGATTAGGAAAGAATTATTAAAATATATACATATGTGTGAATATATTTATACACAAAACATAACAACAAAGACAGAAAGTGATAAATTCAATCACAGTAAAATGAAAAACTTAACTGGAAGACCCAAAGGTGAAAAAAACCCATAGACCATTCAGATACTTGTAACTTATATGACAGATAAACGATTTTATATATTATATAAAGACCTTCCAGAAAACAATATGAAAAAGATTAATTAATACAATAGAGAAATTGGCAAATGATAGAAACCTGAAATATATAAAAGGCAGTAACTAAAACCGTCATATATGTATTAAGGATGATTAACCTCACTAATTATTATGAAAATACACATTGAAATACACCTGAATCATAATATTGGGGATTAAAAAAAACCTGAAAACATCAGGCATTTACTGGGGTGAAGGAAAATGAAAACCTTTATACAATGGCACATTGAATATAGAAATTAGTTTGGAATTACTAATGCATCTGAAGGAAAGATATGCATACATTGCAGTTCTGATTTTTGATGTCTTATTTGACATACTCTTCTATGTATGTATAAGGAGATGCATACTAGAGATATGTTGCCAGTGTTTACCACCGTGAAAAAGAAGAGACAACCAGAATACCTCCTTATAGGAAAATTATATGAAAAGCATGGCTTAGTCATATGGTGAAATACTATAAGGCAGTTATATTGATGAACTAGAGCTACATGGATTGATGTGGGTAAATTTAAAAATATAATGTAAAGAGAAAAACACAATATATTTCCACTTATAAACATTTAAAAAATCTTACAAAACAATGAAGGATTTTAGAAAACATATTTAGTAAAAGCAAAATTTAAAATTCATAGGAACAATACATATCAATTTCCAAATTTTAGACCCTATGTCTTGGGAGTCATTCTGTTTCCTCGTGTTCTCACATTCAACCCCCTTTCTATAGGGAAATCTCTTAGCTCTGCTTCAAAATATATTTATTATTTAACAACTTTTACTACCTTCACTGGCCTAAGGCAGGATCATCTCTTGATTATTTCAATTTGCTCCTAATTGGTCTTCCTGCTTCCAACCTTGCTCTCTTTCAGTCTATTCATAACATCAGATTGGTCCTTTTAAAACATAAATCAGATGGTATCCTTTTTCCTCTCGGAACCCTCCAATGGCTCCCTATTTCTCTAAGAGTAAGTTCTATCAATGAATGAAAAGTTTACATAGGGTTAAACTCCTATTATCTCTCTTACTTAATTTTCTAACTTGTCTCCTCGGTGATAGCCTCAGCTTGCAGTTCTCAAAACAAGTAAGGCAAAATTTTGGCCTTAGGCTTTTTTTATTTTTGAAACATTTAAATTCTACTCTCTTAGCAAATTTCAATTTTATAATACATTGTTAGCAACTACAGTCAATATGTTATACATTAGATCCTCAACCCTTATCTTGTCACTGAAAGTTTGCAACTTTTACCAATGTTTCCCTGTGTCCCTCACCCCCTCTGTCCCTGGATGACTTTTCTAAGATCTGTTTCTGAGTTTAATTATATTTAAGGTTTTTTGTTTGTTTGTTTGTTTTAGGTTGCACATATAAGTGATACCATGCAGTATTTGCCTTTCTATGTCTGGCTTGTTTAACTAGCATAGTGCCCTCAAATTCTATCTTTATTGTAGCAAACAGTAGGATTTTCTTCTTTCTCATGGCTGAATGGTACTGCATTTTTTATACACACACACACACATGTGTATATATATATATATATATTTAGATATAAAATATATGTAATGTATTATATATAAATTATATAATATATATAATATATAAAAATTATATTATATAATTATATACATATTAAGGGGCAGTTAGTTTGTTTCCATTTTGGCTATTGTGAATAATGCTGCAATGACCATGGTAGGACATATGTCTCCTAGATAGTCTGTTTTCATTTCCTTTGGCTACATTCCCAGAAGTAGGATTGCTGGATCATATGGTAGTTCCATTTTTAATATTTGAAAGAACCTCCATCCTGTTTTCCATAGCGGCTGCACCAATTTATATCCTCACCAACAATGTACAAAGGATTTTTTTTTCTTCTCCACATCCTCACCAATGCTTGTTATCTCATCTTTTTGATAGCCATGTAACAGCTGTGAGGTCATATCTCATTTTGTTGTTGATTTGCATTTCCCTGACGATTAGTGATGTTGAGCACCTTGCTGACTATTTATGTCTTTTTTTTGAAAAATCTCTATTTAGTTCCTCAGCCCATTTCAAAATGGACTTTTCTTCTACTAAATTGTGAGAGTTTTAAAAAATATATTTTTTGGACATTAACCCTTTATTAGATATGTGAATATTTTTATATTTTATCTCATTCCATAGGTTGCCTTTTCATTTTTTTATGGTTTTCTTTCCTCTGCAGAAGATTTTTAGTTTGATGTAGTCCCTCTCGTTACTTTTTGTTTTTATTGCCTATGCTTTTAGTGTCAAATACAAAAAATCATTGCCAAGACTGATACCAAAAAGCATGTGTCCATGTTTTCTTTTAGGAATTTTATGGGTTTAAGTCTTAATTTAAGGCTTCAATTCATTTTGAGTTGATATTTCTGTATGGTGTAAGATAGGGATCCAGTTGGTTGTTTTGTTTTTTGTTTTTAATGTGGTTGCCTGGTTTTTCCAATACTAATTATTGAAGAGGCTTTTCTTTCCCCATTGTATATTCTTGGCTCTTTTGTCATAAATTAATGCACCATTTATGTGCAGGTTTATTTCTGGGTTCTCTATTCTGTTTCAGTGATCTATGCATCTGGTTTTATGCCAATGCCATACTGTTTTGATTATGATAGCTTTTCAATGTAGTTCGAAGTTAGAAGATGTGAAGCTTCCAGCTTCATTCTTCTATCTTGATTGCTAAGTGTTATTTAGGGCTCTTTTGTTGTTCCATACAAATTTTAGGATTTTTTTTCTATTTCTGTAAAGAATTCCATTGGAATTTTGATAGGGATAGCTTTGACTCTGTAGATAGTTTGAATGTATGGGCATTTTAAACAATATCAATTATTCTAATACATAAACATGGAACATCTTTCTACTTCTTTGTGTCTTTTCCAATTTCTTTCATCAATGTCTTACAGTTCTCAACGTACAGATCTTTCACCTCTTAGGTTAAATTTATTCCTACATATTTTATTCTTTTCGATGTAATTATAAATGGGATATTTTTAAAATTTTCTCTTTTTGAAAGGTCATTGTTAGTGTCTAGAAATACAACTGGTTTTGTACATTTATTTCATATCCTGTAAATTTATTGAAATCTTTTATTAGCCTCTATTTTTTTGTTCTCTATTTCATTTATTTCCATTCTGATCTTTGTTGTTTTCTCCCTTCTACTAACTTTGGGCTGAGTTTGTTCTTCCTGGTCTAGTTCCTTGTAAAGTTAGAGCTTTTGTTTGAGAACTTCCTTTTTTCTTAATGCAGGTGTTTATCACACTCTAAACTTCCCTTAGAACTACTTGCTGAATTTCATAAATGTACTTGTAGTTCCATTTTCATTTGCCTCAAGGTATTTTTAAAATTTCTCTTTTTATTTCTTTTTTGACCTATTGTTTGGGACCCATCCCTTGGGCAACAGCCACAAAAGCTGGAGCACCCGACATGTGTACACGCTCCTTCCCAGGGAGTTATTGGCAATTTGGAGTGGGCTGAAGTGAGAAGGCAGAGTGATGTCTGCTGGATCCCTGTTTTCCAGGGAGGACTGCAGTCAGCCCCTAGATGCATATTACATTAGAAGACTGACCTTCAAGTAGCAGTATGCAAATAGGCCTCTTTCAGGGAAAGACTGAGATGGCCTGCCCTTTCTGCTCGGAGCTCTGGGGCAATAGCCACAGTGAGTCTTCATGAGCTCCTTAGAGCTGTTTCTTTGTTTGCTATAGCCTTTGGGTCTCCTGGACACAAGTCCTGTTGTTTTTCAAAGTTAGGTGTTCTGGGACCTGCCTCTCATGTGGGAGTCTTAAAAGATGGGGTACTTGATGTGGGGCGTAACTCTTTGCTTCTCAGGGAGAGGCTAGGAGGTGGGAGATCCCTCCTTATTGCATGATGCTGTGTTAGAGGGTGAGATTTATGGTGATAGTGTTTCAACATTTATTTCCCATTTTGATGTGAGTGATGTGGCTTTTCTATTTACCTGATGTGCAGGAGTCACTCAGCTAATTTCTCAATTTCATTCAGGGAAAATTGCTCTGTGTGTAACTATAGATTCCGTGTATTCATGGCAAGGGATGAGTTCAAAAGACTCCTGTGTTGCTATCATGAATGGGAAACCTGCTTAAGGTCTCTATTTTGCCTATTCACTCTGCCAGGACAGTATTATCTCTAAATATCCATTAAGCTCATTTCCTTACTCTCTTTCAAATTTTCCTTCTTTGCTCTAATGTCACCTTTCAATTTACAATTGTGCTCCCACTCCTCCAGCTCCCAGACTTTCTTATTCTGCTCCATTGTTTCATTTTTTATTGTTTATTCTATTACAGTTGTCCCAATTTTTTTCTCTTTTGCCTCTCTCCACCCAGCCCAACAGTCTCTCCCATAGTCAGTCCCCTCTCCATTGTCCACATCCTTGAGTCATTCACACTTGTTCTTTGGCTAATCCCTTCTCCTCCTTTCTCCCGTTACCCTTCTTCCTCCTCCCCTCCTACAGTTATCAGTCAGTGCAATGTTTCCATATCTCTGGTTCTATTTTTCTTGTTAGTTTATTTTGTGCATTAGATTACAGTTATAAGTGAGGTCACATGGTATTTGTCTTTCGCTGACTTAGCATAATAGTCTCAAATTCCATTCATACTGTCGCAAAAGGTAGGACTTCCTTCTTTCTGTCTGCTGCATAGTATTCTGTTCTGTACATGTACCACAGTTTTTTTTATTCCACTCATCTACTGATGGGAACTTGGGCAACTTCCAACACTTGGCTATTGTAAATAGCATTGCTATGAATATAGGGGTACATAAGTCTTTTGAATTGGTATTTCAGGATTCTTAGGGTGTATTCCCAGCAGTGGAATTGCTGGGTCATAACACAGTTTCATTTTTAATTTTCTGAGGAAATTCCATAGTTTTCCAGAGTGACTGCACCAGTCTGCATTCCCTCCAACAGTGCACTAGGCTTCCCTTTTCTCCACATCCTCTCCAGCACTTGTTGTTTGTTGATTTAGTAACGATGACCATTCTGACTGGTGGGAGGTGATATCTCATTGTGGTTTTAATTTGCATCTCTCTGATGGCTAGTGATGTTAAGCATTTTTTCATACGTCTGTGGGCCATCTATATATCCTCCTTGGAGATATATCTATTCAGGTCCTTTGCCCATTTTTTAATTGGATTGTTTGTCTTCCTGGTGTTGAGTCAAATGAGTTTTTTTATATATTTTGGAGATCAAACCCTTGTCTGATGTGTCATTGGCAAATATGTTCACCCATATAGTTGGTTCCTTTTTCATTTCGATGATGGCTTCTTTAGCTGTACAGAAGCTTTTTAATTTGATATAGTCCCATTTGTTTATTTTTTCCCCTTATTTCCCTTGCTCTAAGAGATATATTGGCAAAAAATATTACTATGTGGGATGTCTGAAATTCTACTGTCTATGTTCTGCTAGAACTTTTAAGGTATCATGACTTATATTTAAGCCTTTTGTTCATTTTAAGTTTATTCTGGTATATGGTGTAAGTTGGCAGTCTAGTTTCATTTTTTTTTTTCATGTACCAGTCCAGTTCTCACAACATCATTTATTGAAGAGACTGTTTTTATTCCACTGTGTGATTGTGCCCCCTTCATCAAGTATTTAATTGACCATAGAGACATGGGCTTATTTCTGGGCTCTCTATTCTGTTCCATTGATCTATATGTCTGTTCTTATACTATTACTAGTCTGTCTTGATTATAGTGGCCTTGTAGTATAGTTTAATTTCAGGTATTTTGATTCCTCCAACTTTGTTCTTCTTTCTCTGGATTACTGAGGCTATTCAGGGTCTTTTCTGGTTCCATATAAATTTTTGGACAATTTGTTCTAGATCTGTGTAATATGCCATTGGGTTTTAACAGTAATTGCATTGAATCTATAGATTCTTTTGAGTATTATGAACATTTTAATGATGTTAATTCTTCCAATCCATGAATATGGTATCTGCTTCCATTTATTTGTATCTTCTTCAATTACTTTCTTCAGTGTTCTATAGTTTTCCAAGTACAGGTTTTTTACATCCTTGGTTAAATTTATTCCTAGGTGCTTTATTTTTCTTGCTATAGTAAATGAGATTTTTCTCTTAGTTTCTGTTTCTGCTAATTCATTGTTGGTGTACAAGAATGCCATCGATTTCTGAATACTGACTTTGTACCCTGCAACTTTGCCAAATTCACTTATTAGGTCAAGTAATTTTTGTGAAGACTATAGGGTTTTCTATGTATACTATCATGCCATCTGCAAATAATGACATTTTTCTTTCTCCTTTCCAATTTGGATGTCTTTTATTCCGTTTTCTTGTCCAATCATTGTGGCTATATTTTCCAGTACTATGTTGAGTGAGAATGGTGAAAGCAGGTACCCTTGTCTTGTTCCTGATCTTAATGGAAATACTTTTAGGTTTTGCCCACTGAATATGATGTTGGCAGTTATTTCCTTGTACATAGCCTTTATTACACTGAAGTATGCTCACTCTATTCCCATTTTTCTGAGTGTTTTTAATATAAATGAGTGCTGAATTTTATCAAATGCTTTTTCAGCATCTATTGAGATGATCATGTAATTTTTGTCTTTTATTTCATTCATGTGATGTATAACATTTGCTGATTTGCTAATGATGTACCATTCTTGCATTCTTGGGAGAAATCCCACTTGATTGTGGTGTATGATCTCTTTAATGTATTGCTGAATCTAGACAGCCAACATTTTGTAGGGGATTTTAGCATGTATGTTCATCAAAGATATTGGCCTGTAATTTTCTTTCTTTGTTGTGTCTTTACCTGGTTTTGGAATTAGGACGATACTGTCCTCACAAAAAGAGTTTGGGAGTCTTCCCCCTTCTTGAATTTTTTAGAATAGTTAGGGACGGATAGGTATTAGTTTGTCTCTGAATGTTTGGTAAAATTAACCTGTGAAGCCATCTGGGCCAGGGCTTTGGTGTGCCTGGAATTTTCTGATTACTACTTCAGTTTCACTGGTTGTTACTAGTCTGTTCAGGCTTTCTGCTTCCTCTTGATTCAATTTTGGGAGGTGGTATGTTACCAGCAATTTGTCCATTTTGCCCTGGTTGTCCTGTTTCTTGGAATATAATGCATGGTTCACAGTAATTTCTTACAATCCTTTGTATTTCTGTGGTATTGTTGTTATTTCTCCCTTTTCATTTCTGATTTTATTTATTTGGGTCCTCTCTCCTTTTATCTTGATGAGTCTGGTTAAAGGTTTGTCAATTTGTTTATCTTTTCAAAGAAGCAGCTCCTGGATTCATTGATTGTTTGGATTTTTTTTTTTTGTCTCTGTATCATTTGATTCTGATCTGATCTTGATTATTTCCTTCTTTTTACTTGCTCCGAGCTTTGTTTGTTGATGTTCCTCTAACTCTTTTAGATATAGAATTAGGTTGTTAATTTGAGGTTTTTCCATCTTTTTTATTTAGACCTGTATTGCTATGAACTTCTTTCTCAGGACTGCGTTCGCTGTGTCCCATAGGTTTTGGGTTACTGTGTGTTCATTTTCATTTGTTTCCAGATAGTTTTTGATTTCTTTCTTGATCTCATTGTTAACCCACTCATTATTTAATGGCATGCTATTCAGTCTCCATGTATTTGAATGTTTTTGAGTTTTTTCCTTGAGGTTGGTTTCTGGTTTCATGCCATTGTGATCTGAGAAAATGCTTGAAATGATTTCAATTTTCTTGAATTTGTTAAGGCTTGTTTTGTGTCTTGCCATGTGGTCTGTCTTTGAAAATAATCCATGTGTATTAGAAAAGAATGTATACTTTGTTTCTTTGGGGTAATATTTTTCTTTCAATATCAATTAAGTCCATTTGTTTTAGAGTGTTGCTCAAAGCCACAATATCCTCGTTAATTCTTTGTTTGGATGCTCTATCCATTGTTGACAGTGGGGTGTTATAATCCCCTATAATGAATGTAGTGCTGTTGATATCCTTCTTAAAGTCCTCCAAGATTGTCCGTATGTATTTAGGTGCTCCTATGTTGGGCATATGTTTACAATTGTTATATCCTCTTGTTGGATAACTCCCTTGTGTATTATGTAGTGACCTTCTTTGTCTCTTGCTATAGCCTTTGTTTTGAAATCTGTTTTGTCTGATGTTAGTATTGCTACCCCAGCTTTTTTTTCATGTAAAATTGTTTGGAATATTTTTTCCCATCCCTTCGCTTTCAAAAGTGTAGATCTTTTGTTCTGAGGTGGGTCTCTTGTAGACAGCATGTATGTAGATCCTGTTTTCTTTCCACTCAGCTACCCTATGTTTTTTGATTGGAGCATTCAATCCATTTCCATTTAAGGTTATTATTTATAGGTACTTGTTCATTGCCATTTTTTCTTTGGACCTTTGATCCTCTCTCTCTCTCTCTCTCTCTCTCTCTCTCTCTCTCGCTTCCTCTTAAAGCTGTCCCTTACTCATCTCTAGAAATTCTGTGTTCATGGAGATGTACTCTTTTAGCCCACCCTTTTTTTTTTTTTTTTTTGGTCTTGGAAGTTTTTATTTCACCTTTAATTTTAAATGAGAGCCTTGCTGATAGAGTAGTCTTGGTTGCAGGTCTTTGATTTTCATTACTTGGAATATTTCATGCCATTCCCTTCTGGCTAATAGTGTTTCTATTGAGAAATTAGCTGATGGTCTTATTAGAGTTCCCTTGTATGTTACTAGTTGTTTCTCTCTTGCTGCCTTTAAGATTCTCTCTTTGCATTTAAATTTTGCCATTTTAATTATGATGTGTCTTAGAGTGGGCATCTGTATGTTCATCTTGATTGGGACCCTCTGTTCTTCCTGAACTGACATGCCTTTTTTCTCACCAAGCTAAGGAAGTTTCTGTCATTATTTTTTTTCAAACAGGTTTTCTATTCCTTGCTCCTTTTCTCCTCCTTATGGTATTCCTATGATGTGAATGCTGTAACATTTCATGTTGTTCTGAAGCTCCCTTAAACTATTCTCATTCTTTTCTGAGTATGTTTTGTTTTGTTCCTCTAACTGGGTGTTTTTTTCCACTTTGTCCTCCAACTTGCTGACTCAGTCCTCTGCTTCATCTAGCTTGTTTTTAATTCCTTCTGGTGCATTCTTCATTTCAGATATTGTATTTTTCATTTCTTCCTATTTCTTATTCATAGTTTCTATTTCCTTTCTCATGTTGATGTAGTTCTCACTAAGTTCCTTGTAGCTCCTATAAAGTTCCCTGTAGTTCTCACTGAGTTCCTTGAACATCCTTATAGGCATTATTTTGAACTCTGTGTCTGATGGACTCCTTGCCTCAATTTCATTTAGTTCTTTTTCTAGGGATTCCTTCATTCCTCTCAATTGGGGGTTGTTTCTTTGTTTTCTGATTATAGGTAACTTTTTTTATTGTTTCTGCATATCAGATTGCTTCCCTTTGACTCCATGTCTTCATGGGTTCCCCTCTGTAGAAAGAGTTCTGGAGGACTCACTGGTGCAGTCTCTTTGATCTCCTGAGCTGGATGCACTAAGGATGCCCTTTATTCAGTTTATGTGGGCCCTCTTGTTGTACTTGGGCCTTGATTATTGATGGCTCCTCTGTTGGTGGGTTCTCTCCTCTGGCTGACTGAGAGTTATAACACCCACCATGTCTTGTATGCTGTTGTACAGGTGCTAGAAGAACAAAACATTGTTTCGTTTATTCACAGCATTCTGTCTCTCACATAAAATAAGGTGTACTTATTATTTAACTATGTTATTTTGGTTGCAGTCTGTCTCATCTTTTTCATATATCTCTATGAAAGCTATAGAAGGTTAGCAATCATTGTCTCTTTAATTCACTGGTATATTCCAAATACCTGGGATAATGTCTAGCACCCAGTAGGCATTTATTAAATATTTGATGAATGAGTAAATGAATGAACCTCAGAATATTGGTTATTCTTGGGGAGAAAGGGAAGAAGGCAAAAAGGGAGGTAAAAAGGCAAGTCTTCATCTATAAATATGAGAGAGACAGAAAGAGAGAGCACAGATATAGTAAATGTTAACATTGAACATATTTAACAGAGCACTACAGGCCCATACCATTATGTAATGACTCTAAGCTTCTTTGATCTTTTATAGAAGTGACAGAATTTCCTGGCCATAGAGTGGAGGCTACTATTGAAATTGGCAGAACTTATTTTCTCTTTTTCTTTTTCATTTTCTTGTTGTCTAAATGCTTATTTCTCCCTTGCTTACCTTTTTTGTATATGTGTACACTAAAAAATATTTTCTGAACCAGTGGGATCAAAAAGTTTCATTTCCATCCTTAATGAAGTTATACTGCCTGGTTTCTCAGGAAATCAATGGAGACTTTATAAACTTTTTAATTTAGCTTTCTATAACCTACTCCACTTAATGATTGACATAAAAATTGTGATATGAGAATATCATTCTTCAAGCAAATATATATAGTATAAATCAAGGTTAATATCCTTCTCTTGCCTAAATTCCTTGGAGGTGGGGGGTAAATAATGACTTTGGAATTATAAACTTCTAGTCATTTTGTGTATTCCATGTTTATTTAGGAAAAAAATTCATTTTATAAATGTTTCATGCTTTTGGCTATTTTACCAATGCAACTGTAGTAATTTAGAAAGATATGTTACAGTAGTGAAAAGAATAACAGCAACATTCCAATACAGCTGATGCTTGAAAGAATCTTTCAGATTGCCACCCATCAGTTGATGAGCATTTGGTGCATACCAGGCACTGTGCTGTGTGCTTTATATACTGAGTTTCCAGTAATCCTTAGAGAAAGAAAACATTTTAAGGGCTGTATATGTGCTAGTACCTTCATTTTATAGATGAAATTCACAGAAGTTGAGTAACTTGTCAGGTTTTAAAAGTAATAAGTAACAAAACCCTGATTCAAATCCATATTTTGTGACTCTAAAGCCTACACTCATTGGTACAAGATACCACTTTATTCCCATTTGCTTTTTCTATCTTGAAAATGGATTGCAGAAAACTGTACATATTCTGTTTTGTGACAATGAAAGAGAATATTTCTCTTTCTTTTCGTATAAAATCTATGGTGACCTGTGTTTTTGGAAGGGAATTTGTCCTCAGTTGGCTATACATTTGTCACCAGAAAAAAAAAATAGGTGATTTGGAAAATTATGAGCTATTAATTAATTATGTTAGTGCCCTTCAGAAGCTTGGTTTCTTCACAGCTCAGACAAGAAAACAAAAATTTTTTGAAGGAGAATTTACTGAGATACCATTTTTAAAATCACAATTCTGTTTTGGATTTGCTCAGTGATTTTTGGTAGTCAAATAATCTGGACAATAAAAGAATATCATTTTTAGATTCTCTCACTACCTATGAGAACTCTTCTTAGGATCAAAGGAAATGGCCATGAATGGCACTTGAAAACTTTTTGTTCTCAAGCATAAGTAAAGGTTTATACAACTTTTAATATTACCATAAGATTATGTGGAATCACAGTATCACTAGAGTGGGAAAAAATCCCATTAAAACAAAAATGTGATAAACACACAATGTAGTCAAACTCTGCTATCTTTTAATGCATGCATTTCAAAAGGAAAATTAAAGACGATTTTATCACATGGATGAAATCGATCAAGCCTAATGATGCCCAGGTTGAGCTGTATTATAGTGAGGGAAAAATGATGCCCTCAGCACCATTTTAAATGCCTAAATGCCTTAGATGTTCCTATACCTATTAAAATGCATAAAAATCCTCTATTACACTATTAATTTGCATTGGATAATTGAGAAAAATTATTTTATAACTGTATTAAATCAAACACAGACTAAGATCCTTAATTTATTTGGTTATTGTTTATTAAGTGCCTATATTGATTATTTCATTTAGTTTTTTTTAATGCAATGGTACTTTTGAAAAATTTGAGGCAGCTCATAGTAAAAGATACACAAATAAAAAATATACTTTTCCTAAGGGTAAGCTACATGTGTCAATAGTAGTAATATCCCTGAATAATGCATAAGAGGTAGCTAAACAGAAGTCATGAGTGATACATAACACTAACACTAAAGAGCAGATTTAAAATTTATTTATTTTTTATCTGAGGAAAGAAGATGCTTTTTTTTTTTTTTTTTTTAGTAGACAGTCAGGAAGCCATTTTTCCCACCTAAACCCACCTAACCTTCATACCATGAATAGAACTCAGAGTCCAGAAAAAGCAGGAAGTCACTGGACTGCTAAAATACAAGCCATTTCCAGTTAATAAGCAACTGTCAGCAGATCATTTATAAATTAGAATGAAGGAACTAACACCTTCTATCAATATTATTGGTAAAGATTTGACTTAAAACAATTTAAGTCACGGTATTTGTATTGATAGATAATGTTCTATAATTTAAATTTAAACACATACACAGATGATTATAATGTTTGTGACAAAACAGTGTAACTCATGCTAGGTGCTATGGTAGAAGAGAGACAGGTATAAGTCAATCTGATGGAAGTAGCAGGGAGATATAAAAATCTTTCTGGGAGAAGCAATAGCAAAGATAGATCTTGACTGAATAGAATTTACTTAGACTAAAAAGGAATGAATGTTTTTGAGACAAAGAGAATTTTGTATGTAAAGGAAAAGTTGCTCAGAGTGATAGGAGCCTGTCTTGCATGGAAGGGATTGGATAGCTATGAAGCTAGGGAAATAAACAAGGGTCAGATTTGGAAGGGCACTGAGTGCTATTTGGTATGTTTCCAGTGGTCCTCAGTCCTTTGTCTTTCCTTAGTGTGGTATCAGGCTATTAAAGGATTTTAAGCAGGGAAATGGTACAATTATACTTTTCATTTTAGAAAAACATTTTCAAATCATTGAAAAGAATGGACTGTATAAATATCCAGAGAAATCTTTTGAATATCTTGTAAAAACTTCAAAGCGAGATTTTAAAAGACTGAAGATAAGCAGTGGCAGGAGAGACATGGAGACCGAATGGAAGAAAAAGATACAAATGTTAAAATGGCAGGATGCAAAAATCAATTTGGGATAGGGAAAAGAGAATCTTGGAGAACTGGGAAGATTTAGTGATGCTCACTAAAATAACTAATGAGGGGAAGACGCTAGCTCAGGGAATGATGAATTGAACTTTAAAGGCATTGACTTGAATTGCTGTGGCACATCAGATGAGGATGCCCGGTATGGAACCTACAGGTGAGAGCTACATGGAAATACAGATTTTGGAGATGGCTCATGGGTATGAATTAGATAACTCAGAAGAATGACAAGAAAACACAAAGGTTCTGGCAAAAATTGGGGTACTAAGGGAATGGGCTGGAGGAAGGAAAGGTTGGGAACAATGCTAAAAATAGGACTACCAGGAAATTTTATTGTTCCTGACCTAAGGTTGTCACTGTCTCCAGAATTCACATGTAATGCATTTTTAATTTATCAGTTTCAAGCTAAAGGAACAAGAGCTGAAAGTCAATTGATTGGTCATGAGTCACCAAGTATCTGAATGTTAGAACGATATTAACATTCTGGGTATATTAGCCAGCAAAATTTTCAGGACCAGCAGAAGTTGCTGGGATTAAAGGCATGAGGAAAGATGAGCACAAGGTGAAAGGCCCACGAAACCATTTTGGGAAGATGAATGAAAGGAGTTGGTAATAATTTAAGGGACAAGGAAAAGGAGCAGAAGTCGTAGGGCCTGAAAGCAGTGAAAGGACTTGGTTTCCTATTGCATTAGCTCAGCAAAGAGAGCCCTGGCGGCCCAGGAAGGCACTCTGGCCTTTGGTAGCAAACTGTAGCCAAGAACACTTCAAGCTGTTATTTGGAAAAAATATAAGGAGAAATCATACCATATTACTCTGAGAAGCAAGTTAGGGTAACATGCCTAGTATCTTAAATCTTTAGAATCTTATGACATTGATATATTGACTAATGTGGTTTCCAAGCCGTAGAGAGATGGAAAGGTTTAGGATTACCGGTGGAAGTCAGATAGGCAGCAATACGTTATTCTTAACAGGGAGGCTCAGTAAGTAATGAAGCACATTTACAAATATAAACTTGTAATTAAGGGATAAATCTAGAGATAGGACCACATTTTAAATGTGGAAATTCCAAAGCATATTATCATCTAGTTTTCCTGAATAATGATTTATGAGCAAAAAGCCGACACCTACACTCTGATCTCTGGCCATGAGTCAGCACCAACTGACTTTTTTTCCTCTAACAGGGCCATGTCCTTGGTCTGGATTAGGGGGGAAAAGTGTCATGCCCCTCCTCTTGAAAAATTAAGTTAATAAACCTCAATCTATCTACTTAGGAAATTTAGATCATTCAAAACATAGAGAGTTATGTTTCAGGAGTTCTCAGAAGGAACCTCAGAGACGTTCAGGAAAATATTTCACTCAACAGTTTGGTTAGTTACCTGTGGTGCTACTGATATTTTATTTGTCTCCATCACTGTGTCTCTCCCTTGACCAGACACTGCCAGGAATCTCCAAGACCTCTACAGAGTTCTACAGTTTAAGGCTGCATGGCATAGCTTTCCCTAGACAGGCTCATACTCTGATGGTTTACACAAAGTAATCACTGGGCTACATCATTTTCTCTTGTGAAGGAGGAAGGAATAGCTCTCATTTTGTATGTTGTAGCCCATTAGAAGGTACTAAAGCAACACTCCTTGGGTATGAATGTTCATTTGGAACATGCACTCATTTCAGGCAAGATGCTAGAAGAGATAGACCTCACTCAAATAAATTCCAGTAACAATACACATAAGTACAAAATAATTGTGGAAGGGATTCTAAAGGGAAGTAAGACCTACTGGGAGATTCAAAAGATCACTACAAATAAAGGAGGTAAATTGGAGATGGGTAGAGTGGGGATGAGGTGTACATTGCTGGAGCAGAAGAAAGTGTCCAAAGACTGTGGTAGTTGGAGCTTAGAACTTCTCGGGATCAGAAGAAATCCAAGGTGGATATTGTTGTATAGGGAGTAAGGAAGAGAATGGTGCAACCTGATGCTAAGAAGTCCTTAAGAACCAGAACATACCTTATTAAGATTTGATGTTTTCATTCCAAGCATAAAGTATTATAAACTGGGGTTGAGTGGAGTATGTCCTTATTACAACTGTGGACTCCTGTGGACAGCTGAGTAAAGAGAGGCAGGACTTATTTTAAGTGAAACAAGAATTTCTTGTTTTATGTAGAACCCACACTCCTCTTCCTCTTCACCCATATTCTCAATAAGGCTGAGCAGTGAGTCTAAGGATGGGGCTGTGTTTGGAGAGAAATCAAGAAACAGCTATTTTGTAGTCAGATTTGTTTCCCTCATCTGATAACTTGGATGTCTGATTGGGTCCACTTTTTTTTTTTTTTTTCTTTTTTGGCCTGGCTTTGTAGAAAGCATCTCATGAAAATCAACTCTGGTTAAAGCTGTCCCAACAATTTACCAAAGATACTCAGCCACTTCCAAACCCCATCACAGTAAATTCCAGCTGGGATCCCCACTCCGTCAGGATAGACAAAATGTATCCTGTCAGTGCTCTGTTTTCAGTATCCTTAAAATCTTCTGTGTTCATTTTTCTGTCTCCCTACTCAGAGAAGATAGTTCTGCTGATTTTATTACTTTATGATTTCACCCCATAAACAGGGACTCAAGATTCAAGTAATAGAGTAATCATCTTTTCATTGAATCTGTAATAGCCAAACTAATATACTGTATATGTTTTGTGGTTTCAAATACCGTATCTGGTTAACTAAACCAACTATAAAATTTAAAGGCAGAATGGCTTAGTGATTTCAACTGATGATAGGTATGGGTACAAATTCTGGCTGAAGTGCATAAAACTCCGGAATCCTGGGCAACTTTCTTTAATTACTGATACTTAGCATCCTCATGTGAAAAAACAGTTTTATGGTAGTTGTGAGACTACAGTAAAATAGTATGTGTATGTAAAGTGCTTAGAAAAGCACCTGGCATGTCACCTTCAAAAGGTATGACTATTGTTGTATCCTAGTATACAGTATCATAAAGATAAACGACTTTCTACCAAGTCTTCTTTTTGCTTTTTTCTTGGGATTTAGTAAAGACTTCATGCCTGTGGATGTTAGTAATATCTTCCCTTAATAAGCAGCACACGAGATTATTTTTACAAGCCTTCATAAAAAAGGAAAACTTAAGTTTTGCATTCTAGTCCAAAAGCATATGGGAAAAAACAGTTTCAGAAGCTTTAAATATTAACAAGAGGAACATGGCATAATGATACAGGGAAAAAGTGCGAGCATGAATGCTCAGAATTGCTTTTAGTGGGAAAAAGCAGCCAGCATTTGTTGAGAGCTAAAGATTTTTTTTTAAATAGATCTGAGTTTAATTGGCAGGACTTGGCATCATTTACAGGAAAATATGTTTTATTTATTTCAGTTTAAATATATTTCAAACACTATTTTAAAATGCAGTTCTGCCAAGTGATGGGGCAGCTGTTAAGTGGTTCAGGATTTAATGCCTTCGTTAGCCTTTCACCTCCGAGGCCCTCGATCTATCTCCCTGTAATTAAGCTCATACATTCAATGAGTTTTATGGGATAAGGGAGCCCCAAGTGGAAAATGGGCATTTCACACTAGGAAGCCAGTCTGGATAATTGGCAGCTTCAGCTCGAAAACTGCTCGGAGTGGGGATGAATGGGTGCTGCAAGTTTACATGGGCATCAGCAAAAATAAGCATCGGTGATGAAACGACTTTTTTTTCCCCTCTGTTTTCAATCAGGGCCAACCTGAGGCAAAATTACAATGTCGATGTAGAATGTCTTCAATAGGATTCCATCTCTATCAGTGTCTTTTCCTCCCTCTTTCCCCTCTCCCCTCGGGGGAAATGGAAATGCACACATCTGTGAGGGGTGATTTCTCTTCGGGGCTCCCCTGCCACAGTACTACACTGCAGAATTAACTATACTCCGAACGTAACTAACTGCCACGTGCAGTTCTCTGTGTCATGCAAATCCATAGTTTGTTCCTTTTCTTGTGCTGTTATTTCTGCTTACAATGGCAGTCCCTACCCAGCCCCTAAACCTCCCAGGGCTCCCTGGCGAACATACTATTTATCTTTCCAAACTGAAGCCAAGAGCACCCTTCAGGCAGACACTCCAGGTGGAATTAGACAATCCAGGCAGAACAACCTCATCTCCGCGCCCACTTCATCCTGTACAGGCTTCTGCGGTAGTGTCAGCGTCTTAGTCAGGATAGAGCGGGTCACCGCACGTTGCAGCTCTGATGCATTTGGTAGGGGACATTTCTCCACACAGTCAGCCACTCAGGGATGTGGGCTGAAAGAGGCTCTGCTGTCTGATGTTGGTGCCATGTTTACAACTGGCTGTCTTGATAGGGAAAGAGAAAATGAAAACTCACACCTCCTTCTAAGTGCCCTGGACCAAAATGACAAAGTCACTTCTGTTTTTGGCCTCTTGGTCAGAATGGACCTAATGCAAGGTATACAAGTTAGGGCCAGATAAACCAAGGCATCAGCCTAACTACGAGGAGGCTGGGAGATGCAGGAGATAACAGACAGTCACGTGAGTACTACCTTCTCACGCAGAGCCTGAAACAAGGCAGTGCTTACGCACATGGCTGTTTGCTCGATGCCCAATATTTTATGTCCTCGGGGACTGGCAATGGGTTCTCTCACAATAGTCACATACTGTGCACTGGCAATTAATTTACATTAGAGAATTTCTGTGTGTTGGCCCACACAGAGAGAGAGAGAGAGAAGGAAAGAAAATACTTAACACTCATGAGCTCATTCAGTTCTCACAGAAATGTAAGGCAGTGTTGCTCTCTTCATTTTACAGATAGGACACTACGGCTCAGATTCCTTAAACGTGCTATCACGGAGTTGGAATTCCAATGCAGGCCGATTCAAATATATGCTACATTTAAAATTTTGAAGTGTCTCGTTACTAAAGGAGATCTCTTAGAAAGACAAAAAACAGAAAGGAATGAATTTTTCATGTGAGGTTCTCATGGCTTCATTTACTGTATAACCAGGGGGAAGTTTAGTGTTTGTGACAAAGAACACAGGGAGAAGCTTTGAATCATAACATCAACGTGACTCTTCCCAGGGCTCAAATGCTCTGGTAGAGTCCATGTTCAGTGCTCTGACAATCTGACCTTTCTTCTTTGGTCCATCCGAGAGCGAACACAATCTCATTGGGTTTTGGAGAAGCTAAAAGGAGACCTAAGGTTTGTTAATTGCTTTGGATCATGTCTGACACAAAGCAAACACCCCAAATGTTGGTTCTGTGTCTGCCTGATTTTTTTCCTATCTTGGCAGAATAGACCCTTTGCTTGTTGTGCAAAGCACGTATAGCTTTTAGACTCATGCAGAAATATCAGAGGTGACTGGTTTATTCAAAGGGATGTATTATAAAATTTTAGATTTGAAGAGGCTGTAAGTATACAGGTTCAGATGTGTCTTCTTCAAGGTCACAAGTGTGGCAGTAACAGGAGTAGTCCCAACTCTGAATTCAGCATGCCTCCTTTCTCTGAGCAGTGAGCAGGTGTTCCGTGATAAATACTTGTCAGTGATTGATCGATTAAGAATATTAAATTTCTTCCATTTGCTTGTGTGTGTGTTAGGGGTTGTTGGAGTCTGCATGGGGGGAGGAGAAATCTCACTGAAGTAGTTTCAGTCTATTTGGGTTCTATCTTTAGAAAATTACTCCTTTAGCCAATGTTTTCAATAGAATAATTGCATTGTATTCATAACCAATTCCAACTCTTTTCAGCAACTGTTTCTTTCCCATGCAAGAAGCCTGGTGAATATTTCTATTCCATCTTGAAATAATATTTTCATTTTCAAGCCTAAACATAGTGACTATAGTAAAGACTTAGTTTAAACTTAGCTACTAATAGCCCAGGCTGTTAAATTTGTCATTACAATAATTCTTTTTTCCTGAGTGCAAA
The DNA here is from genome assembly GCA_004026545.1 of Mormoops blainvillei. Classification (NCBI taxonomy): domain Eukaryota; kingdom Metazoa; phylum Chordata; class Mammalia; order Chiroptera; family Mormoopidae; genus Mormoops; species Mormoops blainvillei. Next base: position 393,746 of record PVJD01000368.1, on the reverse strand, counting down.
GCTATTGCAGAGTGAGATGAAACAGTCTTTTGTTAGCAATCAAAACTATTGCTTTTAGCCATATAATTTACCCAAAATAAAGAGGGCACCGTAGCCTATTTTACCTCTTGTTAATAGATGACACAGTCACAATGTGTTGCATCATGGTGGACAGAAGTGTTGGCAGAAATTGCATTAGGCGATGGGGTCTCTAACTAGGAGCCTCTGCCCTTCTTTAAGTGGACTGATATCCTGGTAAGGAGTAGGGATGAGTATTCTGCATATGCTGTCATCCACCATAATGTGTCAGGAAAGTAAAAGGCTTTCTTGATATTATTTTCTGATTTACCCTGCCCCCTAAGTGTGAGTGCAAATTCATAAGTAAATTATCTTCAAACACAATGCTTTGTTCCACTTCCTTACACTTGTGTGCAATCGTGAACATCAAGTGCAGTCATAAATGTCACCAGAAAGAAAGGTCGTTTAGGAGGTTATCTAACTTGTCCCCTTCCTTTGTTCCAGTCATCCAGGCAAGTGACACTTTCCTTAAATATAAAAAGCTCTCACCTCCTGTGATAAAGGATCTTCCCTTCTCAAAGGGAACATCCCAATGTTCAGAATATTTCCATGGGTGTTTGGATAACAAACCAAATGGGGCATGAGGAAGGTTATAATCTGCAAAGGTGTGTCTTAGGGTCCAAGACTGCCTCAGGGTTGCAGACTCTTGGAGATTATTTTCAAACTAATGTTGAGGACGGGTTTAATCTATCTCTGTTGGGATTGCTCAGCCCTAATTGATAACTTTACACCATCCCTTCCACACCAAACTCCATATAATATGAAAAAAGGAATCATTCTCTCATAGCTGTCCTCTCTTCACTGGCCTTGAATTCCTTAGTCTATGGTTGTAGTTACTCCTTCTCTCACCGAGGCACTCCCTGACAGATACAGAGGTGGACTACCTGGGTCCCCCTTCTCGGAAGGACTTGCATATCAGCGTAGGGAGTGCCACCATCAGGCAGGCTCCTGTTCTCTGCTCCTTCACGGTTGACCCCAACTGCAGAATCACCTCCCCCGAAGTCTCACTAAGCAAGGCAGGCGTATTAAAGATACCCAGCCATTTCTACCTGATGTGATCAGATGGAAACTACTCAGTGGCAAATATTGTCTCCAGAGCTCCCTACCAGTTTGACCACATTGTTCTTGTTGTTTCTGCACTGCAGATTAATTCCCCTCTCTGCTGAATCCCTGCATCCTCTCTCTTTCACAAGTGCTGAGTACCAATAAGCATCTTTCACCCTAAACTTCATATCAGCATCTGCCCCTGAGAGCTCAGCACTCCTAACTTATGTATTCCTTAAGATATTTGTCTGTCTTACATGTCTGATTAAGCCTCACTTAGGTAAACCCGGACATTTTTGTCTCTGTCGCAGCAGGTCAACAGGTCTGTAGAAAAACATACAACCACGTGTGTTCACTTCAAGTTCATGATTTTCACCCTTGAAGGGGAACTCAACCCCAGCACCTGACCCCGCTCGGCTTCTTTGTTGTGTGTGTGCCCTGTGATTCCCTCATTGCCTAATTTCTCCTCCAGTTTCGAAACAACAGCTCCCCTTTCTCTTCACAGTTTAGTGGCAAAGATCTATAGGATCTCACTTCATAGGAAGTGTGCATCTGATAATGCTTTCATATCCCCACCATCAAACACCCTAGGTCAGACTCACACTCTCCTTTCTCTTTGGTGCCAGGTGCCCTCTCCCTTATCTGCACCAGTTTGCTTTTGATTTCCTTCCACCTTGCCTTCTTAAGACTTCGTTTCTTCAGTGTTGCTCCTTTTCTGGCAGCTGGCTGATGTCATCGGTGTAACAATACTTGTATTAAGGCAGGCTAGCCTAGGGAGGGCCAACTCATAGAAGAGGTTAAAATTCCAAGCTCTGGAGCCAGGCTGCCTTTGCTAAAGCCCTGGGCACAGCATTCAGTAGGCGAATGTCTCTAAATTGGGGATTCCAATAGCACTGACCTCATAGGGATTCTGTGAGGATTGTAAATAAAACCAAGAGAATGCATTTGGAAGAGACCCTCATGCATAGTAATCACAAAATAAATAGCAGTAACTAATAGGCTCTCTCTCCGTCTCAATTAACTTGCCAGCAAGCCAAAAAACTCTTCCCGTCGGTCTCCCTCTAGACCCTGCTCCCTTTCCCTGTTCTCCTTCACATCATAATTTATAGATTATGCATATCTCCACTTCCTCATGTCCCATTCTCTTCTCAGTGGACTCTGGTCGGGCTTCATTCCCCACCTCTTTCCTATCCACCCGCTGCTGACTCATCTTTGAGAAGCCTGCAATCCACACTGCCAAATCAAGGCTGTTTCTCTGCTGCTTTACAGGATTTCTCAGCGCCTTTTGACATAGTGGCTGCACCCTTCTTCTTCGCGCACTGTGCTTTCTTCCTACTGTGATACCACAACTACCTAGTTTTCTAGGTGCCTTTCTGGTGGCACCTTCTCCGATTCCTTTGCAATCTCCTCTTCTGTTCGGCCTTTACATTGGTTCTTCTGCTTTGCCTCAATGGCGCTTTTCCCCTCAGCAATCTCATGTGTCCTTGTAGTTTTAACTATCATTCTGTGGGTGGTTGATTTCCCATTTTAAAAATTTACTTATTTACAAATGTGTACAACCAACCACTTGGCATCTCCAATGGGATGGCCAAATTAACTTTTGTTTTCCTTTCCACATAAACCTTTTTCTCTCCTTGTCTTCTCCATTTTAGCAAATGGTAACCCCTAGTTATTCAAGTCCCAAACAGAAGAATCTTATTGGTTATTTCTTTTATATCATACCTTCATCCAATCTGTCAACAAATTGTGTTTCTGAATTACAACCTCAAGCAGTTCACTTCTCCGAACCTCTACCACTTGTATCCAACTTATTATCTCACTTGCCCAGAATCCTGGAAGAGCCTACAGACTGATTTTCCTGTGTTCCAACTTGTCCCATTAAAATCCATTGCCCCTTAAGCACTTACAAAGATTTTTAAATGCAGATTTAATTGTCACGTCCCTTCTTAAAATGCTCCAGTGGATTCTCATCTCAATAAGAATAAAATCTGAACTCCTTTCCTTTTCAAAGCTCCCTCCTATGCTCTTCTTTAGGCCTAATGTCAGGTTTATTTTTCTTGAATATGGGATCCCATTCTCACCTCCTGGCTCTCGTGCTCGCTTTTCTCTCTGCCTGGACCACCCACTCTCCAGGTTTTATTACTATCACAGAGCTTGACCCTTGCTCATTTTGTTCTCAAACATCACTTTTTAAGGGAGGCTTTCCCTGACCACCTGTTCTGATGCCAGTCTGGGGGCTTTTCCTACAAAGACCCTTTCACAAGCGGTACTACACCCAGTTTGCCCAAGGAGCCAGGGCTGGGTGCTGATCCTCATGGCTTGGTGTAACAACTTCTGTCTTGCGGTTCCACAGAGCATGACCACGTTAAGACATCTCAGAGACTGTTGCCCAAATGCGGAATGAGCTGGTGACTGAGAGGGGTGCTCTTCTCTCCCCTCCCCTAGCTTTTAACTAAAACGTTTTGAGAGTAGGCATGGTCATATTGTTACCAAAAAAAAACCCCCCAAAACTCTTATGCTTTAGAAAATTGCTGTTCAGGTACAATTCATTATTTTTAAAGTCCTATGTCTGGTGTGCTTGCAGTGTATCCTAAAGCAACATTATCTATTCTGAAAAAGTTTGTTTCTGGGTGTTAACTTTACCATCAACCTTATTACCTGGCCAGCACAGTGGTATTTACTGTTCAACAGCATTGAAATGACATTCATCATTTGACTTTAGAGTCAAAGGAATCAACTGAGAAAAAATTTGACCACATTTGTAACCTACTTACAGGTTTCATTGACCATTAAATCAGGTCCTTGCTTATAGTTAATTTCATGTATATTAGACAGATGGAGTTCAGGCTCTGCCTGACCAAGGCTTCAGGGCGCCTGATCGAAGCTTGAATTTCCAGGGAATTGAGGGCCTCAGATAGCATTCTCCTCTTTCTCATGGCTTTGATTTCTAATGTTCATGACAACTTTCGTGAGTTCCTTGGATATTCTTGCTAATTGCAGGCACTCTTAGAAGTCGCCTGTGTTTACGTTGTGCCTGGTTGTGGTAGTGCCCTTGTTTTCCACCCTAAGTAAAATTACAGTAATCAGGCAGCTCACTGCTCTTTACTTCTCCAACAGTGGTGCTGTCCAGCCACTGTGGTTTTCACAGTGGGATATCAGCTCATCTCCCTGTAGAAAACAACTATTTTCCCTGTTACTAAGACAGGGATTTCATTTGCCCTGCATTTCTGGAAGGAAAGATTAGTTCCTGGGTAAGAAAGATGAACACAGATTCTCCAGGGAGAATCATACTGATGCCTTCTCAGCTATTATTTTAATGTTAGCTTGAGCACAACCTCAGTCATCACCCAACTGTACTGACAAAAATAGTATTATTAGTATGAAAATTAAAATCAAATTATTGAGAATTCACAGTGTGCAGACAATTTGCTATGTATGTTACAAAACATGATTTAATTCCATTCTTAAATGACCCTATGAGGAGATTTTATTACTATCAACCTTATTTTTCAGACTTGGATAATAAACATGGAGTCCCTGATCACACACCTGGTAATGCGAGAGCCAGGATTTTAACACAGATGATGACTCCACAGTCCACATACTTAACTACTCCAAAAATTCTCTCTCGCATTGTCATTTCGTCTAACAATGGCCTAGGCCATTCCTTCCGTACATATATGACTGGTATGTCTTCAAGTCTTACATATAAATTGTTTTCCTATATGTTTATTGGTGGATTGATTTTTCTTTATGAACAGAGAATACAGGTGATCAATGGCAATGATGATCAAAATAATAGAAAGGGTTGGTTTTTTAGATCACAATGTTAATAATAGAAAATATTCATTAACCATGTGCAAGGCACACCACACAAATTTGCACAAATTCTCCCAACAATACTGAGAAATGAATAACTCATTAAAAAAAAATAAGGATATTAGGTTTAGAGAAGTTAAGTGATTTGCCCAAGCTCACAGAGGTAGTAAGTGAATGCAAATGAAATTTGTACTAGACCTGTAAAAATTTCCTAAAAATTTCCACAGTGTAAATTCATATTGTTTCTACTGTATTAGACAGGAATGTCTCAAAAACATGATAATGAAGAAAGATTTGAAATTATGGAAGGCTTAGTAGAGGGAGCCTAGGAAATAGCTATAATTATTGTATGACTATATATATGATATTATTATATGTGATATTATTATATGACAATAATATCAATAATAGCATCCAAAGATATCATGGGGAGAAGATAGGTGTCTTTTCTGGAAAAGTTGATAGCCATGGCTTTGGAACCAACCATCCAAAGGAGTGGCCATGGTTAGTGAGGGGCTGTTTCATGTGTCGGCTGTATATTTTTGTTTTACTTATTATTTGCCTTCTATAAGGCATCTTACTGGATCTTTTTCAAGGACATTTACAAAACACAGAATGTACCCTTCAATTCAGTGAATAGTTATATACTAGGAACAATAGCAGGATTTTCACATTGAAATAAACGTGTTTTGGAGCCAGGAATATTCAAGTTATAGTTCTGCTTCCTCCACTTAATGTGTAACTCAAGGCAGGATACTTAATGCCTTGGAGTCTTGGTTTCCTTATTTGTAAAACAAGATAATGTCTGCCTCATAGGGTTGTGGTGAGGATTAAGTGAGGTATCCTAGCACGGCACCTAGAATATAGTAGGAATGAAATAAATGCCTTCGTTCTTATTTCCTTCTTTTTACAGAGAATACAATACAGAAAGGAAATAAGACAATTCCAAAAATCATTGTAATGATTTGCAAGAAAGGTATAAATAATGGCATGACTCATTTTTGATGGATCAAGGTAGTGAACAAATAAATAAATGAAACATTGAATTATAAAAAGAATAAACACATTGTGTTATACTCACACAATGGGATAAAACTCAGCAACAAAAAGGAGGAAACTATTGTTACACCCAGTAATCACATAAAAGCATCTCAAAACATTATGTACACTGAGTGAAAGAAACCAGGCACAATAGAGTACATACTATATGATTTCGTTTATATGATGTTTTATAATAAGCAAAAACTATTGCAGTTGAAGTCACAGCAGAGGCTGCTTCTGAGGCAGAGACACTTGCTGACAAAGGGCATGGGGGTATTTTCTGGTTTGTAAGAAACAGTCTGTGCCTCAGGGTGACAGTTGCCTGGGTCAAAACTCATTAAGCTGAACTCCTACAATTCACACATTTGCATAGGTAAATTAGAACAACTTAAAAAAGCACATATTTCTATGATGATATAAAAGAGGAAGAAAGCAAGGCTAGTTGAGAGGATAAGAAAGGTCACAGGGGTGTCCTCCTTTGGGTGTCTCCGCTCCACACTGGAAGAAGAAGAGTTTTCTTGGGCCACACATTGATTACACTGCAACATGTAATCACAAAAAAATGTCAATATGTTTTAAGTAAATTTCTGATTTTGTGTTGGGCCACATTCACAGCTGTCCTGGGCCGTACGCAACCCATGGGCAGCAGGTTGGACACCCCTGGAATGGGTTCATGTAGTAGGTGAAATGATTGAAGGTTAACCAGAAGTGGAGAGGGCATTCCAGGGAAGAGAAGAATGGTGAGGACTTGCAGGGTGAAGGGTATCAGGGGAAATGGAGGGAGGTATTTCTGAGATGACAGGGGGAGATTGTAACAGGGTTTAACATGCCTGTCTAAGAGGTTTTACTTAATTCAATGGGCGAAAGCGGGACCACAGGAAGGTGTCAGTAGGTGTAGGAGATTTGTGTGCTTGAAGCAACAGTGCTTTAGAAAGATTATTCTGGCAATTACCTGCCGACCGCATAAGAGGCAGAGAAAACAGACGCTGGGCTACTTGGAGGAGAAAAGTGGAAGAAAGACCACATAGGGGAACCTATATCATGCTATTTAGGAGGGAACAAAGCACTTCTCATGGCCTACTGGTAATTTTTGCTGGTAGGCAAAGCAATCGAGTGTTTCCAATTTGTGAGAGAGCAAGTATGTCAATGGCCCTAGCTGGTTTCATTCGCCAACACTGACACCTGTCTCTTTTTGAAGTCTGGGAAAGGAAAGACATTCTCCAGCATGTGGCAATGCTGAGGTATTACTAGAAGTCCAGCTGGATGACTGCCAAGAGATCTTGGAAGGTAGTGTTTTTCCCTGATAAAGTTGCTATACATCACAATTTGGCATTACGTACTTATAAGCACAATTTTTTTTTGTATCTAAGAAATCAAATTTGGGATCCTGACTCCTGCTAACTAATTTTATAGGAAATTGATGTCCAAACAATATCACTTTAATTGACAAAAAATTACATATATATGCAAATATGCATTTTACATATATGTCTATTTACATATGTGTGTGTATACCTATATCTCTCCCTAGATATCTATATATAGATATATTTATATGAAGGCCCCTGAAACAGAATTTATTTATAAAAATAGTGTATTTATTCTTACATGTTTAAACTTTAGTCACCTTCAAAGTGCTCTCCATTTGATCCAATGCACCTACGAAGAGATTTTTCCACTGTTCAGAACAGCTTTTGAACATGTCAATTTTGATGCCTTTTACTGCTTCTGCTATTTTTTGTTTCACCTCTTCCACACTGGCACAATGTTTCCCTTTGAGGACTTTTTTCGTCCAGTATACAGCAACAACAAAAAAGTCACTTGGGGCAAGATCGGATGAATAGGGAGGGTGGAACATGGGACTCACGCCATTTTTGGTCAAAAACTGCTGAGCACTCAGCGTGGTGTGGGTGGGCGCGCTTGTAACTCACCCATCATGAAACGGCAAACACGGTGACAGAGTCTTCAAAAAGCATTTCTCTGAAGCTGACTGTACACAGCTTCTCACAACAATGACAGCTGGCACACGGGTATAGTTGGGTTCCTAGAACACTTGCCTAGCTGGGGAAGCCTGGACTACCAGGAGGCCACCCTCCAGAAGATAATTCTTGTTTTGGGGAAGTCCCAGACGGGAAGATGTTGGTTGGATAAGAGGAAGAGGCAGGGAAGTTTGGGGATTCTCCCAGGTAATCAGAGCCCACATGGAAACTGAAGATACCATTCCCTTTTGCTCTAATGCACAGTTTATTTATGATTCCCCACCCACCCTTAGAGGACCACTTCAAACCTTAAATAAGAAAGAAACTAGTGGCCCAGGAGCAGGAATTGTACAAAACCCATTCTAGAGCACCTGGCTTGGTGGCAGCAATGCCCAATGTAGAAAGGCAGCAGTTTTAGGGGACCCCATGTCAGCGATGTGGGAAGTCAGAGCTGAGGCTTTGCCCCATGCATCCATGGAAGCAATTAGGTCTTCACTTGGTCAGATTTGCAGTGTGGTTTCATTTGTCATTCCTGCCCACAGATCCACCGCGCAGCCAGGAGGCTGTCCATCTCTCTGTAGTTATCCTCATGTATATGGGAGATAGTGTTCATGTACGTTAGTCAAGGGATAAAGTGATTCTCTGCGATATCTACATTTTTTACTTGCAGAGAAACCACACATTCATACAAGTGTTAGAGCTTAAATAAACTTTAGAAAATCTTATAACATTTGCTAGAACATGAGTGTCACCCCTATAAGGGATGATAACTTACTAATCCATCTTTATCTGCCTCCTTGTCTGATGCAGTGCCAGGCACTGGCATATACTCGATAAGTGTATTTTGAATGTGTAAGCCATCTAGCTCCTGCATGGCAAGTACCTGGCAGAATACCTTGCCAGGTCAGGTCGAACCCCTCCAGCATGCACAGCAGACCTCATTAGCTGATCAGGTTAATGTTCCCTTCCCAGCAGATCTTATATATAACCTCAGAGCTCTTCTCAGCACAAAATCACCTGGAATTGGCATCAAGAAGAAACAATTTGCCATTCCTGAAAAAGTTCAGTATTGTCTATAGAGATGACAGAACTTAAATATAAGGTGTTAAATATTTTGAGAAGGGCTTCATGATTGGTTAGTGGCAGGACCAGGGATAAAATTTAAGCTTTAGACTCCTAGACCAGTACTTTCCATTGTTTTTTACATTGCCTATTTAATTTTTAATTTTTAGTTTTTTTAATCATTGAATTTATTGGGGTGACATGGGTTAATAAAATCACATAGGTTTAAGGGATACGATTCTATAATACGTCAGTTATATATTGTACTGCATATTCACCACCTCAAGTCATGTCTCTTTCCATCACCATTTATCCCCCCTTTACCCTCTCCTACTTCCCCCCACACCCATTTTTAATGGGTGTTAGTAATCAAGAATCTTCTGTCTTTGAAATTGAGAAAGCTAAGGCATTCATATATTTAATGAAAAAGCTAAGTGAAAGAGGGTCCAGTAAGCTACATCTTCATAAAATAATGTATTTCAGGGGATAACATGCTCCGTGGTGTTTTTCTCCTGTCGCTGTGAATTCTCAAGAGGCAGGCCTCAGGGTAATCTCATTCAGGCAAAATTCTGTGTTGTTTATCCTCGGACCAGTAATGGGGAAGTTTATTATAATGAGAACCATAAAAACTACTAATGAATTGAAATATCTGAACCAACATATCTGGATGTCAAAACATTTTTAAGTGCTTTTATAAGGATTTTTTTCCAAATTTACCATTCCCCTTCTCTGGAAACTGACAGCATTTTCCTGCTACCCATACTTGCATGGCATGGCCTTGGCTATTACTGATTGGAGAGAGTATAGACAGTTGGGGAAAACTGGACTAGTCATACTTTAGGATCTTGGAGGTTTGATCCCTGAAGAGTTGAGCTGTACAGCTTGTAGAGTTATAGGAAGAAAACCTTAAAACCTCCTAGTGCAGGGGTCTCCAACCGCCAGGCCACTGACCAGAACACACAGCAGGAGGTGAGCTTGAATGCAATGCACTTGAATCATCCTGAAACCATGCCACTCCCCCACCATCCATGGAGAAATTTTCTTCCACGAAACCAGCCCCTGGTGCCCACAGGATTGGGGATCACAGTCCTAGTGCATTCTTTGGGGGTGTCTAGTTCTTCACAATTCCTGATGACTTATTGCTCAGCCATTCAGGGGGGATTACATGATATCCCTAAAAATAATTTTTTTCCCTTTAAGCTCCTTTGAATAATTTCATTACTTATATTTCTCTCAAGATGAGCAAAAAACTTACTAGCTCATAAATTTAAAGCCAGCTTAGGCTCTTGTTTTTTATCTCACCCATCTTCTGCTTCCCATTCATCTTCCTTACTTCTTAATGTGAACTTTTCTGGGATCAATCTTTGAGCTCCTTCCTTTTTTTTATATCTGAACCCACTTCCTTAGTAGTGTCATCCACTGTCATAATCTACATGAGGATGATTCCAAAACTTAAATCCATACTGCTGGCCTCTTTCCTGACCTCATAGATCCAAATGCCAACTCATCACTCAGATGTGCAACAGACATATCAACTTTCTCATGTCCAAGACTAAATACTCAGCATTCTTTCCACAGTTCTTCCAGTCCAGTTAGTAGTAACTCCATCTGCTTGGAGCAAGTCCTGCTGCTATTTCTCGAAAATCCCACATTCACTGTCAACAGCCTTTGGGTCCATGTTTAAAGTATGCCCGAAGTCCTGCAACTACTCACCAACATCACTGCTTTTATTCTTCGTCCATTCTAGCATCATCTCTTGCTTAGTTTCTCCAACCTTGTTTCCCATCTTTGTTTCTATTCAGGCTACCCTCAGGAAAGTAGCTAGGATGATATTCTGTTAAAAACAAAGTGGCATCATGTGAGACAGATGAAAGCCAAAGTCTCACAGTGTTGTTTACATCTTGTTGTCTGGCCTCCATTACCTCTTTATCTTTTAACTAGATCCCAAGATGAGTGATTTGGAGAAAACTATTTATTTTGGGTCTCAGTTTCCTTATTTTTAAAATAGAGATAATAACAGCCACCTGCCTTATTGGGTTCTTACAGGAATGCAATTAATTATTGTAAATAAGAGATTTAGACTGGTGTCTGGCATGCTGTAAGCATTGAGTAGATATCAGCTAATATTAATAATAGAATGCCAAAGATCATGTCAGTTTTGTATATAATATATAAAACTAGCTTTTTTAATCCTATTGTAGGTTCTTACTATATGTTAGTCAGATAAACCTATTAATAAATATATCTGTTTATAAATGCACAAATATGCATTCTTTTGGCCTATTAAACATAAAGCATATATTGAGTAAGTGGCATGGTGGTCTTATTAGTAAATGACTTGCTTTTTTCTTATCAGCTTCACAGAGCCCATGATTTGCATTTATATCTCTGGAAAAATGACCACAGCTTATCCGTTGGGGATCTTTGGGCTTGCATGAGAATAGTGAACTCGAGAAACCGAAAGCGTGCCCGTGCCCGGCCCTCACTGTGCTGCGCACTTAGGCAATGGCTCTCCCTCACCGCCACTTTGTGTGGCCCAAGACGTGTGTGATAACTGACTTTTTCTTCCTCTGGTTTTCTACCCTTCTCAGTCCCTAGAAATCATCTAGCTTGAGAAGAGGAACAACAGGCCATGGAATAAATTAGCATACATAAGTGAAACCAAAACGTGCTGAGCGTTAATAATAAGGCCCCAGCTGGATTTGACGTTAGATAAGCAGCGTCCAGAGCAGGAAGGGCCTGGGCTAGGGCGCCTCTCCTGTTTCTCAGAAATGAAGGCGGCTCATGTCAGCCATTTACTGGCACTGGATACCTTGTTGCAGGAAAAAAGTATCAAACGTAGCCAGCATATTCACACTCGTACTATTTCCTTATGAAAAAATCCATAGCCCTCTTAAGAAATAAAATTAATATTAAATATTCCATTGGCTGAATCCCATGCAGACACTAATGGGAATCTGAAAAGAGCCCTGCTTTTGGTAAGCAGTCTTGATTATTTTTTCTCTTCATAATATTAAAAAAAGATGCATTTTGTTCTCATCTCTTCTCTATGAATCTATCTTATATTCTTTGACTAAGAAGGAGCACATTTAGCTTATGAAAAAATGGACAGTACAGCTCAGTTTTGCTAAGAACCTCCTTACCTAGCTGAATAGGCCACTATAATATAAATGAAAGCAAGGGTCAACATCAAATATGAATGCCAACGTAATGGTGTTGCTTGTTAACTTCATCTCTAATCTCTGCTGTCTACAAGTCAGCTTTATTATTTGAAGTTGCTCTCTTACATTTATGTTGTCAATATTATTACTTATTATCATTAATTATCCATTATAATTAATTAATAATTCACAATAATGAAGAAACAGCCAGATAGCACTGGTTCTCTTTCAGTTTGTCACCCCTTTGATAACCCCGTGTTTTATGCTGTACTTATGCCTAACAAGACCTTCTGAATTTCTTCCTCTGGCTCAAGCCCCTCAGTACAAAGGCTAACAATTATCCCTAGTGCATTTTATTCTTCCTCTGATGTACTATTTTTCTAATTAATCACATGTTCAATTGAATTATCTTTCTGTTATCCTGAGTTACAGGCAACCATATTCAATTTAATGTCATCTACTGATTGTATGAGCATAATTTTAATGCCTTTATTGAGGTCAATGGTAAGGATAAAATAATTATCTGAGTTCTAGGAGTATATTATTATTAAGAAACTTCAGAGAACAATCCTTTATACACAATTTTCCATTTATGCAATACCCACATTTCACTATCAAAATCAAATTAACCAACATTCATCAAGTTCCTCATGAACCGATCATCTTACTGATGTTCCAGTCATTAAAACTGTAGCATGTTTCAATAGGAAAAATGACTTCTTTTATCAAACTAGATAATTAAATCTGCTATTAGAGTTAATTTGGCAATACCCCAAAGTTCAATTCAGATACGTAAGTACATTCAATGTTATGCTGAATGAGAAACAGCCAACAGAACTGGTAGAGTTAGATTGAAGGTGAGTCTTTTGAGGTCATACAGGTATTAGACTGATTTCAAATATTTGGAATACTACCTAAAAAATTAAGAAATGGTCTTAATTTTGTATTGCCATAAACAGAGGAACTAATCCTAAGTAGTGACATACATGTGCCAGGAGAATTGTTTCATTACTCTCTGACTTGTTTCATAAAGAATTTCAAAAACTATATGAAGAATGTAGGTTTCTTAGAATATAAGGTATAGTAAGCAGAGATGGTACTAAGTTTCTTGTCAATCAGGCATCCAAAGGGTAACACGAGGATTGCTTTGAGGCTCTCATAAAAAGGAATTAAGCCTCAGGATGGAGGTTTTACTAACTGACCCATGTTGCCTTCTAAACCTGGTAATTCATGGTTCTGTGAAGTATGTCATCCATATTCCTTATCTCCAGTTCCTTTCCAGTTACTCCTCAACTTCTTGCAATCTGACTGTGCTTATCATTACTCAACTTACTACTCTCACTAAAGTTACTATTAGGTTGCATTAATGGTCTGATTCTTCACACACCCTGTATCCCCACTCTTTACCATGTGATTCTGCAGTTCCTACCACTAAAGAGGAACATATTCCCCTGCCCTTTTACTTGACTTTGACTATGTGGCTTGCTTTAGCTGATGTGATATTAGGAGGGATAATGTGTCAAAAAAAAGTCTTAAAATGTCTGTGTGGTTGAGGTTATCTTCTTGTGCCCTTGAGAATGGCATGCCTGGTCCCAGGAAGAGGGTGGAAGACATACGGAGCAGGTCTGAGCCATCCCTGCTAATCCCAGCCTAGACTGGTTGATCCATAGTGAAGCTTCATTTCCTGAAAATACTGCTTAATTTTTGGATGGTTCATTATGTAAACTTTTTGAACCAGTAGCTAAGTGATACAAAAACAATACCTAAAAGTGAGGTGCTTCCATATTAAATACTTAAAATTTGTGGCATGAGCTTTGGGTAGCAAGTCAATGATGAGGAAACAATTAAAGGAGGCTCAATAAATGACAATCTACCTTACACAGTGATGAGGTTAGTAACATTGCCTATGATAGTAACTGGGAAATTAGAAAATGCACATGAATGAGCTTTTGTTTTTGGGAAAGTAGAATTCTTGGAAAAATGTTGAAGGTATATTCTGACTTCTTTTGCTTATATTTGATACAGTATTTTTCAAAAAGTAAGACGTGAGCTTGGGAAAGTACTGGGCAGTTTATAAGCAAAATTTAGAGGGAGCATAGAGTCCATAACCTGTTGAGTTGGAAAATAAAAGAGGCTCTTATCTCCTACCTCTCCAGACAGCAAAAAAACCCTTAAATTCTGATCAACCCTAAGGATGAAGGTAAAATCTGGAGGACAGCTGTTATGTACAAGGCCTCCATCCAAAGACCAGCTGCAAGTTGTAACTAAGGTCCTACAGGCCTGTAGTCAAAGACTGTAGATCTTTGATAAGGTCTCTAAAAAAAATTAGGGTATTACCTTTTAGACTCTTCTTTGAACCAAAGAGCTTTTAGGAAAGTTAAGGCTATGACCCCACAGCAGGCAAATGTTCCCAAAATACACAGTTAAGCCCTAGCTGTTTTGTCCTACATGGTAGGCACTAACCACATGTGTCTATTAAAATTAATTATAAGTATATATTTGGTTCGTGGTCACACTAACTACATTCGGACTACTCAATAGCCACATGTGGCTAGTGGTTACCTTATTAGATGGTACACATAAAGTATATTTTTGTCATTGTAGAAAGTGCTATTGGACAGCCCTGATAGAGCTATCTAAAAAAAAAAAAAAAATCCAGTTAAGGTTTTAAAGAACTCAGTTACCATATTTGCTACTATTTTGGACTACAAAATACTGTGACTATTCAAAATGTAAGAAGACCATTGGACCCCAGCTTTCTTCAGGCAGGAAGTTGCTCAGCTACAGGAAATGGCATGTTTTCAATGCTCTCCTCAAAAGTAGCCAAGGGGGTGTGATGGAAAATGTGACCAAACTAAAGGGGTTTGTTGGCCTATGTGCCTAAAAGCCCAATTAAACACAAATAGGACTTTGCAGCCAAAAAAGTAACATTTATATTTAAGGAAATGGTGCCAAACCCCAGATTCATAGGTGAGGCCTTACTCAAAGACCTGGCTCCACAGTGGCTTCCATGGGATGGGTTATATAGGGGAAAAATCATTAATCATGATGGAATCTGAATTGTGGTCTCCACTGATTGGTCAGTGCTAGGATAAGTGGTAGTCAGTCATTGCATCTGGTTCTGTTGTCAGCCATGGCATCACTCTGTCTGATTTCGTAAGGCTGTGGCTAGTGGGATCATTTTGCTTCTCTGAGTCTGGAGCTGAAACATAACTGAGGCCTAGATGTCATCCCTAGTTGGACTGAAACTCTGTCTCTGTGGTCAGTAGACCCAAAACTAAGAGTATATGATACTGACCAGAGCTTTCTTGTCCTGAGGGCTTAATGATTATGGGAGTAATCCTTACTCCTCGTGCGTGAGAGAGGGGGGTGGGTGAGTCAGGGTGCTGGACGAGGCCAGTTTAAATAAAAAAGGAAAGAAAGGAGAAAAGGTCATATTAAAGAAATGAAGTTTCTGTGTTGTTATAAGATGAAGGGTAGTTCAGAGTTCAGGAGCATGGACAGACCTCTGGCCAGACAACAATGCACTGAGGGTGACTCCCAGAGAGCAGAGCTAGTGCCTAACAGACGTTCCCTTTCCCAAGAATAGGAGACTCAGAGGAGTTTTTTGCGGTGTGATTTTAGAAATGCAGTGTTCAAGTGGCTGCTATCTCATTTAATGGAAATGTTTATTGCTCTTATCTTGCTCCAGTTTCACTGTTGTAAGTCAGTTTGTGGCAGATAACTCATCTTTTTAGATCACGTCTCCAAATCAAGAGAAGTCACACATGAAGCTGATATATTAGATCACAAAATCCTGGTAGAGTTTAATGAATGACAATGAAAATTTTGTGGTTCCTGAGATGGGGCTTAGTATATTTTGCATGCAAGATATTGTGGCTAGAAAGGCAGACTCTAATAGGTTACTTTACAGGCCCTAAATCTACCCCTCTTCCTGTGTCCAGGACTGTGCTGTGACTGTAGCTCCTATAACTAAGGAGCAGAGTATATGTCCTCTTCCTTTGACTTAGATTTCAACCCTTTTACTTTGACCAATACAATGTTACTGAGCTTTAGAAGACCAATGTTTGGAAGTGTTTATGTGATGGGGCTTATCCTCTTGACCCCTGATAATGCCATGAGAATAACATTTCTGGGCTAGCTTTATGGCTCCAGCTGAGCTCAGACTAAATCAGCTAATCTTCCAGCAACATGCAGATCAGTGTGAATCAATGTTGTGGATTTAAGCCCACAACATTGGGCTTTATTTGTCATTTTGCATCTGTATGTTAATTGTGAACCAATAAAGTCATGAGTGGTCTCCTGTTTATTAAATTCAATAATCATTTCTTAGTCTTCATCTAAATGTCTCTGCAACAGTGGTCACTCTTGACCATTTCCTCTTGTAACTTGATTTCCACGATCCACTTGTTTTCCTCCTACATACTTTTATGGTTACTCTTTCTCTGTTTTCCTTTGTTGACTTCTTTCTCTTCTTAAATCCAGGTTCTATCCACCTTTAACTGTGTCATCTTTTCACTCTATGCACTATATTTGGTGAACATCTCTTTCCTTGACATCATTCTCTTCTACAACTTATAAAATCTAGATCTCTATGTTCTACTGGAATTTCCCCCTGCTCTAGCATATGTTACCATCGAAGGGCAACTTTAACTTTCATGCGTGTGTCATTAGATTTGCCTAAATGCAAATTTCTTATCTCCATTCTTAAATATGTATCACTTTTTTTTTTTTTTAAAGTTCAGAGGATAGCAGTATCGTATCCAGTTGCTTGGGCCGGAAACCTGGGTGACTTGAATTTTCCTTCTCCCTCATTTCCCACATCTAATTAATTGCAAAGTCATGTCAGTTCTGTGCCTGAATATGTTTTATTTGCATTCACTTCATTTAAACTCTCTAGCCTCTGTGCTGCTTTAGGTCCATGTTATCTCTTGCCTGGATTTCCACAGACTCCTATTAACTTTTTTTTTATGCCTTCAAGTTTGTATTCATTTAAGTCATTCTCATTGCCATCAGGCTGATTGCTTAATTAGGGTTCTTAATTTGGATTCTTCAGTGGTAAGCTAGGGAAACCATCTATAGCTAACTAAAGTGAAAAGGTGCTATTTTGAAAATAACTGAAAATCTATGTGGAAGTTTAGGAATTTTAAAGAATCAAGCTCAGGATAAGGTCTTAATACATTCAGCGGTCCATGGTACCCTTTTTATACAGGTTGGACAAAACCGTACTTGAACGACAATAAAAAAATCTAAAAAAATGTTAATAGAAAAAACACAAATGAATAAAGAAACAAGCTCAGAATGAACATAAACGAATACCTACCAGTAGGAATTGCTCTCTAGGATTGCCTAGGCACACTTGGTGAAAATGAAAAAAAATGTGTTTTTTCCTTTGATTGCCTGGACTTAGATGGTTCTTTTGTTTAGAATAATTGTCATAAACTAGTGAAAGAAAGGATGTGACAGTTGAAGCCTCCCATGACTCTTTCAGTTCTGAGAACAGAAGAACTGGAATTGCAATCATTTTCCTACATTTTCCTTACATTGCTTAAAAACATTTTAGTATCTCTTAATACTTCCCATGGTAAATTCCATATTCTCACCATGACAGGTGAGCCTTTTCCTGAACTCTTCTTATGCCCTCAGCCTCATAGAACACTATATCATCAGAACTAGCAGTGCAGTCAGATGGATTACTTGCACCTCTTCTAACAAGTCGTGTCCTCATCCGGTTCAGGGACCTTGGCTTCTGCTGTCTCCCAGGTCTGCTCCCAGCTATGCCTAGTGAAATCTGTCTAGTCCTTCAGAACTCAGTCAAAATTCATCTCTTCCCATATTGAGATGGCAAGCGAACCTCCCATGAGCTCATATAGGCCCTGTGCTTTTTTTAAGAAAAAGACATATTATACTGAGTTTTAGTTGTCTTTTAGAGAAACTGGATTGATTCCCACTCAATTTTGACTTCCCAGTGGCTCACATTATAGTTGGCACATAGTAGGCACTCAGTACCTTTGTGGAAATCCAGAAATATGTTCCTTATTTCATTGGTACATTATTTGCAAGCACCTTTAAAATGGTTGTAACATTAACCACGTATGGCAAAGATGCAAGATAGTAAGGCTTTGAATAATGAAATCCACCCACTCTGGCCTCATAAATCACACTGTAGCACCGTGTTCCAGGTTCCACAGGTGCAATGCTTACATTTAATTGCACTGATCAAACTCTCCTTATGCTGAATTCCTGTATATTTCATCCTCTAGGTAGGATCAACTGAGCAGTTTCAAATCCATTTGTTTCAAAATCCCAGGAGGACTCTGTGTTCTTGTGTGACTTTGTGTTACTTCCTGATGACTCATGGAGTATAAGAGCAATGAAAGTAGATGCTGCGTAAATAGATTCTCCTGGGGAGAAAATTCCTCTTTAAATCAATTTAATTTTCCAAGTTTTTTTTGAAATGTGAGCTAAGCATGTTGCATTCTTTTCTTCTTTTTTTAAATTTAATTTATTGGAGTGACACTGGTTAATAAGATTATGTAGGTTTCAGGTGTATAATTCTATAATACATCATCTGTATATTGTATTGTGTGTTCACCACCCCAAGCCAAGTCTCCTTCCATCACCCTTTATCTCCCCATACTCTTATACCTCCCCCAACCTGCCTCTCCCTCTGGTAATCACCATACTGTTGTCTGTGCCTATGAGGTGGGGGTTTTTCTTTTCATCCTTCTTTTAAGGAGCTCAAACCTCTTTGCAAATATTTGGACCCTTAATCTTAAAGCTTTCTTAAAGCCAAAGGTAACTGGCTTCAGCTCGCAGGTTTTATAATTTCTTGTACTTTGGTAGGTATATCAAAGGCTGGAAGATATTGTTTTGCTTCCTTAGACAGATTAGTGGTATACCAGAAAAATACTAATAAAAGGACATGGATACCAATAAGTGAGATTTCTACAGAGCATGTTTTTGCTACAGAACTGAAAATCCCTTTCCATATACTATATTATCATATTTTATTTGTTCTGTCAACATGGCATAAATGTAGAAATAAAATGGCTAAGGAGGTAGAGGCATAACAAAGAAATTCTGTTCAGCCAGGTCTCCAGGTTTACCTTCTGTTTATAATCTCCAAAACATGTTGTTGTCCCACCCATATTAGAAAAGTTGGCTTATGATCATTTGAATATCACAGTTTTTATATGGCAAATTTCTCTCACTTTTCCTCTGGCTAATATGTTTTAGGGTAGAATGACTCCCAACTAACCAGTGCTACATTTTGAATACACCCTATAATGAATCAGTTTACACAAGCAAACTTTGGCTTCCCTTAAAGTGATTTGATTTTCCGACATTTACCAAATAAAGACCAGAATTCATTAGCTTGATTCTCTAAGTCTTCTGCCATCCAAACCCCTAAGCATTCTCTATCCTTTCATTCTAACCAAATGCTTTACAATGTATGTTCAGTGAATATTAGTCCTATTAAGTGTTCTGGGAAAGAAATGAATTCCAGAGTAAAATAAGTTTATTAATGGTTTTTTAACACATTGCCCTCTTAAGGATTTATAATGCAAATTAGCATATTAAAAGCTCTGAGAAATCTTTTAATAAAGAATCTGGTTCCATTTTGTTTAACCAAGTGTTTCCAAACTTAGTGCACCATAGATTCCCTTTAATCACATATCTCTTTGACTTCCTAAGGAAAGAGTTCCATTCCGTGAAATGTGTTCTGGAAAGCCTTGCTTTAGCTACACTGAACTGTTGCACAAGTTTCTTTGTCCATCCAGCCCCTCACCCTGGAATGTCTCATCTGCCATTTTTAAATATCTTTCGAAGTGAAGTATATGTGCCTTCCATCCTCGTTCCCCATGTTCCCAGGCGGATGTGTCCTCTCCCACTGAGGAACTCCCATTGCACCGTGTCTTCCTCCGATGGCACTGCTTATTCTCTATATGTAACAATAATAAAAGCCAGTTTAATCACATCCACTGCACTTTGGGTGACTTGAGGATAGAGCTCAGTTTTAATCATTGTTCTAGTATCTGAAGTCTGGATGCTGTATCATCTGTTGCACTTCTAGATTATATGCTGTGAGAACAACAGAACAAAAGAATGAATGAATTCACAAATGATTAACTTTACACATCATTAATCAAATGTCACTTAGTGTTGTGGCAGGATTTAACTCTGTAAAAATAATTTTCTTTCCGATATGCAAGATGACTAAATATATAATTTAATGACATTAATATTTGATTGTCAGTTTAATTTACATAAGTATCAGCTATCAATTAGTAGTCTTGACTCCCCGTTTTAGATTTTAGGCCCAATATTTTTGCATGTCTCTCTCTCTTTCTCTCTCTCTCTCCCTCTCTTTCTCTTTAATCCTTACATGAAGATATGTTTACTGATTTTAGAGAGAGAGGAAAGGAGAGAGACAGAGACAGAGACAGAGAAACATCTATTGGTTTACTCCCATAGGTACCTGGACCAGGGATGTAATCTGCAGTCTAGGTATGGGACTGTGCTCCAACCAACTGAGCCACCTGGTGAAGGGCGCGTGTCTCTTTTATAAATGTAAATCTTCAAGGACCAGCGTGGTTTTCTGGCATCTCCCCTATTTGTTTCCTCTTCGTACTTTGACTCTCTTTAATCAGAAAAGCCTAGGAAAGTCTGTCTCCTCCTCCAAGACAGCAGCGTTCGCCGTTGCCTTCACGCTGACTCCCACGCTGCGCACTCTTGCCTTGTACGCTTTCGACTCTCCTCATCACTTTGCTGTGCAAGTCCTTTTTCAAGGCTTCATTCCAGGCATAAGGTCAAAGTTAAACCTTCATTTACTTTGGCCTTCTCATGTCAGAGAGCATAACAGATCTTGTGTTATTGATGACTTCCATTTCCCCAGTAGGCCTCAAACACGGGGAGGGTGGGAACATTTTGTTTACCCTTTTTGTTTACTCAGAGAATAATAACAATAATAATAATACAAAGCATTTAGTGGGCACTTATTGTGTCTCAGTCACTGCTCTTAGCACTTTGCACAGATTGATTTAGTAATCCTCAGTAAACCGAGGTTCGGAGAAGTTAATACTTGGCCCAAAGTAACACAGCTAGTTTGTGATTTGAACACAAGTGGTCTGAATATGGAGCTCATATGTTGGTGGTCAAAATGGGTGATTTCCATCTTCCAAGGCATTATAAATTGTGCACACCCATATGCACATTTATTGAATGAACTATATTGATTCAGTTATGTATGTTCCTATATATTATTTTAAATATTCTATAAGAGAAGAATTTCTTTTTATTTGGAGAGGGTTAGGTAAATATACCAAATAGAGAATTAAAACCCAAGATAGGTATAATTTCTTTTTTTATTCATGTGAAATAAGTTCATATCCAAGCCCAGATATATGAAATACATAATACAAAGACATAACCACACAAATAAGACAATATTTGAAATAAAGCTCTTCATGTATACTTTCAGAAAAAAATATGAAACTTTGATAATTTATTGAAAATAGCAGGCTTTTAAAAATTCTGGGGAAATTAATGTGTTTTAGATTAAAAAGAGGAAAATTATAGTTTTCAGACAAGCTAGAAGTATCAGCTAAAAAACGGATATTAATCATTAGTGAATGTTGCATCAGATTTTTCAGCAGAAGTTTTGCGTAGTGGAATGAGAGAATGTGTTAATCAAGAAGCTGGTGAGGGTTCATTCCTCTTCATTTGAGGGGATGATTTGACAAGGCTTCTCAATTCAGTAAGATTGGGTTTTGCTGACCTCTCAGGTGAATTTGGTAGATACACTGGAAGCATAAACAGACTTCAGGAATTTAATAGATGACACGACTGCTCATGGCAAAGTTTGGGAAATACTGAAAGATTTGGAATGAATAAAGATAACACTGGGTGCTCATTAGACAGTTACATACAAAAAATGTTGATAAGTTATTGATTTGCCTTGTGGTACAATAATTCTAGAGAATACCTGCCTGCACCTCAGCAATCAGGCTTTCCTCCTTCAGCGCTTCCTCCCCAAGAAGCTAAGAAGCTGTGCTGGATGTTTTAGGTAGTGAGAGCCCACCTCTGACATTTTGCATTGATAGTTCTGATAACTGGTTATTTGTTAAAGGATCCCTCTAAAATGTTAATGTTGCATAATATCTTAATGTGTCATCTCTCTCCAAAGTATTTACATGTAAACTCTGGATTTCTAAGCATACATTGCCTTGGTCCCAAATGACCAGTCTTTTAAGGCAGTAATTCAGTTGGCAGAGTAGGCCAAAAGGGGATAGAATTTGGGTCCTAGAATTAGCATTAGTACTTTTGGCCAAATTTGTAAGGCATTGTATGTGTGTACAATAGTCCCAGAATTCCCCTGGGCACTCTTTATCCTCTTGTTCTCTCAGCACCATCCTCCTCTGCAAAACTTGCCTTCTGGAAAGACTGTAATGCTAGTCATTTACAGCTTAATGCAAATTTAAGCACCAGTATTTCTCTCCAGTGGCATTTGAGTTTTAACTCTAATTTAAAAACAAGGGGTTCTATCCACAGTAAAAGATGTTTTAGTCACTCTAATATGGGGAGGAGGGAAATCAAATTCTGACTTTCCAAAATAACACTGGTACTGGGTTTAATAGTGCTCCCCTCGCCCCACCTCTCAAATTCATGTCAACCTGGAACCAGCAAATACTATCTTATTTAGCAATAGAGCTTTTGTATATAGGTATAATCAAGTTAAAATGAGGTCATGCTGGATTAGGTCCTAATTCGATGACTAACGTCCATATAAGAAGAGAGAAATTGGGATACAGGCACACAGAAGGATGATCCCAGGTGAAGGTAGAGGCAGAGGTTGGAACTGCTGCTATAAGCCAGGGTGCCAAGGATTGCTGGCAACTACCAGGAGCTAGGGGGAGTCAAGGAAGGACATCTTCCTTAAGCCTTCAGAAAGATCGCAACCCTGCCACCACCCTGATGACAGACTTCTAGCCTCCAGAAGTGTGAGAAAGTATATTCCTGCTCTTTTAGCCAACCAGTTTGTGGTAATTTGTTACAGCAGCTCTAAGAAACTCATAGATCTTTCAAACAACCTGGTAATAAGAAAAAGTTGAGTTTATTACTTATTGCAGTAGGGAGAAACTACCTCTTCGTAGTCTTAGTAGCTTCTTAGCGAGGGGAAGGTAAAGTCATTACTATACTTATTAAATTTTTGAAGGTGGGTTTTTCAGTGAGTGGCCTTGATTAGCATTGGGTAAAGATCATGTTTTAATTGTTTAGGATTGGTAGACAGCAAGGCGAGAAAGTTGAGGTGAGAGGTCAAAAAAATTATGGTGTATAAACCTCTCATCTGAGCTTCCTGTTAAGAGTTGATGTGTCATTAATGAAGTTCCTAAAATAAACATTAAATTTCTTGACAATTGTTATCTCTCTGTCAAGAGATTCCTGGAATAATGATTTATGACAATAAAGACTGTCAAATACTAGTCATGTCATGTTGACTTAGACTGTAAATTGTGTGAGTGTACATTTTTTTTTTTATTTCCCTCAAGAAATTACAGCCAGGATTACCAGAGATCACAATCTATAGTCAGCGACCTGTTGTAATCATCCCATGTAAGCAATTGCTAAGAGGGCCCTGCCATCCAAGGAGCCATGATCTCATCAATCTCTTCTTCATGTTAGCAGCTAACAAGGTCATGCCCCTGGTTGGACAGTTTTTAGGTGTCAGTGCTTAGTTTTAGAGTGTTCAGATCGAGAAAGAGCAAAAAAGAATCATGTCTCATTTTGGGTAAGACTCTTAAAGAATGTAGAGGGCTATCAATAAGCACTTGTACCTTGTCCACTGCAAAGGGAAGGTGGCCCTGAAGTTCCAGTTTTGAGTTTTACCACCTCTAGGTGGCTCAGAAAGAAGTATGTCTTCCCTTTTTTGTGTGAGCCTTGGAAACATGCACACATCTTTTCTGCAGAAAGTATGCATTAATGAGAGTAGGCTGTTCTAACAAATAATTCCCAAATATCAATGGCTTTAGACAATAGATATTTATTTCTGTGGAGAGCTAGAATAAAATGGCAATGGCCCAGTCAAGATAGCATAAAGTATATAAAACAAAATGGAGACACTCATGTCAACCAGGATGGCTGCCAGTCAGCCACGACATCTTAGTTCAAGAGGGAAACTACCTGAGTCAGAGCAGACACATCTGGCAAGGAGACACACCTAAGATATCTGCACATGTGATCAGAATAGCCATGTCCGTAGAGCAAGACCAACCATAGATAGGCTCCTAAGGAAATTGCACACTTGCCATCAGGGTTGCCAGGCAGAATAGCCAGGTACCACCCATAGGATCCTGGGCAAATTTCCCACTTACCATCAGGGGTGTGAAGACATTTACCAAAAAGACCCAGAAGGGTGGAGTACACTGCTTTCAAGATATAACTGACACAGGCTCCAAACCACTGCTGAGACAGCCGAGCTCCACACACGAGTCCTGCTCCATGCCACGCTGATCTCCCTTGGCATCAGCTGCTGGAGGCTCTGCCTGCTGGACTGAAGACTTTGTCTGTCCTGCTGTCCACCTGGCTCTGGAGATCCTTCCTTCCAAGACATTGACAACTCCCTTGTCCACCGTGCTGTCTCCTGGACCTGTAGACCGAGACTCTGGGACTTAGATTCGTTATCCCTCATTGATTGAAGTGTGCATGTTATATTTCTCTTAAGATTGTTAGAGTATGAGTAGGATATTAATGTATGTTGATGTTCTACTTTGAGCGAACCTGCATTCAATAAAGGCTGAGTGAATAGCATAGTTACTCTGTGTAGCTCTTGTCTATTCTTTGATGCCGGGCTGCTCAGCGGGCAGCTAGCCGAGCAGTTGCCTGGCTGCCTTATAGGAAAGACTGTATTATGAACATACGCTCGTGACAATTTCTTACTCACATAAGCATTCACTTTGGGTATTTGACAGACAGCCTGGTGAGCAGAGTCTCTGAGATGCACGTTGCTTTCACCTTGTGGCTCTGTCATCCTTGATGTTCGGAGAGTTCTATCAGTAGGTGAAGAAATAAGATATCATATCAACTGTGGCAGGTTCCTATGGGACAGTCTTGAAATGTCAAACGTCATTTGTTTTCAGACTCCATTGGCAAGAACTCAGTCACATGACCACACTTAACTGTGAGAGAGTCTAGGAAATGTACCCTAGCTACATTCTCAGAAGGAAAATGGAATAGGCTTTTGTACACACACAGCAGTCGATGTCACATACAACTTTTCCCATCATATTGCAATTCAAATATTATTTATCTGCTGATTTCTCCCACTGTTCATGAGCTCTTTGAAGACAAGGACTACATTGATTTCTGATTTGGTGTCCTCGGAGCCTACCTGGTACAAACTGGTAGGTGCCTAATAAATATCGATTGAATGATTGAGTACAGTAGCATTTAGACTGAAAAACTATTATTTGATATTTTAGGCTCTATAGGACTTACATAATATTGTATTTTCAAAATTTTTGCTGAATAATAAAATTGGCTAAGAAATAACTCACCTTTAATGTGTGTACAATCCATCCACCCAATACATTTTAAAGTACAAAATAAGCCTATTTTCTCCATGCTAGAACACTGCTATTATTTGAACTGGAGCTGCATGCATGCTGTTATTATGGGGCTAACTTTCTTGCTTACGTTTTACGGGAAACTGTTTTACTGACTACAGTGAAGGGTAAGTCAAATATTTTGACTCCCTCCATTAAGCAAAGCAACCATTGCTTTCAGCATTTTCCTTATGGTTTTTGATACATTATGTCTTTCTCAAAAGGCTCCTTCCAATAAGACTGAGGTTTTCTCAGATGTTCACTTCTAAAAGAGTGTTTTTAATCCATCAGTACTGTGTAGGAATATTTGCATGGGAAAACATTCCATACATGAGGAAGCCTATATTAAGCCTCTGAATAAGATTCTTTTTTCCAGTGAGTTTTCAGATGTTAAGAAAGAAGGTCAAAATAGTATGTGTGTGGTCTGGATTGCTGAATATTATAATAAATAAATAACACTTGCATAGAAATCATTCATAAACACTTATCCTACATCCGATGTACTCAAAGTATATAAAGAGAAGGTAGGGGGATCTTTTAAATTTTTATTCTTCAATTTTTAATTACAGTTTGCATTCAATATTATTTTGTATTAGTTTTGGTTGTACCACATAGTTGTTAGACAATCATATAATTTACGAAGAGATTTCCCTGGTATTTAAAATACCCACCTGGCAAGAAACAGAGTTATTATAATATTATTAACTATATTCCCTGTCAATATACTATACTTTACATCCCTCTATTTCATAACTACCAATTTGTACTTCATATCCCTTCACCTTTCTTACCCAGTCCTTCAATCTCACTCCCCTATGACAACCGTCAGCCTAATCTCTTTATTTATAGTCTGTTTCTATTTTATTTGTTCATATATTTTGCTCTTTAGATTCCACATGTAAGTGAAATCATATGGTATTTGTCTCTCTCTGACTTTTTTCACTTAACATAATACCATCGAGGTCTATCCATGCTGTCAAAAATAGTAAAATTTCAATTTTTTTGTGGTTACATTTCATATATATTGTATGATCTTACAAGTTTTTTTATCCACTTGTCTATTGATGGTCACTTGGGTTGCTTCCTTATCTTTGCTTTTGTAAATGGTGCCACAATGAACACAGGGGTGCATATATTCTCTCAAATTAGTGTTTTGGGTTTCTTTGGATATACAAGAAGGGATCCAAAACAATGAAATTTATTTATGAAAAATTGTGTATTTATTCTCACATGTTCAAACTTCAGTCACTTTTAAAATACTCTCCATTTGATGCAATACACATATAAAGACATGTTTTTCCATTGCTCAAAACAGTTTTTGAACTCATCAATTTTGATGTCTTTTAATGCTTCTGCCATTTTTTGTTTCACCTCTTCCACATCAGCAAAACATTTCCCTTTGAGGGCTCTTTTTTCATCTGAGGAAACAAAAAATTTGCTCAGAGTGAGATCAGGTAAATAGGGAGGATGGGGTATGGGGATCATGCTGTTTTTGATCAAAAACTGCCGAATACTCAGCGTGGTGTGGGCAGGTGCACTTGTAAACTACCCATCATGAAATGGACAAATGCATTGAAAGAGTCTTCAAAAACAAATCACTGAAGCTGAACCCAGCCTCTCACAACAGCTCCAGTTGCACACTGATACAGATGGGTCCCTAGAACACTCACCTAGTGGGGGAAGCCTGTACTACAAGGAGCCCACCCTCCAGAAGATAATTCTGTCTTTTTTGGGGGGGCCCTCCTCATATACTCAGAAGTGGAATTGCTGAGTCATAAGGCAGTTTGATTTTTAAATTTTTGAGGAAACTCCATACTATTTTCCATAATGGCTTTGCCAATCTGCATTCCCATCAACAGTGCATGAGTGAGAAGAGGGGATCTTGTGGAGGAGTTAAGAAAGTAAATCTTTGAAATTTGACATTTATGGATTTAACTCTTAGTTTTGCCCCTTGAACTATGTTATCTTAAATCCCAAGACTCAGTTTCCTTCTCTGTAAAATGGAGATAAAATGATCTCTCTTCCACAATGTGAATGTGAGAATTTGGAGGCTAATGTTATAATGCATATGAACACAAATCCCACATCAAGCAGAACTTAGTAAATGATAACTATAGAAATTTTTGTAAGTAAATTTATTAAACTCCTATCATGGTCAGATAATATGCTGAATAACCTATGGATAATTGTTAACTCCCTTTATTTTATTAATAATCTTGAGGTGATGACAGAGAGGATACTAGGCTCTATGTAAGCAATGGGTTCAAGATCTATGCCTTGTCACACTGCAGCTGCTACCGCCCTGTCCCTAAAGGTCTTACAATCCAGTTGGACAGAAAAACAAACAAAATCTCAGTGGTATAATAAACTTAGTTGCATGAAAGCTAACAATTAGGTTCTCTGTGTTAGGCATTTTAAAAATCCTATGTATATTATGAGATAGATGCTACTATTATCCCTTTTTACAGAGGAGGAAACCAAGGCAAAGAAAGTTTAAGTAATTTGACCAAATACGTACATTCAATGAGTGTCCTTAATGATGTCAAAGCTGAACTTTTAACCCAGCGGGTATGGTTTAAGAGACTGTACACTAACCATCAAAATATATGGCCGCTACAGTGCAGAAATATCATCCGTGTGGTCCACTGGTGAAACAACAAAAGGATGGGCAGTCAGCATATGTAACCATAGTTTAAGTGAGGAATAGAGGCTGGACTTGTGCTAGACCTTAAAAACTAGAGAAATTTTAGATAAATGGATGAAAGAAAGATAAGCAATTCAGGGAAGGTGGGCTAGCATGATCAAATGATAAAGTTTGTGGTATAAACATATTCATTCTATTATGTAAATAGAACTGTACCATGGTTGATGTGTGTATCTGGACACTGCAGCAGTAGCTAAGAAGGATGGACTGTTGAGCAATTCATCCCAAGAGCCTTCAAGTTGGAGGTGGAATTTAGTGGGCAGATATTGAAAGAAAACACAGATGACTGACAGGGAGAGTTGGCTCAACCTATTACTTTCCTTGAAATCCTCTCAAGGGTTATCATTAAGTGACAAGCTCATTGAACTCCACATGAGAATCTGCAGGATTAGACAAATGAACTCATATCAAAAAGTACATTGGAAGAGACCAAAGGAATCTGATAATGAAAATGGCAGTGTTTAATGTACTGAAGGTTATGAAATAGTTGTGCAAAGTCATGAAGCTAGTTTATTAGTCTAATGACCATCTTGAGAATGGGTAGTTGACTTTAATTTTTAATTGTAGTTTGCCTTTAAAACTCTACTGAAGCTCTGTTTTCTATCTCCACTTAATTCCTATATTAGAAGGACATTCACCATAGCTGTTGTTACTTCAGCAGTGTTCTCTGGTAAAATTATTTTCCAGAAGAAATATCTGGTGTTGATTCATGGCTCAGTTTGCATCTAGCTTCTGAAGGACCCTCACAGCCTTTTTTTATCTGTCTACAGAGTTCTTTTGGTTGTTCATTGCTGATCATTCTCTTGAATAATAAGTTAATTCTCGTTATAGTCAGTCCTACAATCAAAACATTAACCAATGGAATAAGTTTAATTTTTAGAAATTAAAAACTAAGCATTCTTGTCATCTCTATTTTTGATGGTCTGCAATCTGTGTTGGTGTAAAGATTAGCACTGTTAAGTGTGGTGAAAATCGCCACCGCCACCAGCGCCAGCACTGCCAGTGTGCATTGCGGGCACACTAACTACAGTTGCAATTGTGGTTTCCAGAGTCTTTACAAATTCTTATCTTCTTCACAAGCCTCATTATGAGAAAAGAATATAATTCTTATTCTCACTTAACAGGTGTGAAAATGAGGCTTAGGTAACTCATGCAAAGTCACATTTCTGGTTTATGGAAAGAAAAACTCTGGGTTTTTACCAGGGGTTGCCTTCCTGAATCTTGTTTTCCCTTTTCTGCTCTGTATTTTAGCCTTTTTCACCAGCCTCAAACTAGAAGTCTGGTCCACCTCCCACAGAAGAGTGTTTCTCATAGCCATAGGTTTAGATGACTTAGGGTTTCTTAATATCTGTACTTTTGATGTTTTGAGACAGATCATGTTTTTTTTGGGGGGGGGTGGAGGGGAGGGCATGTCCTGTGCATTATAGGTCGTTTAGCAGCACTAGGTGCCAGAAGTACCCCTCCCCAGTCATGGCAATCACAAATGCCTTCAGGTATTGACAAATGACCCCTGGGGGGCAGAATCATCCTGGTTGAGAAGCACCAAGTTGTCTTGGAAAGTGTTAGATTCTCAAGAAGAAAAGACTTATCTCTCCCAGGGGCATTGCCAAAGAACCTATTTCATAATGATGGAAATTGTAGGCATTTCCACAGATAAAAGGGAAGCTAATTTTAGGTATGAGTTGGATGCAAGAGATTTTTCTTGATGCTCTTGGAAAAAATATTTGTTTTGTGTAAGTAGTTACAATGCAAATGTTGATATGGATATTAATAAAATATAAAAAATGAAATATTATAAACTGACTTGCTATGGGCTTCTTTCACACAAATCAAAATTTTATGGAAATTGATACATCTCACTTAGCTAATTCAATTTTGAAAACAACTATTTTAACTAATTTAAAAAAGTGAATAATAGAGAAATTTTAGAAAATCACATTACACAGTAAAATAAACATCCATCACCAAAATAAATTATTGTTTACATTTTGGCACTTTTCCAGGGTTTTTTGTTGCTGTTGTCTTATTTTATTTTGTGTGTTTGAGAGATAACAGTAACTCTAGCAAAGATAAAAACTGATACAGAAAAGTATTTGACAAAGTTCAGGTAGGATAAATTTCATGTATTCAAACTTTCCTTTTGGGATGATTAGATCACCTATGAAGTATTTGAATATTTTATACATTTTATGGGTTCAGTTAATCATAGGGGAATAAATAAAATGACTGTCACTAACCAACTTCTGTACAGTGTGCAAATGAAAATAGCTCCAGGAAGTTGTTCACATTGGAACTCAGTAATAGTTTGGATATTTGGCAAGTGAGATATAAAATAGTGTCCCTAAATCAGCAGTTTCTCAGTTCAGAGATCACTAGGTTTTGCTCACTAATAGCCATGGTTCTGGAAAGATATCTGTTTGCCTAGGTTAATGCCAAATTTTGCTTTAAATTGATTTTAAGATGATTTACAGTTAGGAATTGTGAGAATAGGCAGCAAACTGCTGGGGGTGGGGATGGCTCTTCCCAATTTATCAAGAAACTTGGGTTATTGACAACCTCTGCAGCAAACTTAATCTGGGACTTGTACTGTGTTTTCTCCTCTTTGATAGTGAGAGTGGAATTAGATCACTTGTAAGTCCTATTAACCATTTTCTCATTTTGATTTTTCAGTTTCATTTAACAAATGTATTCAGTTCTCTGCATGTAGATTGATAAAAGTAGGTTATTAGTATGCAGTATTTTAAATTTGTCACAAAAGAGATCAGAGAAGGCCCCCAGTAGAGATCACTCAGCTTTTCAAGTAAGATTCAAGTGAGTCAGAGGATTTCAACCTATGAGACTGAAAGAAAGGACTGGACAGCAATGGTGGTCTACTTTGAGGCACAGACACCAAATGCAAAGTTATTTCACAAAGACTATAAAGAATATCTACTGGGCAATTGGAGAAACATGATGGTTTGAAGTCTCAAAATTCTTTTCTCATATGGATTGTATTTTCAATTGGATCAGTTAAATGAATTGGGAATAGCAGAAGCTAAGAGACGCTATTGTATCTTGCTTCTCGGTCTATGCTCCATAGACTGCCAGAGAGCATGCACTACAAGTAACTATCAACCTTGTATTTTTTTTTTTATCTTAGTCAAGGTGATGTGAATACATGCTCAGTTCGGCTATTCATAACATCCATAAATATAACAGAAAAAACACATATTTTTATTCATTTATGCATTAAAAATATCTGTTGAGATCTATTCATTGCCAAACTCTCTAGTGGGCACTGGGGATGCCATGAAGAAATAATATTTATTTGGTCTAAAGAGTTCCTGCCTCCATGGATCTTAGACCCTTATTAAAGAGGCAAATAATCAATCATTTAAACAAATGAATGCTCAACTGCAACTCCGAAAACTCTGTCAAATAATATGTTATTGTGAAAACACAGAATAGGGGGAAAAGAGGGGCTTTCACTTTTTTACCTGAACTAAAACCAATGGGACAGCACCAAGGATCTGCTGGTTACAAGTGCTTTTTCCTCCCTGTTTTCATCACTCAAGTCTCAGAGGCTGTTTTTTTTTTTTTTCGGGGGTGGGGATGGCACGGGAGAGTAAGTTATGCATAGGTATCTATAATCTACTTTGATACAGCACTTTACTCTTTAGGATTCTCAACAAGTCAAGTGGATACAAAATGATGAGAGCTTCAATACTTATTCTCACATCAGCATGCATTTTATTTCACCAAATAGTGGATCACTTTTAATTTGACCATAATTTAAAGTCAGAAACATATAACTGAATGAATCTGGGCCACATCAGGACTCCGTCCCACATTAAGTCCCCTTCAGCATTGCTGATTGATACTTCATTCTTCAGAGAAGCAGGGGGAAGTTTCTCCAGCTTGACTACCTGACTTATCCATTTATTTAACCAATATTTATGAAGTGCTTGCTTCTGTTAGATGTCAAGAAATCTAACATTATAGAGCTACACATTGCACCCACCCTCAGGGGACTTAATGTCAAATACTTTCAGGGTGCAGTGGCAAATCTCTCCAGTTGTTAAGATAAACAAACAGGCATTTGGCCAACATGGTGACTTTTTTTTCAATATATGCTTTTGCCTGTAAAATTATAGCATGATGCAGAACATTGTTAATGTCAATTTCCCCAAACCTGAAGGTGCTCACAAAACTACTGACAAGTGAGTTTTTCATTTTGATTAGAAATTATACAAAGACAGGGAAATTAGCCTGTTGTTATCAAATGAGTTCATTTTTATTTTTGTATATATTGATTTGAGAGAGAGAGAGAGAGAGAGAGAGAGAGATCAATTTGCTGTTCTACTTATTTATGCCTTGATTGGTTGGTTCTCATATGTGTCCTGGCTAGAGACTGAATGTGCAACCTTGGTGTATCGGGATGACGCTTTAACCAACTGAGCTTACCTGGCGAGGGCTCAAATGCATTCATTGTTGTTTCTCAAGTAGTTTGCAATTTCTTTTCACCCAACTGCTGTTTAACACTTCTGGGAAAGACTTTAACTCTTTACCTCATAGTGTCCTCACATATCAGTTTAGTAAGACTGCAATAAAATGCCATGTTACTTTAGAATTTTTCACTAAAGGCTGGATATTAGACCAGAATCAGTCACCAAAAACAGTGACAACAACAAAGATTCAATAATGATAATAATATAATATGTATTAATAATTAAATGTATATACCAGCTGCAACTGCAAAGATTTTCTATGTGTTTTTTACTTTTCATAAGAGGTCACAAAGGAAGCTTTAAATAACTTAGACAATATCATATGGCTTATAAATTGTGAAGCTAGATTCAAACTGATGTCTGTTGTATTTCAAAATTCATTTAAATTGAATTAGGCATATTAACTACAACCAACTGAAGAATTCTGACACTGCATCTATGCATCTATGCTTAGCCTGTCTCTTTCATGGCCATGGCAAATGTGGGCATGGAGAAACATGTGACCTCTGCATGTGTCTTGCTACCTTGCAGGAAGGATGAAGAAAAATTTCCTCAAGCCATAGACATCCTTCTAGCCAACTTTTCATGCATTCACTGTAAATTTATCTATTTAAAAGTGATATTTTTGAAGAGGGTAAGCATGATCACCTTCATTTTTTTTTCAAAGCACATCACATGGATGCTCTTTAAATGAATTAGAATCAAAATATTCTTTAAAAATGTTCTTATATTTCTGTCTTTATTAAACTTATTTTAAAATATATGTGTTATAAAAATACAAAATTGTATAGTGTGGAATGTCTTTTCCTGCATTTAAGGAATCATTCACCTTGCTCCCCTCTCCAGAAGCAAACAGTATAGCTGTCCATTTAAAGATTTTCTCAGAATAAACAAGTCTAGGTACATGGAAGCATATTTTTCACTAATAGTATATGATGGAGATTAGTGCATGTTAATGTGTCTATATTTAATTTACACTTTTAACATCCTCTCTGTATTCCATTATGCGTAAATGCTGCATTTTGTTTAGCCCATCTACTATTGATTGGTATCATTTCTGATCTTTTTGTACCCTTACCAATGATGGAATAAATACACACACACACACACACACACATATGGGACTATGGTCATAGGAAAACTATCCTAGAAATCATTGGGTAAAATGACATATGCATTTTAAGATGTGATAGTTATTAAATTTTATTTTCTAAAAAATAATATAGAGGTGACTTCTCTACACTATAAGGAAAACTGTTTCCTATCTTTTTGTTTAAAAATAATTTCAAATGGACAGATAAGTTACAAAAGTAAAAATAATACAAATAACATCTATATATCACATCTATATACCTTTTCTTCAGATTCACCTATTGTTAACATTTTGCTTCATTTGTTTATTTGCTTTATCTTTCTCAGTATGTATATATGTATACATATACACACACAATATTTTAAATGTAAGTTACATACATCATGGCCTTTTACTCCTAAATACTTCAGTGTTCATTTCCTAAAAATATGGATTTCCTTTTATATTACAATGCAGTTTACTGAAGTATGTTTAACATGACAACATCTAATCAAAACTGTTCATACAAATAGGTGAAAATTTTATCAAAATTTCATTTTTTTAAATGGGTGAGTTTGAGTATTTGCTTATATGCTTAATTTTAATTTTTTCTGTGAATTTCATGTTTATATTCTTTGCCCTACTTTTTCTGTTGATTTGCAAATGCTTTTTGTATATTATGCAAATTTACTCTTTGTTCTACTGTGACAAATATCCTATTCTGTAATTTGTGTTTTGACCTAGTTTATGGTGCTCTTTACTTTGAAGAAATTATTGCTTTTTAAAAATAAACTTTATTTTTTAGAACTGTTTTTGGTTCATAGCAAAATTAAGAGGAAGGAACAGAGGTTTCCCATATACTTCATGCCCTTACACTTAGATAGCCTTCCCTATTATCAATATCGCCCTTTGGGGCAATACGCTTGTTACAATCAGTAAACCTATACTGATACATCATTATTACCCAGAGTCCCTTGATGTTGTATATTCTATGGGCTGAGGCAAACTTATAATAGCATGGGTTCACTATTAGCGTCAGACAGAATGATTTCAGTGACCTAAAACTCCTTTGTGCTCATACCTTCCTCCCTGTTAACCCCTGGCAAAACCACAGATCTTTTTTCTTTCTCTATAGTTTTGCCTTTTCTAGGATGCCATATAGTTGAAATCATAGAGTATGTAGCCTTTTCAGACCGGCTTCTTTCAGTTAGTAATATGCATTTAAGGTTTCTTCATGTCTTTTTGTGGTTTGATGTCTCATTTTTTGCTGACAATGAATAATAATTCCATTGTGTGGATGTACCATGATCTATTTATCCATTTACCTACTGCAGGATATCTTGATTAATTTCAAGTTCTGGCAATTATAAAAACAGCTACTATAAATATCCATGTGCAGATTTTTGTGTGGACCTAAGTTAT
Source organism: Mormoops blainvillei (assembly GCA_004026545.1). Lineage (NCBI taxonomy): Eukaryota > Metazoa > Chordata > Mammalia > Chiroptera > Mormoopidae > Mormoops > Mormoops blainvillei. The sequence continues at coordinate 358,294 of PVJD01000368.1, read as the reverse complement.
GAGCTCCTTTGCGTAAATACCAAAGTGTTCAATTGCTGGACCACATAGTAATAGTATGTTTGGTTTTGTAAGAAATCACTTATCTGTCTTGAAAATTGGTGGTATCATTTTGCATTCTCATCAGTGATGAATAAAAGACCATAAAAATTACCATACTTAATCCCCACTGTCAAGATAAGTATATTAATAACATAAAGTATATATGTCTATTTTTCATTATTATGTGATCATTTATCCATACACATGCTTAATACCCACCACACATTGTTTTCTTTATTGGTCAGTATTAAATGGTGATCATTTAAATGTTCAATTTACAAGAATAACATCATATTATTAGTTACTTTTTTATATACTTATTTTCTTAGTCTTCAAAAAGTTTTGGAAATCTTTATGTACTGCAGGTTAAAGTCATTTTTTCACGCCTGTGTGATATTTCAGGGTGTGGAACACCTCAGTCAAGCTAGTGATTCCTCTGCTGCTAGGCAGTCATTTGTTTCCCGTTCTTGGCCACTGTGAGCGAAGTAAGACTGAGTAAGTTTCCTTACCCATAAGCCTTTATTGTCTTTATTAGTCGTTAGTTTTCCTTCCCTGGGGGAGATTACTGAAAGAGTTACTTTGGGGTACATATTACTTAACTGCCTTTCCAAATGACTGTAGTGCTTCCCATTCCCGATAAAAATATATGAGATAATTTGCCATCACTATAAGCTCTAGACTCTGAAATTTAGATAACACGTAATTCTCACTTAAATTTGCATTTTACTGTTAGTGTGACTGAACACATTTTTTCCTGTTTTTTTGCTGGATTTGCTCTTCTGTGAATTATCAATTATGATGTGCACATTTTTTATATTAATTTGTCTTTTTTTAACTTGTAAGAGCTATTGAATATTATACAAATTAACCCATGACCTGTCATCTATGTTATATATTTTTAGAATAATTATTCTTCTTTAAACTGATTTAATGGTATCTTTTGCCATGCAAAATTATGTTTATTCTCTGTTCTCTCATACTCTCCAAGTTTCACTTAGGAAAATCCTCCTAATTCTTAGGTAGTACGATTTCTTAAGAGTTCTTTGCAAGTCTTGGCTTTTGTTGTTGTTAACCATTTAATCTACCCAAAATTTATTTTAGGATATTATTTGTGGTATTTAGAATATTACAGGTTATGGCTTTCCTTCCAAATTGTTAGCCAGTTTTGCCAGAACTATTCATTAAATTATTTATATTTTACCCATTGAATTAAACTTTATTTTTGTCATATACCAATGTCCCATTAATATGGATTTCTAATTCTGAGTTTGCAATTTATTTCACTATTTCTTTGTTATCCATAAAGCAATATTACATTGATTTTATTTTGACAGTCTTATAATAGAATTTCTCAACTGAGATTCTGTAAAATGTTTCTAGGAGTTCTGAGAGACCATGCTGAGTGAAATTGTAGTTATCTAAAATTTAGACACTCTGCAATATTAGCTCTGCCAGTAGTGAATATTGACTGAGTGGCACCATTTATATTTTTAGTACAATAAGTGCATTAGCCTTGTATTCTGGTACACAGTGAAAAGTGCCATTCATTTTATCACATCTGTTCTCAGTTTCTCACACAAGATAGGGGAGACCGGTAATCACTGATGATGGCTGTATGGGAGGGAGAGTAGGACAAATGACACTGATGCCACCTTCTTCCCCTAAGTTACTTCCCCCAACCCATGCTGTGTGCTGCCGACTTATGGTATAACAACAAAAAAAAAATTTGAGGAACATTTTCAATATATAAAAAATTTGGCCTACCATGACTTAGCCATTCTTCTGAATTTTGATGTTGTAAACTTAACAAAATGAGGATTGTATTTAAACCATATGAATTATGAAATTTCATTTCATTTTTAAATAATTTCATCTTTTAGTTATTCATTAAACTCTTCTATTTTATATCTTCCTAGCCTTTGTATGTTAGAACTGTGCCTGGCAATGCAACATAGTAATGTTCGAAGATGAGGTAAGACATGGAAGAGAATATTAGTTTAATGGCAATTATGATTCAATGAATGGTGAAGAATCATAACTTTACAAGTGTAGCACAGGCTTCAACAAAACTTAAAAGTCCCTTAAATACAGCTAAACAATCATTTGACAGATAAAACTACTAGTTATTTTAAATAGCTATGACATTCCTAAAACAGAGTAAAGCTTTGTTTTTAAAAAGTCATATTCTGTCAAAAGTTTCAGGAATCAAGTTATATAGTAACCGACCTTATTGACCAGGAAGGAAAAAAACCATACAGCTGGTGAAAAACTAACGGTGGCATGTAAAATTATAGTAAGTCAAATGTTTGGGCAAGATGCAGCATGAGAAATTGAAGGTTCCAGGCTCAGTGCAGTGAGTTGACATATTGATGATATGTCACATCACACTGAAGAGGTTTCGTGTAATATACTGAAAAACACTTTCTCTGCAGGGTGATGAGCCAACAAATTTTACCCATAAGCATTATGATATAGCACTCAAAGGTTTTTAAATGGTGGCGAAATTTCAGAAAAAGGTTTTTCTGCTTCAAAGAATTGCCTACAAAATGGAAGTGCCTGGCTAAATTTTGTGCTTGGTCTTCTTCATATCTAGAAACAAGTTTTATCTTTGAGGAACTAAGTTGGGCACATAGATGCTGCCCTATCAGTGGTTGACTCTATAGGAGATTTACTTCTTTTGTGAAAAACAAACAAAACACTGAAGTTGTTATAATACAAGTCTCTTCAGAGAGATGCTGCTATCCATAATTATAACAGATGAAATAAAATTTCTGGATAATGTCACAAAAGAAAGCCTCCCAAAAATTAACCCTAACATCATAGTCCAGAGTAACTCCAGTGGTAGTCCAGACAGCTATCCCTAAAATATATTCATCACATTTGTTCAAACAAGTATGGGAGTTTGGAATAGGATTTGATATTACCTTACCCAAGTGGAGAAAAATGATATATATATATTATTTTTATATATTCCAAACTCTTTATACATTCAGATTTGGAGGTGATAGAGTAATTTCTTTATCTGCAAGATAGGAAGACTTAATTCCTATTAATCATTTTCTTACAGAAACTTTGTGTCATTATCAACATAACCCTTGAACATTTTAGGCTAAGACCTACAGTAGACACTTTGAGGTGTGGGTCGCTTTTTCTTGGCACGGAGAGAGGTGTCATGTGGCTTCTGTTCATACTCACCTGATTGTAAGACTAACCTCTGAGCTAAGGAGGGATACTAGCCTCCTTATCACCAGCTTCTTGACCCGAGACCTCCCATGTTCCCTTTAGCACAAATATTTGAGTCAGTCTCCAGAGAGTTTTCTTGCAACAGTGTAATTTTTTTCCTTTTTAAGTTTGTTCTTTTGTATTTTTAATAAGTATACTTTTTCTGGATATGTCTTTTGAGAAAATACGCACAAATAGGAATAGCCAAAGTATTTTCTGAGTGTTCAGCCTTAAATTTGCCTTGGAATTAATGAACATTGAGAGATGAAGGCTACATTAAATTCCTCTTGCCTTTTCTTCTTCTTTTTTTTTTTTTTTGTTGTTTTACAACCGAGTAGTATTCCATAGCGTAAATGTACTATAGCTGTTTTATCCACCCTTCTATTGATGGACACTTGACCTGCTACCAAATCTTGGCTATTGTAAATAATGCTGCAACGAGCATAGGCGTGCATATATTCTTTTGAATTAGTGTTTCAGTTTTCTTTGGATAAATTCCCAGAAGTGGAATTGCTAGGCCATAAGGCAGTTCCATTTTTAATTTTTTGAGGTTAACTCCATACTGTTTTCCAAAGTGGCTGCACCAGTCTGCATTTCCACTAACAGTGCATGAGGGTTCCCTTTTCTGCACATCCTTGCCAGCACTTGTTTGTTGATTTGTTGATGAGAGCCATTCTGACAGCTGTGAGGTGATATCTGATTGTAGTTCAAATTGCATTTCTCTGATGATTAGTGATATTGAGCATCTTTTCATATGTCTATTGGCCACCTGTACATGCTCTTTGGAGAAGTGTCTATTCAGTCCCTTTGCCCATTTTTGAAACTGGACTGTTTGTTTGTTTTTGGTGTTAAGTTTTATAGTTCTTTATAAATTTTAGATATTAACCCCTTATCATGTGTATTGGTGAATATGTTCTCCTATTCAGTGGGTTGCCTTTTCATTTTGTTGATGGTTTCCTTTGCTGTGCAAAAACTTACTAGTTTGATATAGTCCCATTTTTTAAGTTTCTTTTTTTCCCTTGCCCAAGGAGATATATCTGAAAAAATGTTGCTATGAGAAATTTTACCCTTTATGACAGCAAGGATAGATCTAGAGACCATTATGCTAAGTGACCTAAGCCAGTCAAAGAAACACAAATACCATATGATTTCACTCATATGTGGAGTTTAATGGACAAATTGAACTAATAAGCAACATAGAGACGGAGAGCAGGCTGACAGCTGTGTGGAGGATGAGTTTGAGGGAGGGATTCAGGGTTGGGTGGGGTAGAGTGGATGGACTGAGAAAAAATACAATAAAAATAATTAAAAGAGAAAGAACTCATGGACAAAGACAACAGTGTGGTGATTGTGGGTCGGGGTGGAGATGGGTGGAGTTGGAGGAGGATATAGGGGGCATTAAGGGTCATGGAAAAGATAAAATAAAAATAATGTAAAAAATTCCTCTTGGCTTAAAGTTATCAAAAATAAGATGGAATAAGACCTGTTATACAACTTTTAAAAGAGATTTTTTAAAAAATCAGATTTATTGAGTTACAACTTACATAAACTTTTAACCATTATATATACATCGATACTGAGTCTGACGAACATATTCCTGGGTGACACCTCTCTGCCAAGATATAGGATATACCTATCTCTATGAAATTCCCTTTCCAGGTCATTGTCATTATCTCTTCCCTTAACCCTATCCTCTGTTAACCTGTGCTTTGATTTTGTACCTACAGCTTTGCCTGTTCTAGAATACCATATAAATTGAACCATAGATATATAGCTTTTTAACTGTGGCTCCTTTCAAACAATATAATGTATTTAGATTTAATCATGCTATTGAATATATCCGTAGTTTATCTCTTGCCATTCATAGGTAGGATTTCTTGGTAAGTGGCACCACAATCTGTTAATCCGTTCACCAGTTGATGAGTATTTGGTTGTTCCTAGATTTTGGCGATTATAAATAAATCTGCTATAAATATTCATATACAGATTTTAGGCAAACATATGTTTTCATTTTTCTTGTATAAATACCAGGAGCAGGATTGCTGGGTTGTATAGAAACTGTATGTTTAATGTTTAAGAAACTGCTGAACCATGTCTCAAATTAACTGTATCATTTTGCTTTCCCACCAGTAATGTATCAAAGTGCTAATTGCTTTACATCCACTCCAGCACAGTCAGTTTTTTCTTTTGCTTATTTGCTACTGGTATGTCTTCTTTTGTGATACGTCTGTTCATATCTTTTGCCCATTTCTTAGCTGATTTGTTTCCTTGTAATTGAGTTGTAAGAATTCCGTACATATCTTTTTTTACAAATCCTTTATTGGATATGGATTTTGCACGTATCTTCTTACAGTCTACTCCTTTGTTTTAAAATTTTAACTCTGTCTTTCAAAGAACAAAGTTTTAAAATTAAGTACCATTTATCAATACTTTCTTTTAGAAGTTATGTTTTTTACATGTAAAAAATTTATGCTTTAGTAAAGGTCACACAGATTTTCTCTTATTTTTGGAACTTTTATCATTTTAGATTTTACAAGTAAGTATATGATATAATATGAGATAAATTTTGTGTTTGGTGTGAGGTATGGATCAAGGTTGTTGGCAGGTTATTTGTTGAAAAGATTATCCTCTCTCCATTGAACTGTATTGCTATCTTCATCAAAATTTAATTGATCATATAAATGTTTGTTTATGTCTGGCTCTTTTCTTCTGTTTAATGTATCCAGATGTTTGCCTTTGCATGTATTACAATATCTTGACTATTGTTGCTTTGTGGGCAACCTTGAAATCAGTCTTTGTAAGTATTACACAAGCTATAGGCTTTGTGAGTACTACCAAGCAACTAGAACTCTGATACATTACTCTTGGGAGCAAGATAACTTTGTTCCTTTCTCAAAAATATTCTAGCTATTCTGTCATTTGATTTTCCATATAATCTCATTTGAAATTTATACAAAAATCTGTGGGCATTTATTAGGAGATTGTATTAAACCTAGAGATCAGCTTAGGGAGAATTACCATTTTACTAATATTAAGTATTTAAATCCATGAACACAATGTAACTGTCCAGCTTGTTTAGGTCTTCTTTGATTTCTTTTATTAATGTTTTATTATTTTCAGGATACAAATTTTCCATGTCATTGGGATGACATTAGTTAATAAGATTATATAGGCTTCAATTGTACATTTCTATGATACATGATCTGTATATTGCATTGCGTGCTCACCAGCCAGTCAAATTTTTGTCACCATACATTTTATCCCCATTATCCTTTAATATACCCCATCCCTCTTCTCTTTGCTAACCACCATACTGTTGTCTGTGTCTATGAGGTTTTGTTTGGTTTTCTTGTTTGTTCATTTGTTGTTTTTAGTTTTATATCCCACATATCAGTGAAATCATAAGAGTCTTAATTTTTTCTGACTTATTTTGCTTAGCATGATATTCTCAATATTCATGCATGTTATTGCAAATGGAAATTTTTCATATTCTCTTATGACTCAGAAATGTCTCATTGTAAAATTTACTTGCCTTGCCTTATGTCACTGACTGAGGGGTCCACTATGTTGGATCAGTAGAAATCATGGGAGTCAGCATCTTTGTATTGTTCCCAATTTTAATAAGGGAGTAACAAAACTTACCATTACAAATGATATTAACTATAGATATTATAGAGTCACTTTATCAGATTGAAGAAATTACATTTGTAATGTGCTGTGAATTTTATTAAAAGCTTTTTAAGAATCTACTGAAATAATTATGTGATAATCTTCTTTAGTCAGTTGATGATGGTGGTTTATATTTAGTGATTTTTCAAATGTTAAACTTCCCTTGCATTCTGGAATAAACTCCACTTGCTCATGATTCATTATTTACTTTATATATTGTTGGGTTTAATTTACTAATATTTTAAGGATTATTCATTGATATAAATGAAGATATTGGTCTGTGATTTTCTTTTTGTTGCATTGCACTTATGCTAGCCTGACAAAAAGAGTTGGGAAATTATTTCTTCTCTTTCATTTTCTGGAAGAGTGTGTATAGAATTGTTATTTCTTTTTTCCAGATGTTTGATAGAATTCACCAGTAAAGCCATTGTGGGCCTGGGGTTTTCTATATCAGAAGGTTTTTAAATTATAAATTAAATTTCTTCAATAAATATAAAGGCCTCAAGAATATGTATTTCTTTCTGAGTGAGCTTAATAGTATGTGTCTTTTGAGGTGCTTGTCATTTTACTAGTTATAAAGTTCATTTATATGAAATTTTTGATTTCCCTTAAAGTTTCATTACTATATCTAAGTTCTCTCACATCTAATATTGGTAATGTGTATCTCCAGTCTTTTTTTAATCAGTCAGCATATAGATCCAATAATTTTATTAATCTTTTAATAAATTAAACTGTTGATCTTTTAGCTTTATAGTCTTTTTAAAAATTTCATTGTTTTTATTCATCTGTAGCATTCCTTCATTTTGCTTATTTTGGCTTTAATGGACTCATGCTAGTTTCTTAAAACAGACACTTGTATTATTGATGTTAAACTTTTCATGTGGTACTACATATTTCCAGCTAAGCCCTATTTTAACTGCATTCACCAGTGTTTGACATGTGACTTCATGGAAAAGATTTTCTAAGTTCTTTTGTGATTTCTTCTTTAATATGTGGGTTTTTTTGTTCATTTGTTGTTGTTGTTGTTCACTAATTTGTGGTTTAACTTTATCTTTTTGATTTCCTGTTTAATTCCATTTTGATCATTTTATATCTTTTACATTTGCTAGAGTTTTGTTTGTTTGCTTGTTTGTTTGTTTTATGGCCCAGAATATGATATATCTCTGTGAATGTTCCCTGTACCCTTGAAAATAGTGCCTCATGCTCTTGCTGGGTGTGGTGTTGTATAACTGTCAAATGGCTAAAGCTGGTTGATAGTATTCAGTTCTACATCCTTATTGGTTTTCTATCTACTTGTTTTATCAATTACTAAGAAAGGAAAGTTGAAGTCTCTAACTATAATTTTGGCTTTGTCTATTTCTCTTGTCTGTTCTATGGTTTTTACTGTATATAATTCAAAGGCCTGCCTTTCTAGGTGTATGCTGATTTAGCATTTTTATATCTTCTTGATGAATTGACTCCTTTAGCATTGTGTAGTATGCCTCTATATACTTGGCAATATTCTTTTGCTTTGAAGTCTACTTTGTCTGACATGGATCTAGCTTTCCAGCTTTTTAAAAATCACTGATAACATGTCAATCCTTTCAATCATTTTTCTGCTTTCATATATCTATCTAGATAGATAGATAAGCATATCTTTAAGCATATCTTTATGCTTAAAGGTTTTTTTTTATAGAACAACACATAGTTCAATTTTGCTATAATCTGAGAATTGTGACCATTTAATTGGGACATTTATAATATTTCCTTTAATGTGTCATTGATATGTTTGTGTTTAAATTAATGTCTTGACACCTTATTTCTTTTTGATTGAATTTTTATTTAGTATTTATTTCTTCTACTTGAAGAGCTTCCTTTAATATTAAAAAAAAATTTAATCCTTTTCCATGGGCATTTTTTCATTGCTTTATTTAGAGGTGGGGGCGGGGGAGAGAGAGAGAGAAAGAGAAACATCGGTGCTAGACAGAAGCATCTATCATTTGCCTTCTCATGCACTCCCCTACCAGGGATCTAAGACACAACCTTGACATGTGCCCTTGACCAAGAATTGAATTCGCATCATTTCAGTCTATGAGAAGATGCTACATTCAACTGAGCAAACCAGCCAGGGCTTAATATTTCTTATAGTACAATTCTCTCAAGATTTGTTTGTCTGATAAAGACTTTATTTTGCTGCATTTGGAAAAATATTTCAGCTGGGTATAGAATTCTGGCTTGGTAGTGTTCTTTTGATATTTTAAAAATAATACTTGATTTTCTTCTGGTTTCATGTTTTTTGATAAAAAGTTTGCTGTAATTTTTACTTTTGGTTTTCTCTGTGTGAGGCATCCTTTTTCTTATCTTTGCCTTCAGAATTTTATTTTTTGTCTTTAGTGTGTGGGTATGTTTGATTATGATGATTTTTTTTTTCCTTTTCTTCTTTATTTTTGAAAATTCCTTTTGACTAGATTCCTAGAGTTTCCTGAATTTGTGGTTTGATTTTTTAAAAAATTTTTGGATATTTTTCCACATTATCTTTCCAAATAAATTTTCTGTTCCATTCATTTTCTCTTATCTCACTGGAATTAAATACTATGGGTATCTTAGACTGTTTAATATTGTCACGTAGTTCTTGAGATTTATTTTATTTTCCTCATTCCTTTTTCTCTTTGTTTTTTTAATTGGGTAATTTATACTGACCTATCTTCAAATTTATTTTCTCCCTCCTTTATTGAGTCTATTAATGAGGTTATTAAAGGAATTCTTTATTCCTGATATCATGTTTCTTTACTCTTATTTAACTTTTTCTTATAGCTTCCATCTCTCTTTTGATGTTCCCCATGTGTTCATGCACTTTGCAAATCTTTTCTGCTATTTCTTTTAATATATTAATTATAGCAATTTTAAAGCCCTTATCTGAATGTTTCAACATCTGGGCCATCTTTGAGACTGCTAGTGCTAATTGCTTTATCTCCTGCCAGTGAATTGTTTTTTTGTGTGTGTGTGTGCATGTCTGTGTGTGTGTGTGTGTGTCATACTTTTTTATTGAATATCTGTGTTCATGTGTAAAATAGTAGAGAGAAGAATAAATGGTAAATAGCCCTTGAAAAAGGCACAGCTTTCTTGTCAAACTCCGAGCATGGGGAGTTGAGCCTGTCAGTGGCAGAGCTAGTTTTAGTGTTATTGTTTTTATTGCTACCTTAAGGGCTCTTCAGGCTTCAGATTCCTCCAGTGGTGGGATGCCTTTGCCTTGTACTTAGTGTGGGCTACCGTGCTAGAGGGCATTCATCAGTATTCATGTTCCCTCTCTGCTTTTAGCTGTGCCAAGAGGGAATCTGTCTCTAGGTTCTTATTGCCCCCCTGTCTCAGCCTGAGCAGCCTCTGTGTACGTGAGGTTTGGAAATGAGACTTTCTCAAAGCACCCCCCACCCCCACCACCTGGCAACCAAAGTATGCCTTGCTTATGCACTTGGCTGTGGGCAGGTGATTCCTGTTCTTCCACCAGCAGTTAAAGACCCCTGCTTGGTACAGTCCCAAGATAAATCACAGCTTCTTCTCAGTGCTAGGGGATATATATATCTTTGTGTCCTGAGAGTGACAAATTTACTGCCCTTATCCAAGTTGTTTTAAACTTTCTCTTTGTAGGAGAGAAGGGTCTGTGGACTAGGCAGGATGTCATGCCATCTTGCTAACAGCCAGCACTCAACTCCTGCATGCTTGTGTCACTGGAGAGAATGCTTCCTAGTCTTCTAGCCTACCCTCAGTCTTTTCTTCTGAGTATCTAATTGGGGGCCCATGGAAATTATATTGCAAGTGGATGCATACTTTACTTAAGTCTGGTACCTCTATCTATCCTAAAATAACATATTAGCTCACACATAGCCTTTCAAAATATATCACATTTCTAAAACACTTATTGCTTCTTACCTGCTTATGTGATAGACATCTATGTCTCTTGTGTTCAGTCAAAGATACAGCTCTTTTTTGTGTTTTGTCTGTCCTTGGAAGAGCTTTTTGCTTGGGAATTCAGATTACTTGGTTGCTTCACAAACTTACTTCTCTGATGGGATCAAAAAAAGTTATGATTTTGTAGATTGTTCAGCATTTTACTATTGTTAGGGTATGGAATGGTGTTCTTTGGGGCTTTTTATATCCTAAATGGAAGCTTCTCCTGCAGGACTTTGACTATAATTAGTGAATGCTGACTGTCATACAAAAATATTGGAAATGGACTCTACCTGGACAAAAACCTGAGAACTAGATACTCTTAGTGAGTGGAGACTCACCTTTCCCAAAAATAGTTTTATTGGGTTTTTAAGATTAAAAATCAAAGCCTCATGTATCTGTTTGCATTTATAATGTTCATAGGTATAGGAGATTTCTAAATTGGGATTCAAAAATATAAAAGCATGCCTGAGGGGGGCTCCTTTAGAGAGGGTTGTTTCTGGAGCAATACCTGAATTTATTACAACCTTCTCAATTATTGGAGTAAGGGAGGAAGGCAGTTGGAGAAGGATTATTGGCTTTGGCACAGGGCAGATGTTCTTGGGTTCCATATTGACCTCATGAATATGCCTGAGAAGGGCTGAACACTGCTGTTCATAGAAGGAGCTGAACCACTGAAGTCACCACCCTGAGGAACCAAGTAGTTTTGCCGTGCGACATTCTTTACAGAGTTTCAATTGAAGAGGACAAAACAAGCGTTCTTAAGGAAATTACTTGGGTTTATTGACAGAAGTTCAGAAAGAATCAGGGGGACTGTAGCAGCCCTAAGTGAGGCTCCAGCCATAATTGGAAGAATGAGTTCTGTCAGAGTGACTTCACTGTAGAACTTCCAGAGTCTTTGACATAGCCATTAACAGCTACTGACACCTGACTCTTCCATCAGTAGCAAATAACACTGGATATATCCAACAAAGGCAAACAGAGCTGTTCAAAGGTTTACATTTATTGACTCTAGCCCTAACAGGAAGGCCTCAAACTCTGCTCTTCTATCAGGCAATTGAAGATGAGCAGTAATAATGACTAATTCGTGGACATATTTAAGCACCACTGAGGATTTGCAGGTGAGGAGATCCCCAGAAAATATTGAAACATCTGTTAGTAAAATCAGTTGTTCTCAGCATCATCTTGATTTTGTCATAAAATCCCCCTGCGTGCTCAACTAGTGAGATACAAAGGGTGTTGGCAATTGAAGACTCAGGAACCAACATAAAGATTCTAATAGCCACCTTGGAGTATAGCTTCCTTCAGGATGCTGACTGTGTGTTGTTTATAATTGCATCTCTCTATCTAGTCTGGTACTTGATACTAATAATTTTATTAAATGTTTACTGAATAAAGAATGACCATAAACTTAAGGAGAATGTAATGTGTAATATGATATTTTGACAGTATTTATTACATAGGGCTTTTTTTTCTTTGAATAGTTCCTAATAAAAGCATCCTGTAAGTGAAAATACTATCACTTCTATCAGTTGCCTATGTGCTTGTTTATACAGGTAAAAATAATTAAAAGTATATGGATTGTAACATTTCTAAAGTTTCCAGATAGTAAATACTATGGGATTCCCAAAAGTTTAACAAATTTACATGACTGCTTATGATCAGTGGACTGTGTCAGGTCCTACAGCTCAGGGGCCACTTGGCATTGTAGGATCTTATCAGATATTATCTGTAGACTCATTTTACCATTGGGATTGAATGATATTCTTTAGACATGAGAACTGCAGTTCAAGGAAGAATGAAAAAATACTATACCTATGAAAAATGCATTCCTAAATGCATATTGTATATAGTACCAAAGATTTTCTCTCTTGGTTACACCCAGGGTGGAGAGTGAGGTTAACTCAATTCAGGTCTAGTCTTAGACCAGAGATGGCAAACTACAATTCATAGTCTAGCTCTACCCCCAGATCTATTTTTTGTAAATAAAGTTTTATTACACTACGTGAAATAAGCCAGGTGGTGAAAGACAGATACTGTATGATCTCACCTATAAGTGGAAACTAATCAACAAAACTAAGAAGCAAGCAAAACATAACCAGCAACATTGAAATAAAAAACAAACTGACAGTAATCAGAAGGGAAGAGGGAGAGGGATAATGGGCGGAGAAGAAGGGGAAGGGTCATCAAGGAACATGCATGAAGGACCCATTGGCAAAGCCAAATGGTGGAAGGATTGAGAGGTGGGGGGTGGGTGGATGGGGCTGGGGGAAGTGGCGGCGGGAAAATGTTGACAAAAACAAAACAAAACAAACAAATGAAATAGATGAGGAGGTTAAGAACAGAATAGGAAATTGAGAAGCCAAAAAACTGATATGTACAGCCCATAGACATGAACTACTAGGTGGAGGTGATGGGATGCGGTGCAGGGAGAAGGGGATAAAGAGGAGAATAAAATGAGACAACTGTAATAGCATAACCAATAAAACATACCAAAAATAAATAAATTTTAAAAAGTTTTATTAGAACACAGGCATATCCATTTGTTTATGTATGCTACAACAGAAGAATTAAATTGCAACAGACACCAACAATAGAGTTTCCACTACCTGAATTTTTTTCTATCTGGCCCTTTACAGAAAACCTTTGCTCATTCCTGCCCTAAGATAAGCCAAATGTGTGTGTGTGTTTGTTTGCGTGTGCACAGTAGTACACATGAGAGATACCTTCCAAGACACCCAGAGGATGCCTGAAATCAGAGATAGCACCAAACTCTATATATATGATGTTTTTTCGCATGTGTGCATACATATGATAAAGTTTAATTTATAAACTAGGCACAATAAGAGACTGACAATGATAACTAATAATAAAATAGAACAATTACAACAGTATACAGTGGACCCTTGAAGATCACAGGGATTGGGGACACTGAAGTCCCACAAAGCCAAAAACCTGTGTTGAACTACAGCCAGACCTCCACATGCGTGGATTTGCCAACCACAGAGTTGATCCTTGAATATCATGGGTTTGAACTGTGAGGGTTAATTGAAAAGAATCCAGATATAAGTGGATCCAGGCAGTTCAGACCTGTGTTGTTCAAGGGTGAACTCTACTGTAATAAAAGTTAAATGAACATGGCCTCTCTCTCTCTCCTACCATATTGTACTATGTGCACAGTGTGGATATACTGGACAAAGGGTTGCTTCCTATCCCTGGCAGGACTGAATGGGACGACAGGAGATTTGATCATGCAGTCAGAATGATACTCAATTGAAGACTTAAGGATTGTTTATTTATGGAATTTTCCATTTAATATTTCTGTACCATGGTTGACTGCAGGTAAAGGAAACTGTAAGGAGGGGAGCACTGTGCAGGATTTCAGGAGAGATATGGACTTTGCAGACAGAGTATTACATATTTGGTTCAGAAGAAGTTTCAAATTTTATATGATGAGATTTGAGGCATTTAATGTGCAGTCTTGGGTGTGATAAGATGTGGTAAGTGTACACATGGTGATGACTTGGGACTTTAGGGTTACATATTTGTAAATATGTAATGAGAAAATCAATGATTCTTGGGATCACAGGATCCCAACAACAGATTCTTCTTCACAATATGTTGTCTTAGAGAAATTTACCATGATTATTTATTATAACCATGAATAAAGGTACAAGATGTTACCATGCACTTGACTAGATAGTAATAAATATGCTTGATAGAGTGAATGTCTGTGAGCAAAATAGAGGGGACGTATCTAGGCCTGACAGAGAAACTTTGTAGGAAACCAGCAGTAAAAATTTCTGTAGGAGGCAGATGAGAGAGATTATTTTTCACAACTATAGTTGAGTGAAATGAAAATGCCTAGCTTTGTCCCTCTATGACAAAGGCTGGGGGACTATCAATCTTGTCAGCACCTGAGTACTATTTTGCTGGCGGACTTTAATTACATAGGCTAGACAGCTTGCAAGGGAAAAAAAAAGTTGAGAATCTCTATTCAGGGGTAAATTTCCTGAGCAGTGTGTGAGAGGTATACGCAGAAATCCTGTTGACAAAATATTTTGTACAAGTGCCTCCCACACACAGCTTTAAAATGTTACCCCTATGTTTTCCATTTCTGCTGCTATTCAAGTAACAAATGTCTGCAGCATCTTAATCTGTTTCTTTCTCTTCCTTGCCCCATGACTCCTCCAAGAAACATTAGCAACTATTGCATTCATCTCCTTATGTCATTTCATATAATTTTAAAATGATTTTAGAATTAAATTGAGTTCTAAGTTTTTCTAGGAAGTTATCTGGAAGGTAGGTTAAATTATATGAACCATGAACACTTTGCACCAGCATGATATGCTTTTTAAGGTATTAAAATTTGCATATTCTTTGACAAAGATATACAATTTATTTTTTCTTTTGTGTATTTTAAATGTATTCAGGGAGCACTGAGGAAACATAGCTTGAGATTCTGGAGTGACCGAGCTGTTCCTTCTATAAGGATCTAAAGATTCTAATAATGTCACCCTTCCTCAGTGATCCCAGTGTTTTTCTTGCCTCCTTTGTTAAGGGTAACATCATATAGATCAAAATGTCTTTCCAGTTTCTGGAAGCTATCTATAACCTGTCCACTGAGAAAGCCCCTGAAAGCTCAGTAACAAGGAAATTTGGGTTATTCCTTTACTCACCATTCACCCAATAAATTTTTATGGAACACATGTGGTGTATATATTAGAAGTGTATGATGTTGAGGAACAAGGGGTCCAGTGGAAAGAACATAGACTGTGGATTCGCATAGAATCCTACCTCTGCCCTTGCTGGCCATGTGGCTTTGGGCACCATATTTACCCTTGTTGAACCTCAACTCCTTCACATCTGGTGTTCATATCTACCCTGGCAGAGGCTGTGGCTGATCTGAGAGATACAAGTGCTTTTCTTGAATATGGTTACATATATCAGGTGCATACATATCTGTACTTGACTAATGTTAAGCCATAACATTCAAGCTAGTCATGACCTTGAACCTATGCACCCGATATACATAACAATATTTAAGAAAAGAGTTTGTTTGTATCTCTCAGATCAGTGACCTCCATAGAGCTATAGATCTGAAGATTAGAGATACTGGTATGCATAGAAGCTCATCTTAGGCAAGTGTCTGTTTTCTATTCTTTTCTTTTTGGTTATAATGAATGTTGGGAGACAACGAGAATGACATAGTGTAGAATACAGCCTTATATTAAGACATATCTGGACTTTAATCAACACTATAGTATTTTGGGGTCTAATGTGGTCTCAAAATAACTAACCTTAATAGTTCAGAGAAAAATATAGATTCTTTATTTGGTTCATAACCATATGGGGTCAGTGCTAAATGTCTAATATAATGGCAAGCTCAGGCTGTGCAATGACTTAAATACAGTCATGTGCCACATTAAAACATTTTGGCCAATGATGGACCACATATGTGATGGTGACCGCATAAGGTTATAACGGAGCTGAACAATTCCTATTGCCTACTCCTGTTGTAGTCTTTGAAACTTCATAGTGGAAAGCATTACTCACATGCTGTGCTGCTAGTTTTATGATAGTATGGCAATACAATTACGTACAGTACATAATAGTTGATAATGATGAAACCATGAGACTGGTTTGTGAATTTACTATAATTGTATCATTATTTTAGAATATAATCCTTCTATTTATTAAAAGACAGTAGGCTGTGTTATACCAGCAGCAGCCGCACACACTTATCTCTTGTTAATTGTGTCTCTCAATTACATCTTTTTCTCTTGTTCTTGATTTAATCTCATGTTGTTTTGTAGAGTAACATGCTGCACAGGCTTGTAGCCTCAGAGTGGTAGGCTCTACCAGCAATTTTCAACCTTTCCTATCTCATGGCACACATAAACTAATTACTAATATTCTTCAGCATACCAAAAATACATATTTTTAACTGATCTAACCAAAAAAATAATATAATTTGGATTCAATCGCACTGGATGGCTATTGTTGTGTTGGTTGTTGTCATATTTTTTTTTCATTCATTTGACAGTGTAAGGGAAAAGCAGTCAGTGCCCCTAACTAAATGGTCAGGTTTTACATAATTTAAAAATTCTTGTGGCACACCAGCTGAAAATTGCTGGGCTATGACATGTAGACTGGATGTACCATAGGCTATACTGGGTAGGTTTGTGTAAGTGCCCTCTGTGATGTTCCCACCATGGTAGGATCACCTACTGACACGTTTCTCAAAACTTTCCCTTGTTGTTAAGTGGCACATGACTGCAGTCTCATTAGATCAGTGGCTCTTGTACTATACTGTACATTGAACTCACTGGGAGTGCTTGAAAAATGTAGATGCCAAAACTCAGCTCCAACCTTTACACTTTAGTAGGCCTTGGAAAAACCCAAAAGTTTACATTTTTAACAATCACCAGGTGATACTGATGCTACTGGTTCAAGGACTATGTTTTGAGAGCCTCTGATTTAAATAATGTTAGTCTTCAAAGAAAATTTCTTGTATTTTATTTCATCCTACTCTTTTAAATCCTACATACCCAGTTTTAATAAAATTTTATCTATGGTTGACAAAAAATAGATGCATATTTCAGTTAATTCTGAATATATATGTTAACATTTATATGCTATTATATATTTATATATAAACATATTTATATAAATAATAAACATATAATGTAGAATATGTAATATATTCTATAAAATATGTGTTAATATTTTTGATAGTCAACATGGGCAATGATAAAAACTTGAAGACATTGTGTTTAAATAACTTGGGCTTATCAATACAGAATATTAAAAATATTTTAAATTCCTGACTTTATATAATTTATATTATTATCCCTTTTGAGTAATATTATGGATCCATGGCTCTTTAATGGCTCAGTTTTCTTCAGTGAAATCTAATTATTATTTTTGATTTTATCTTTTTAGTTGGGACTCTTGCTCTGTTTATCACTCCCCCATATATCTGTGAAAGCACTCTTGCTGTCTAACAGCAAGATATTCTAGGCACATTTTGGTTCTCCCTGTCCTAAATATGGAGTTCATTCATGTTAGTCAACAATAGCATTAGAGATCAATATTTTGGGTCCTAGGAGTACACTTTAAATAAGTTAATAAAACTGGGAACATTTATTAAAAATTTTGAATTCATGTTAATATGTAATTTATTAAGTTACTCTAACTTTTTGAAGTCATTTCTTATCTTTCGCTAATAGTTTAATAGCCTAATACATTTTTCTGTTTTAAATGTATCAACTTTTATCATCTCATCACAAAATAAAATATTTATCAATTTTGGTATGTTATGCTATATTCTGTTATTGCAAATAACATGAATTCTTAAATATTGCCATATTCCCTTAATTTTAAAAGCCACATATTGTATCATAAATAATCTATAACATATGGTTATTATTATGCTATATTTTATTTTTTTAAACATAAGCTATCTATTATACCCCTGCAAATGCTTTCCTTATTTTTTTATTTTTTAATTATATTTTATTGATTACGCTATTACAATTGTCCCAATTTTTTCCCCTTTGTTCCCCTCTACCCAGTACACCCCACGCCCTCAGGCAATCCCCACACATTTGTTCATGCCCATGGGTCATGCGTATGAGTTCTTTGGCTACTCTATTTCCTACACTGTACTTTATTTACGTTCTCATGTCTATTCTGTAACCACCAGTTTTTATTTCTTAATCCTCTCACCTTTTCACCCATTCTCCCAAACCCCTTCCCATCTGGCAATCATCAAAATATTCCATGTATGCATGATTTTGTTTCTTTTCTTCTAGTTTGCTTAGTTTGTTTTTTAAATTCAGTTGTTGATAGATTTGTCTTTTTTGCCATTTTATTGTTCAAAGTTTTGATTTTCTTTTTCTTAAATAAGTCCCTTTAACATTTCATATAATAATGATTTTGTGATGATGAATTTCTTTAGTTTTTTCTTGTCTGGGAAGCTATTTATCTGCCCTTTGATTCTAAGTGATATCTTTGCTGGGTAGAGCAATCTTGGCCGTAGGTCCCTGCTTTACATGACTTTGAATATTTCTTGCCAGTCCCTCTTAGCCTGAAAAGTTTTTTTTTAGAAATCAGCTGACAGTCTTATGGGAACTCCCCTGTAGGTAAATAACCTGCAGGGTTTTTCTCTTCCTGTTTTTAATATTCTCTCTTTATCAGTAACCATTGGCATTTTAATTATGATGTATCTTGGAGTCGACCTCTTTACATCCATCTTGTTTGGGACTCTCTGTGCTGCCTGGACTTGCATGTCTATTTCCTTCCCCAAATTAGGGAAGTTTTCTTTCACTTTTTTTTTTCCAAATAGATTTCCAATTTCTTGCTCTTTTTCTTTGCCTTCTGGCACTCCTATGATGCGAATGTTGGAATGCTTGAAGTTGTCCTAGAGGCTTCTTACACTATCCTCATTTTTTTTTGGATTCTTTTTTCTTCTTGTTCTGATTGCTTGCTTTTTGCTTCCTTATTTTCCAGGACGTTGATTTGATTCTTGGCTTCATGCTCTCTACTATTGTTTCCTTGTAAATTGTTCTTTATTTCAATTAGTGTATCCTTTGTTTCCGACTGGGCCTTTTTTTTTTTTTGGCTGTTGAGATCTTCACTAAGATCCTTGAGCATCCTTATAACCAGTGTTTTGAACTCTGCAACTGATATATTGCTTATCTCTATTTTGCTTAGTTCTTTTTCTGGAGTTTTGATCTGTTCTTTCATTTGGACCATATTTCTTTGTCTCTTCATTTTGGCAGCCTCCCTGTGTTTGTTTCTATGTATTAGGTAGAGCTGCTATGACTCCCTTTCTGGTAGAATGGCCTAAACTAGTAGGTCCTATAGAATCCAGTGGCACAGCCTCCCCTATCACCCAAGCTGGATACTCAAGGTGCACCCTCCATGTGAGCTAAGTATACCCTCTTCTTGTAGTCGAGCTTTGATTGCCATTGGCATATCCATGGGAGGGATTTACCCAGGCTAGTTAACTGCAAGGTCTGTCTGTGACCACTGACCACCAACCTCCACCTTCCATTGAGGATTAGCTATACAGGGGCAGGGTGGTGGTTCTTTGACCTGGTCTGTAGCTGTCCATTGGGTGCACAGGCTCTGGGGCTTCCCAGGTGGTGCAGGCCAAGGTCAGCCCCCACCTATGTTCTGCCCTGGGGCCACCATGCATGAGCTACGAAGTAATTTGCAGATGGTTGCTACTTGTGCTGGACTTGCAATTTCCCAGGTGAAACCAAGCTCTGAACTTAGGCTGGTTACTGCTAATACCAGGCCTGGGGCCACTTAGCAAGAGTTATAGGGGCCAGGAGCTCTCTGAGGCTGGCTCTGGCTTATATGAGAGAATTTAGGAAGTTGGGAAGCATGAGCCCAAACTAGCCATTCATCAGAAAAGCCACTGTTAACACATTGGGTGGGCCTGTAAGTTGGGTGAGGTGGAGATGCAGGGGATCACCAGGGTGGGGGAAACCATGGTAACCAGGTTGATGGAGTCTCAGATATGGCACCTGTGGCTCTGTGGGGGGAGGGTGCAGAAAAGGAACAATGGCCTCTGTCTGCCTTTCTGTCTGGGAAAAAGGTGTCCTAGCTCTTAATTTGATGCCAGACAATTCAGTTCTTCCCTGTGTGCCACTGGTGCCCATCAAGCTGATACCCTGGTGCTGGAGTTCAGAGGGACTGAGTCTGAGTAAGCCTGGTGTGGGTTTTTTAGGAGGAAATGCTTGGGACTGTAGAAGTTTTTTCTACCATCTCAATCCCCACTAGTTTTTATAACCAGAAGTTATGGGGACTTATCTTCCTGGCACTGGATTCCTGAGATAGGGGGCCTTGTGTGGGGCTAGGATTTCTCATTCCTAAGATATCCCTCCCAAATTTAATCCACCACACCTGGATGTGGAAACAGCCTATTCCTCATCTCCACCTGTCCCACCAGTCTGGATGAATGTGATTTCTTTAATTCCATAGTTGTTGGATTTCCTTTCAACTCAATTTCTGACGGTCCTGAGTGATGGTTTTTCTATATTTTAGATGTAATTTAGAAGTGGTTATGTGGTGATGCATGCCATGCCTACACTTCCATCTTGACCAAGAATCTTGCTTTTCTTTGGATATTATTATATTTTTAAAAATCAGTCTTGACTTTTATCTTACCCTATACACAAACATCAATCCAGTCCTCTTGTAAATCTAAATGTGAAAGTAAACCAACAGAGCTCCTAGCAGGTAAACATCACATCTTGAAACAGTAAAATACTTCCTAAGAAGAATAAAAAACTCTAATCATAAAAGAGCATTACTGAATTAGACTGCAGTAGAATTAGGATCACTATTAAAAAGATGAAAAGGTAGGCCACAAAGTGGAAGTATTTATATTACAAATAACTGAAAAGTGTTCATATCCAGAATATATAACCGCTTCTCCAAATCAACAAGTAAAGGCAAGTAGCTCAATTATAATGTTTTAAAATGGGCAAAAGAGTGGGGTAGTTACATCAGAAAAAAAAAAAGAGGTTTCCAAATAGCCAAGATATAATTGAAGTATTTTGACCTTTATTTGCAGTTAGGGAAATGAAAAATTAAAACTGTTTTTAAATTTCACTTCATACCCATAAGAAAGGGTAAAATAAAATGAATGAAATACCAACTGTCAGTGCAAATGTAGAATGGCTAGAATTCTGATGGACTGCAGGTAAGTGCCTGATTTGTACAAAGTGCTTGGGAATATTGTTCAAGTTGACAGATACATCCTATGACCCATCAGTTCCTCTCCTAGGTATATACTGAACAGGAATCCATACATGTGTACACCAAAAGTCATGCACAAGAGTGTTTAGAGAAGTATTATTCTTAATTACAAAGGTCTGGAAACAGTCCAATATCTGTCAACAGTAGACTGGATAAATAAATTTGGTTATATTTATACACTGGAATGCTAAAAACAATGAAAATGAATGAACTATTGCTATGTAATCAGCCTGAATGAATTTAACAAGTATAATATTTTTCTAAAGACACCAGACACAAACAATACATACCATGAATGTAACATTTATATAAATTCAATACAGGAAAGACTAAATCTATGGTGGCTGAAGTTAAGGTACTGGCTACTTTTGAGGAAGGGGAGGGTAGTGACTAGGAGGAGCACAAGAGAACACTCTGGGTTTTTGTAAATGTTTTATTTCTTGACTTAGTTCCAAGTTTGTGCTCACTTTGTAATAGGCCATCAATTATATTTTTTGATTTGTGTACTTTTTTATTTATACTTCAATGAAAACTTTTTTATTGTTGAACTGTATGCCCAAAGTTATGTTGGAACAGCAGAGACAAGTTATTTGACTTGGAAAATGAAGAAAGTCATCCCCGAAGGAGGATTTGAAGTCAGGTCTTATACCATGATGCATTCCAATGCAAGTATAGAAAATATATTCCCCCCCACTTTTTTTTAGTAGTTTAAAGAAGTAATAGCTTTCTGTTCATCAGAAGAAAAACAAGTTATGACTGTACATGTCTTAATAACATCTTCAAGAACTCAGGCTGACTTAACTCCTGCTCTTCTAACTCTGTTTTTTGTTTGTTTGTTTGTTTGTTTTGTTTTGTCCTTTTGGCTGCATTATGGCTGTTGCTCCTCCAGGGATATAGTTTGAGTTACAGGAATGGAGAAGGAAAAAGAGGAAAGGTTGCCCAGCAATCTCATACCTATGCCTCAATGACAAGAGCTGTGTCACCTCTAGGTCTGAGGAAGTCTGGAGTGACAATGAAAGGAGGCAAGGAAAGAGGTTTGAAATGGGTGTTGGTGAGCCAAGTTATGTGACTTGCCATTATAGCAAAAATGTATGAGTGCCAGATATGTTTTGGGAGACACTACAATGCAAAAAAAAAAAGTATACACAAAGGTAAAAAAATTTTTTGCACCATATACTTCCTCTAACTTGAGGAAGCTCACATGTTGTCAGAAACTTTCCCATCTCTTCAGGCATAATAGGATTAAGGTACACTGACAATACTTAAAGTTAGGGTGAGTCTCAAGGAATAAAGGACCATAAAGGAGTTCACTGCTTAGGCAGTTAATCAGGAAGCAGACAAAGATGTGCCTGGGCTCATACAACAATGGTGAGGTCCAAGTATTTTTATTTTTGGTTGTTTTCCTTTAATAGTTTGACACAGATGAGGTGATGGGATAAAACAATTTTAGGCATCAATTCTGAGGAACATTCAGTAGACATCCAAACAAAGTTTCTTTAAAAAATGCAAGAAAAGGAAAATATCAACATAAGTAATTTTAGAAAGAACGAAACTATCCTGTTGGTCAGTTCACCTTCAGTACAATAAAAAGAAGATATTGTTAATTCTTGGATTCCTGGGAGGCGATCATTCATTCCTCAACAAATAATTATTGTACATCCCTTTTGTGCTAGATGCTGTGCTACCTATTTTAATACCTGGTATTATACTTATCTCCACAAAATCCCCTTCCATTCACAAGCTACAAAACTGAGTCCCAGTTGGTAGAGTTAGTACAGGCCTTCTGGACTGTAAGTCTTTCTGTTCTACTCTCTGCTTGGAATGATCTTGATCCCTATAATGATCTTGAGACTTGACTTCATCCACGCAACTGTCCATCTAAATAGCCAATTGATAAGTAACAATGCCTTGAGCTCGTATGTGTGATTCAGTTTCACTTTATTTTACATCAACCTCATTTCTTCTCAACCAGTTACTATTAGTTAATTTTAAAAGGGAAACATGCTCATGAGGAAAGTTATCTTGAATGTTCTCTGGTTAACTGGATTATAGAGTTTAGGTGTGAATCCAGCTCTAAGTTCCAGCTACGTAAGAGGATATATCTTTACGTAACGTTATATTTTGAAAGAATTAGAAAAATCCCTAAGTATCTAATTATTATGATTTAAAAAAAGAATAAAATGAAAGAAAGAAATCTCCAGAGGTGACATACCACAATAAAACATACCACTCACTCTTTCAGGCTTAGCCAATTATAAACTGGATCCTAACCAGCATTGATATGGGAAACCCCCAAGAAGTGATGCTGTACACAGGGTGGGACCTCCATTTACCTTTGTACATTAAATTCTTTTTCTTGGCATTATTGTATTGTTTGAGGACTTTTCTTAAATTAACAGGGCAAAAGTATTCCAATGGATGCTAAAAATAGAATCCCAAACAAAATAGTCTATTCAGAATTCTAAAATAGGATCGTTTTGTTATAAAATGCTGATAATCTCATGGCAGTGACTTAAAGCCAGATTAGGCAAAGAATACATCGGTGCTGATCTTTCACAGACAGACCTGAGGCAGAATATGCAGCATCCATGCACAGGGAGGAGTGCCGAGATGAGATTATAGTTTTGCCTTGTGCATGGTACAGGGCATTTTTACCCTTTCACTGCCCTTCAGCAACTAACACTCAATGACTATACTTGGCATATTGTGTCCAGTGGACGTATTCATTTTTTTTAAGTTTGAGGCAAAATATTAGACTTGTCTTTTAAACATGCAAATAGGTTCATATTTGTGAAAATAAAACAAAGATACAGATTTCTCATCTAGCTCTTTCAAGTATAAACCACCTTCTCAATAAATAAAATCCCTTGTTTGGGAAAATAAAACTAATCTGTGCACTTTATAATTATTTTTGTCAGCAAGCCATTGCAGAGGATGAAAAATCCCTTCTAATGGCTCATGAAACTTGTCACAGGTAGGTGGCATTTGATGACTCACAAAAGAGGAACTGTGGCGCAGATTAATTATTTTTTTGGCCATGAAATGATGCTGGTTTATTTTTCAGTAATAATAGGAAAGTTAATAAATGTCATTCAAGTCATTAAAACTTAAGTTTCTGATGCTATTAGAAACTGTAATCCAAGAACGTTTTAAGAGAGAAAACATTTCTGGTAATCTACCAAAATTATTAATTGTGTACCATTAATTGTTAATATTTCTTAGCAAACCTATCTTTCATTAAGCAGTGAATAACTTGCCTCATTTCTTTACTCAAACTGGGAATTAACGTTAACACTTAATATTAAAGTTTCCTTTCTACACATAAGTATTATGCTATAAAATATGTGTAGTTTTAAAATATACCATTAACCAGACAGAGTGTAGGTGAGGGTGTTGAAAAATGGACATCTTCATATGTTGCTTGTGGGAGGAGACTAGCAGAACATTTCCAGAGGGTAATGTGTATTATAACTATGTTAGATGTATTAGATGGAAATAAATAGAGGGTATTATAGGTGATTTAAAACATTTTTAATATTGTTCCTATGTGTATTTTTCCTAAAATATGTAAGAATACTTACATAATGAAGATTCAAATTAATAAAAGATTGGTTATTTAATGACTTCCTTCCCCACTCTCTCCCTGGGATGGCTTGGTCCTCTTGTGAAACAGTAAGAGCAAAAAGAGCAAAGGAAGCAGTGAGCTGTCTAGATCATGCCTCCTATTTTCAACTACACATAAGACACCAGAATTCCTACCGCCCCACCTTCCCGTCCTCTACACACACAGATACAGTCCACTCACCGCTTCAGCTGGAGGGAGGGAGGCAGGACATTGGGCTTCTTATTGGTGACCTGCCCAAGTTTCTCTGATTTTCCTCTTTCCAGCAATTGGCTGAAACTTTTCCTTTTATTGACTGTGAAGTGTGTTTTTTTTTTTATTGAGTTATAATAGTTCTTCCACTGTTATACATCTTTATTCAGGTGGGAAAGGGCATTCGGAGTTTGAATCTGGGGTACTGGCCAGTCAAGTTCTTCAACGGCAGGTCTCGGAAGTCCTGAGCTCTACTTCCTCCCTTGTCTGGATATATTACAAAGGGTCTCCTAAGCCCAAGACACTGATGACTCCTGCCACCTAGGTTGAGGGGAAAATTTAGAGAGGGATGATGCCAAGCCTTGGAAGGGAGTATAACTTCATTTTGGACATTCTACTGGTATAGGTTGTGGAATATCACAGACTCTGCTCCCAGACCAATTTAAAAATAGGATATGGGAGATGAAGACAAAGGGAGACCATATAAGTTCATGGTCAGTAACATGACCTGTTGTGTTAGGCATAGCTCACCCTGCCATGTCCTGCTGGGCGACGTTGAGGCAATTCACTTAGGCTCCCTGAACCTCAGCTGCTCCATACGTAAAGCTGGCACAAAAATACCTGTTCAGTTGTTATTAATGTGATGATAAAATAGACAGTATAGGCAAAGTAATCAGAGTAAGACCTAGTATATAGAAACAGCACAAAAATGCTAGCAGCTTAGAGTGACAATGGTTATCCTTGTGGATTGTCATCGTCGTTGTCGTCATTGTCATCAGACAGAGTCCATCTCAGGGAATACGAAGGCAAAGGAGCTGCATTAGAAAGTGCACCAGCAGCCACTGCTGTTATTCCTGCATAATTATAATCACAGTAATAGCTAATTGTTCCATATTCCCATACATAAATTTACCATCCATAACATTTAAACCTGGTTACACCACATGTATAAGGTCAGCATTTGCTTCAAAACAAAGCAAAATGTAACAAAATAATTAGACATCCAACACAGAAATACTAAGAGAAGCAATGCAAGAAGTGCTACTAAAACAGTTTAAAACAAAACAACAGAAAAACTTCATGAGGGAAATAGAAACAAAAAAGTATATGTAAGATTCAAAATATAGGAGCAGAGTTGATATAAAAGTAAAGGGGTATTAGGCCTTCAATGTCAGCATTATTGGTCTTATGATTTTATATCTTGCCTGAGATCTTTGATTTCAATTCTTTTACTATAAAATGGTGCCTTCTCTAAGGTTTCTAAGCTGAAGTTTGTTTAAACTTAGAATATATTGAATTTTTCCAACCCACAGACAATGGGCAAAATAATGAAACTGTCATATTGAAAGTGACATTGTCAGCAACACTATCAGAAGGTGGGTGTTCTCAGATGAAGAAACAGATATAAGAAAACTGAGATAAATAGAATTGCTTACATCTTATTCTTTCAAGAGAAACAAATGGAAAATGTTTGTCCATAAAGTACACATTTATCTATGTATTTTTACATATCTAGTCGAAGACCTTACAATAAGAATTCAGCTTTTCTGTTTTGAATTTATATCTCAAAATTTTCTCAGAAAAAAAAACTCAGGAAAAAAGGACACTGGGGAATAGGTTGACACAAAAAGCAATTTGACATCTGACAGTTTTATTATTTTCTTTGATTTTGTAAGAGGCTTTGTCTTGAGAGGGAAAGTCAAACTGAACAACTTCAAAGTGAATGCAAGAATTTGTCTTTGTGAATTAATGGACAGTTTTTCAGTAGTCAGGCCATTCATTCAGATAATTTGAATAATTGAGATCATGCCTTAAATTATTTGGACAACAATTATTCTATTAAGGGGATAAGAGAATCTCAATTATAAATTTAAGTTGATTCAAATATTGGAAAAATTATTTAACTCAATGTGTTTGTGAGCAAATTCACATCTTCTGTCAGAATTCCTCATTATTGACTATGAAGGGACATAGAAGTTAGAGAGTTCCCTTCAAAACATATTGGCCTTTAAGGTTATGCTTGGAAATGTGACCATTTGAGGAGGTTAACACGTACATGCAGCCTATTTTCTAAGAGTTTCTGGACTACTTGGCTGGGTTGCCTAGCAACCAGAAATCTTCAGCATTCAAGGGTTATCTTTCCCTGGTGAAATGTCAGTCCCCTTATGAATGTTAAGTCCTAAGTGATGCCCTTCAAATTAGGGGTGCTTTACACTCAGGGAGTGAAATGACTTCTACAGATGTAGACTTAAGTGAGAATTCAAAGACAAAAGTTACAGTGGATACTGTAGGCCAGGAGTTGTCTGTAGACACCACAGTAGCACTGTAATGAACCAGGAAAAGAATATTGACATTTGGAGTCCTTATAGGTTTAAAAATATCAATACTGAAGAACTGTTATCGACATTGCAGGATGCTTATCTCATTGGCAGAACCACTGGAGGAGTCCACCCATAAACTGAGTGGGTTTTTTTTCCTTTATCTACCTTAACATTGACACGATCATTTCTTATAGTA
The DNA here is from genome assembly GCA_004026545.1 of Mormoops blainvillei. Classification (NCBI taxonomy): domain Eukaryota; kingdom Metazoa; phylum Chordata; class Mammalia; order Chiroptera; family Mormoopidae; genus Mormoops; species Mormoops blainvillei. Next base: position 330,333 of record PVJD01000368.1, on the reverse strand, counting down.
GGAAAGTCTACTTTTATGGTTTCTATATGTACAATCCACTACCAAATTTTGTTGATTTTTCTTGCTATTTCTTCTTCGTCACAAATACCCCAGCCTGTGTAATAAGACCTCTCCTTTAGACTTCTAGAAAAACTTTTTTGACTGGTCTGCCTACATCCAAACTTTCTTACATTAATCTGTTCTTCAGCCTACACATATTTCCAAAACACAAATTTAATTACATCAGTCCTCTATCCTCACCCACTTAAAATCCTTCAAAGTTTTTTTCATTACTTTTAGAATAAAGGTAAATTTAGGATTAAGGTAAATGCCATCTTTCACCAAGCTCCCTCTCATTTTCCCAGCTCTGAGAAGTTACCTCACTCAGGTCTTTTCTAGTTCAGGATAATTTAATGCTTTTATCTTAACCCAAAGTACTCTCAGAGTAACACATCATTTTTCTTTCCCAAAATGTACAACATCTGCAGTATTTTGTTGATTTATATGATTAGTTTATTAGTGCCATTCTCTCCCACTGGACTATACTCATATGTTTCCTAAGCATAGAAATCAAGTCTGTTTTTAATCATTATTGACCCTGCAATTCCTAGCATATAGCCTAACACTTAGTAGGTACTCAGTAAATATTTTATTGTATGTGTAAAAGGAATAATATACTGTATTCTTTCTGTTTTTGTCTTTTGAATGGCAATCTATAATTTTCAATATCTTAACATGTCTATATGATAGTAGTTTTTCAACATTTTAAACTCAATATATTTCTTTTTAATAAAAGGAATTAAAAATGGGGTTACTACTTACCTAAAGCCCTTTAGCTCAAGAAAATGTGAAAACATTTATATGTCCTTAATATTCCAAAGAATATAAAAATTTTCATGTTTTCTCCCCATCCACAATCTCACAGGTAACATTATAAGTCCTCAGTAAAATACCATGCAGCCTTAGAAAGAAATACTCTACTTAAAACTGGCCATATAGATACTTCAAGAACTCTATTTTTATTAATGAATAGCAGAGTTAAACCTAATACATTTTAAGAGAAGCATATAGCATACATAGTATATAGGTATGTTATAATGAATAAATAAATTTATTTATTTATATATTCGTTTTAGCTCACGGAATTTTTAGAGGTAATTTTTTTTTGAAGATCAGTGATCCAAAGCCAAACTTAATCAGTAGTGTGGGAGGGATCACTAATTAAATTTCTAAAATTACTTTCTCTGTTAATATTTAGAAATTCTCCTCTGAATTAAGTTAGGTGGCATTACGTAAAATGAGGCAGCTAAAGTGCTAAACCAAAGACCCAAATTAGCAGCAGGCTTTACTGGTATTTGGAACTTGTAAATTAAAAAATCACAAACATTAATTGCATCTTTGTAGTATATAAATTAATAATATAATGATGACTTCATCTTCATGTTTAATCATACCATAATAAAATCACTTTATGATTAATTTGGTTATCTTAAGAGCTGTTGGGTTTTCTCATAAATCAAAATTATTCCCATAAAGTGTCAGCTCAAGATGTAATTATCTTTGGAGTTATATTTTAACATTTATTCTGCAACTACAAGAAAATAAGCTATATCCATAAAATAGACACATGTAGCACATGTTTATACTTGATTGATTGATTGATAGATAAAAGGCTACCATAGACTTTGCACGTTCACAATTTTCTTCGTGCTTAAACCTCTCTTCTTTGGTGATGAACATCAAGTTTTGGGATTTCAGAGCAGCTGAGTCAAGAACAGGTTGCTAGCATGTGTAGCTTCTGGTTAAGACTCTCTTCCTGACTTGCAGATGGCTGCCTTCTAAGCTGTGGGCTCAGTTGGTCTTGTGGATGTTGTGGGGAGGGGGGTGTGAGCGAGAGAGGGAGAGAGAGAGAGAAAGAGAGAGAGAGAGAACCTTCCTCTTCTTGTAAAGTCACCAATCCTATTAAATTAAAACTCAACCACATGACTTCATTTAACCTTAATTACATAGTAAAAGCCCTCTCTCCAAATACAGACACAATTTAGAGGTTAGGGTCTCAACATGTGACTTTGGAGGGTATATAATTCAGTCAACAGAATATGGTTTTAAACTTGTAACAAGTCTGTTACATTTCAAATGTTCACATAATAGAAAGATTTCCTGCCATAGTTAATGGCTGCTTGCTTGGAGCAATATTCCATACAAAGCAAGGCATTTAAAGAACATAAAAATACATTTCTCTGAAATCAATTGTTAAACGGATTTGACCTGTATTTTCAATATGATACATTCAATCATTTTTCACCATTCTTTACAGGTTAACACAATTGGTGAAGATATGATTCACACAGGACAAGTTTCCTGTCTTGCTGTGTTCCTATAAAGGTCTGACTCAAGTGTGAGGATCCAATTTAAAACCAGCTCCTTGCTTGGGTCAAGATAGAGGAGAGAAAGCGGTAGCAGTTTTTAAGTTTTCTTAAGTGCAAATAATTATTATAGAACAAGTCATGTCCTCTTTGAAGGTAGCTGAATATGTCTTATTTAGGTAGGGACTTAAAATTATAGGCATAAATTTTCAGTTAATAAGTTAATGAAGCCCTGACACAGGGAGAAGCCTGTAGTATCTGAGTATATGTTGCTATGTTCTGTTGGTTTTTCCCTGCAGAAAGGGAAATCAGTATTTCCATTACTTCAACTTGCCATGCATGAAAGTCAAAGGGACTGGATTAGGGTTTGCCTAAAATTTATAATGATAATAATTGATTGGAAAATATAAAAGCAAAATATTCCAAAGAGTAGATTATTAACTGTCTCAAGAGGGGATCTGCACTCAGTGTTTAAGATCATTTAGTCCCTGCTTATTCTTAGGATTTTTATATCAGAACTCAGAAAAAAACAGGACAGCATATTCCAGTATCCTAAGTTGGGTTCTCTAGACAAAACGTAATAAATGTTTTCCTTCTCCAGCCCCTTTGAGGAAACTTCCTGTTCGCAATCCTGAAAACCAAGTAGATGATCTCTCCCAGTTACTGGGAGAATGTGAAGTAGTGAACTGGAGAGCTGGTACTCTACTCATGTTTGACCGTATTCAATGATACAGAAAAACTGGCCTTCAGAGAGATAAGGAAGATTGGAGGAAAACAGAAGAGCGGTAGCAAGTGGTGGAAGTAGATCTTGCTGAGAGAAAGCAAGAAATTTCTACTAGTGAATTTTTAGGTTCCTTGCTCAGTGTCTTTGATAGCCAACTTCTTTCAGTTCATGGTCATAAATGAATATGTATTCGACTATCATACACCAACAAGAACAGCTGCTTTTCACTTTATTTTTGCACTCTTTTTGCTTTGTCACCAAACATGTCTAAGAGAGCTACCCAGAAGATGACTCTATTTTCTGCCCTCCGGATTCTTCATTTCTCCTCCCCACAGGGTAGAGCTTTGTGTACATTTCAGGAGCGAGGTAAACAAGATCAACGTAGTGAGTCTGCCCTTCAGTGTTGGGAGATCTTGTTGGTAGAACTCTTCCTACTCCTGATCTTGACATCGAGGATCCTGGCTTTGATGTTCCTCCAAAGGAGTTAGGGCAAAAGCCTAGTCATGGTAGCAAGTATTATTTTAGGTGTTCCATACTTGGTCAGTCGTTTTTGTCTGTTTTTAGCCATGGAGTCAGTATGAGACCTAAGGAAGACATTTAAAAAGAATATTCAATACATGCGATCTCTAAGCAAAACTAAAAGCTATTTTTACTACTTCCCAAGTTCTATGTCAAATAACATGCCAGGTTCATAGCAGAAATGAACCATTGAGGTTTCCACCAATCATACCTTCTGTATTTATTATCGATGCTGATTAGCAATAATAATATTGTTCCTACCATATCGTTAGTCTTTAAGGCACATCATTGACAGGACTGAAATTGCTACACTTTGCTTTATTTATATATATAATCAACTTTGGATCACCGTATACTCTTTTTAATCCTGAAAGATGCTTCTTATTCTCCAAGCATCATTCCTCAAACATCTGTTATCCTCACTGTGCACTCACTCTGCTTCGGCTGTCAGGCCATGGCATGCTGATGAAAGAAAAAGCACGAGAGTGTGACAATTATAGATTCATTCTATGGAGTTTCATCACGATCATGTCTGTCATCACATCAACCCCTTCATTCACCTCTCAAATGTCACAAAACTATTCTCTCACTTACTTTTCTTTTTAAAATATCTAACAATCTTACATTTCTCCCCCTCATTCTTAATGGAAATATTGCCTCTTCCTTATGCTACAGCCTGAATTTTGCTGAAAACTCCTTCACATTCCTTCATCTTCAACTTAACATTTTCTCATATTTCTGTTCAGGCTCTTTGGAGAAGAGGTCATGGGGCTGGGAGCTCCTTGAGCATAGTCATCATAATTTATTCACTCATTGTGTCTTTGATGCCCAACTAATTTTCCTTAATGTAAAGGTTGTGTCCAGACTTACTCAAGTATATCTACTATTAAAACATCAGCCCCAGATGGTATAACTCAGTGGATCGAGCGTCGGCCTGAGAACCAAAGGGTCGCCAGTTCGATTCCCCAGTCATGACACATGCCTGGGTTGCAGGTCAGGTCCCCAGTAGGGGATGCACGAGAGGCAACCACACATTGATGTTTCTCTCCCTCTCCTTCTCCCTCCCTTCCCTCTGTCTAAAAATAAAATAAATAAAAAACCTTTTTAAAAAAAATCAAAAAACCTTCTTTTTAATCCTATTACTTTTTCTAGTTACTTTTTAACTTTTCCATTCATTGTAAAAATCTTGAAAAGACTCTTCCATTGTGTCTATTTCTTATCTACTCACTCCTTTTCAACTATAGGAAATAGAGTTCCCCTTTCTTCCAACACCACTGAACTCTTGAAAATACTATCAAAGATGAAGACTGATACTTATGTCTCTTATTTCCTTGGGTTCACTTAGGTATTTCATATTTGAGACCACCTACTTCTTGAAACTGTCTTCTGCCTGAGCTCTTGCTGTTTTTACAGCATATTCATGGCTTCATTTCTGATCTCTATGCAGATAATTCCCAAATGACATCTGTAGCTGTTGCCTCCTGCATGCCTTCTTCCTGTGCCTTTTCTCATCTAGCAATAGTTTAGATTGAATTAGATTGTGGATAACATGCAAATTCAGTGCATTCCAAATAAATGCAGAATTTTGGTCTCCAAATGGCCCTTGCTTTCTAGACGAAATTGTGTACAGTAGCTTTTTCAGATTTATAAGTCCCTGAGCTCAAATCATAGAATTATCATTCATTCTTCTTTCTCTGTCATTCACAACATCTGATATGCCACTGTCTTCTGACTTTTCCTTTTGAAAGTTCTCTGGGGTTCTTTTTTTCCATTCTCTTTATTTACCGAAGTAAAGAGCTCAGGCTTTGAACACCACAACCTAGATACTGTCACACTGATTTTATTGTCTATTTCACTGTTTCTTAAAATTGTTTAATTACAGTTGTCCCCATTTCCCCCCCATTACTATCCCCTGCCCTACCCACCCCCTACCTCCCACACTCAATCCTCCCCCTACCCCTGCAGTTGTCTTTGCCCATGGGTCCTTTATATATGTTCCTTGACTTGACCCTTCCCTTTCTTTCCCCCATTATCCCCTTTCCTAACTGAAGTTTTCAAAGGTATACCAAACTCTTTTCTGATTTCTAGACTTTGCTTATTCATTTTTCCTCATGCAATCCTATATTTCCTGTACTACAGTATTTATCTCATTAAATTTGAATTTCCTGTATACTCATCAGTCTTGTCAGACTCATGGTATATAAGGACATTGTTATTATGTTTCCTGCTATATACTCCGTGCTTAGTACTATGCCTGTCATTTAGCAAGTGCACAGTGTATATTGAAAAATGAATATCTTTGCCATGAATCACATATAGGATCTAGTCAGCTGAGTCTGAGTGCCACGTACTATGCGCTCCAATCATCCTGGCTGTTTCATTAATATACAGACCCTCCTAATTGTGGTGATATTTGTTATTGGTAACACTTCTTCTGATAGATTTATACTAAATGCACCCACATTTATATTTGCTTTTTATTTCTTTTCAAAATGTCTATATCATGTCAGTACAACCAAATTGCCAAAAATAACTTTAGTCAGGTTTCACCTTCCACGGCTTTATATAAAATGGATGTATTGTGATGACTATAAGAGGGACAACATTATTACTCTCCGATTTTATTCCCTTTCATTACCCTTATCAGAGAGTAGCAAAAAATTTCCTAACTTTTTCTGTCTACATTTCATATAACCTCATATTAGTTGACCAAGCATACTATTCTGTACTTTTATTGTTAATGTATGATTTTATGCTTGGAAATAAGTGGGGTTTTTGTTCAATATATTCAGATTAAACAGGAGGTTTATTTTACTGTGTATTAATGTTTTTTTATTACTCAGCCTCTGAAGAATTTCAAAGAACGTTATTAGGCTTAGATATATTATTGGGAGAGAAATTTGTGTCCCTTAAATACATTTTATATGATTTACAACAGTTATAGTAAAGATGAGAAGGCAGCCAGCACTTCTGTATTGAAATGATAGCCCAGAGAACTCTTACTCAAATATTAATACAGTCATAAGTATAATCCTGAAAAGAGCAGAGGAAAACTATAAAAACTCTGGTTTAATATTGTATAGATTTAAAAGTATATTTTTTTGTTTGCTTTGTGTAATTCCAAGCTACTAAAGACAATCAAGAAGCATCTTAATATTAAGACAAAATGACTTTGTTTTTAAAGCAACCTTGAATAGTAAGCTAAATTATAAAAATTACATAGTTCTTGTTAAAGCAAGAAGCAGCAGATTCTTTAAGAATCTTTAAGCATAAACTCAACTCAAAAAATTTACTGAGCTTCTGGTTTCATTGATTTTGGAGGGGGGTCTTGACAAGTTTTCTTTTCAGAAAATCTGTAAACATAAATACTTTCATGAATAAAATTTGGGAGAAATGTGACCTATGCATCAGCCATAGGTTAAAATAACAAGCAGTAACACCGCATAGCATTCTGAATGGGGCGCTGGCACTCAGAGTCCCTTTTCTGCCCCAGGCCTTCCCCTCTCTCACTTGCCACCCACTCCTGACCTATGAGTCACTGACTATTCCAACTTCATTTAAAATCTTTATTAAATCAGTTTGAATCCTAACCCTTCTGTGTTAAAAGAAACTGTATTGCATATCATACCTTTAAAATGCCAAGAATTGCAGGATCCTTGGCACATTTGTGTTTTTGGAAAACTTAGAATGTGTTTAAATATATTTGTAGGGGTGAATGCATGTGTGAGTGTGTGTAAACATATGAATACAACTATTTTGACACATTCCTATTTTTTCTTTAGCCTATGGTGGCATGCTCTATTACTTTGAGAAGGAATAACAACACTAATAACAATGAACATTTATTGAGTGCTTATTATGTGGAAAGTGCTATGCTAAGGGCCTTGTCACATACCATCACTAGTAAAATCTCTTCCATTCAGTAGTAAGCTTAGTGGGGGAGCCTGTGTGTACCTTGTTCAGTGCTAGTTAATACCTATTAGATAATAAGCATGCACTAAATATTAGTTGAGTGAAGGAATGAGTCCCACAATGTCCTTACAAGGTAGACATAATTGTCTTTATTATGCAAATGATAAAAACATGAGACTTAGAGAGACTGAGAATGCCCAAAGTTTACCATTACTTACTCCAAAACCCATGGGCTTAACTACATTATAATTAGGTAGAAATATTCAACAGAGGTAAACTTTTTAAACAGGATTTTTAATTTAATTTATTAATTCCACTGTGGAAAACAGATCCTATTTTAACATATAATTCTTCATTCTCTTATGAAAGAGTAACTTACTATAAGTTTTTCTTGAGTATCTAAAAGCATCTACAATGCTTCACAATTGTTGAAGAATAACTCTATGTTAATAAATGTCTCTCATGGCTGTGATTTTTAAATATTTTAAAAACATACTTATATTGCTTCAAGTTACTTTTATTGTTAAGATATGGAAATCCTCATTTCTTGCTATATTTAATAAGCATAAGTTTATATATGTACATATAATTTTATTTAATTTTAGAATTATTTCTTAAATTTTGGAATTATTTCTTGGATTAAACTATTAGGAAAATATCTACTCTTGTCTTTGACATGAATAAATAGAAGATATCTGCCATTAAACTTATTTTGATTAGCCCTTATAAACATGAAGAACAAAATACTTGTGAATTCTGATATATTTGTTTTCTAGAGTTCTCTAGGGTATCATGTCTTTTATAATTAATAATGTGAGTTCCCTACATATTTCCATATAGTCTTTATTTCTAAGCTTGATCACTCTGAAGGTGTTCAGTCTCGTGAACCTAATATCACTGGTTGAATTCTAATTAACAATAACTTACATCAACATAGCTAATAAATAAAATGTTCTCTGAAGTATATAATGCATTTAAAAACAAAATATTTTTCAGTGACACATGCTTGTTATTTTCTCGTCACCATTCCTTTCCATTGGAGTGACTATTCAGGAATGTATTATAGTTGAACAAATAAAAGGATATTTCCTGAATACTCATGTGTATGTCCCAGGCATCGTGCTGGAGAATGGGAATACCAGAAATGAATAAGATTAATATGGTCCCTAACTTCAGTCCAATGTCATAATCTAATGGGGAAACAGGAAATTTAACTGAAGCACATAATATAACATTGTAAATTGCATTGCAGATTCAGTTTGAGGCACTCTCAGAACAACTAAGCAGGGCCTATGAGCCCTGTTTGGATGACCAAGGAATGCTTCCAGAAGGCAGTGGCATTTAACATGAGATATGGAATAACTCATCTTTTTGAACATCTGAAATGAATATTATGAAGTTTGGAATCCTACGCTACATTGAGTAGTTAGAAGAGTGATACTTTTGCAGAAATCATTAGGATGAGTTTCCCTCAGGAGAGGAAGATAATCCTGGGGCCTCAAACAAGGGAAACTGCATGTGCAAAACTTGTGCTGAAAGAGAGCTTGCAGCTCTGGAAAAAATGCAAATACAACCTGCAAGAAAACTGCCTGTAGGCATAACAGAATGAGCGAGTGGAAGGTGGGAGAGAGGGCCAAGGTCAGACCCTGTAAGTGGCTTTAAGCAGGAAAGGGCAAGAGTGACAATCTCATTTGCATTTTCCAAAGGGCAGACAGGCGCCCTTCCAAAACAATGGATCCCCACGGGCACCCAGGGAGACAGGTTGGGAAGCTGATGTGAGAACTGTGCTGAGCGTATGGATTTGGATATTATCAGCATGTAAATCATAATTGAAGGAACAAGAGTTTGTGAGAGCACCCTGGAAGAATGTGTCGAACAATAAGATGAGAAGGACAAAAGTGATCCCTGAGAAGTACTAACAGTGACATTAGCACTATAGTAACCGTCACATTCTGTTGTGGGTTAGATGGAAGCCTGATATCCATTTCAAAAAGGAATGAGCTCTCAACCAGGACTTGGTTCTCCAGAAAATGGCTCGATTTTCTAATTGATATAAGAAATGTCAATTTTATTACTATAAAAGAAATAAATGATTCTTTTCGAAAATTTGCAAAATACAGAAGAGTAAAATAACAAATGAAAATTACCTAGACTCCTATCACTCAGGACTAAGGGATGTTACAATGTTGGCAAGTTTACTGCTACCACTTTAATTTGTTCATGCCTTCCTGTACTCAGGTACTCTGAACTTGGCCATGTGGCCTGCTCAGCTGATGGAACAGAGGGAAATACGGCGCACACAAAGGTGTGAGAAGGGCTTGCTCACCCCTGCTCTGTGGGTCCCTGAGACTGCTATGGGAAAGGCCCGGGCTCGTCTGCTGGATGATGGGACAGACATAAGTCATCTCAGCTGAGACCCCCCTTGACCAACTGCGCTTCCCATTTCGGAGGCCATCTGGAATCATCCAGTCCCAGTGAAAGCCGTCCAGATCTGAAGAACATGTCAGCCAATCCAAACCCATGAGAAAAAAATAAAATGTTTATTTTTTAAGTCTCTACATTTTGGGGAGTTTTGTGGTAGAGCAGAAGTCAACTGTTAAAATGCTAAAACATTAAATAAATTAGCAAGTAAGGGACATTTTACCTGTACTTCAAAGGTAAAATATCTCTACTGTATCTTGGCTATATGGCCTTGGGTAATTAACTTCAACTACTTGAACTTCATTTTCTTTATCTGTAGAATATTTCTCCAGATGAAGTGTAATAATGAATATGAAATTAGTTTATAAGCTCTGAAACATTAGCTGTTATTGTTTTGCTGTTATAACTTTTTCTAAATTAAATTTCCTATTAAATAACTATATCAATTTAAAGTGATCAAATTTTAATCCAGTTAATACTGTGATACTGTTATGATATCCAATACAATGCAGTAAGGCCATTCCCATATTTCCCACAGAAAAACATCCAGTCAGCTCAATTATTCCTATTATTATTAATAAGAATAAAATTAAAAGCTTATATTAATCAAGAAATTTGGAACTGATATGTTACGTATTGCCCACTTTAACTCATGGAAAATTTCCAACAACGCTGTGACATAAATACTGTTACTATCAGCGCTTTTTAAGTGAGGGAACTGCCAGGACTTACTAACTTGGATTTTTCTGAGTTAAGAACCTGGGTTCCTAACCACTGTGCTGTTACATTCCAGAAACAGAGTCTCAAGTTTCAAAGAGCAAACCAAGTGTGGAAACCCCTGGATAATTATGTGATCACTTGGAGTACCAGCCTGGGGACACTCTACTTCCTTCACTTCTGGTTCTTCGCAGAGTGATTCCAGACTCCCAGGTCTCCCTGCAGAACGTGCCAGAAGCATGCAGGAGCTGTATCCATCATCCGTGACTTAGAACCTGCGTCTCACATCAAAGCAATCCCAATGCACCTCCAATGAGCCAATGCTGCTTTTGGGAAAATTTATCTTTTCCTGCAGGGATTTATTGTTTCCTTTTAAGTCCATCCTCTTTTCATCTTATGTCAGATGGTTATAATTTAATGTTAAAATTTAAACCTTAGCACTAGTGTTGAAATATAAACCTTACAAACTTCTAATTCTTATAAGGCTGACTATCTCTCTTTTTTACATAGAATTCTCCTCTTAAACTGACTTCTGGTCCAGATCTTTACTTTAAACGCAGGTACTGCTCACTCACTGGTAGTAGGTCAAAGGGTAAATAGGACATTGGTTAATGTGTTATCTGAGCTTAAACAAGTAAACTTTTATAGATATTTCTCCTTTCCAAAATAAATACTTTTGATCTTAATGATTTCAGTTCAGTTCAGTGTTCCATCTCTCATAGATACCAAGTTATCCCTCACTTCTTGATTCATAAATTACTAACAGGTTATTGCAAGTCGCAAAAGTTTCTTTTCCTCTGTAAACCATAACCTTTAAAACAGCACATCATTGCTGGCTCCTCCTTGTGACAGATGCTACCTCATGTAGTACATGTGGGGATGCCATGATAAGGGACCATTTGAAAATGTGATAATTAAGTGATATTTGGATACATTTCAGGTTTACATTAAAAAATAAGCTGTAGTTAAAAGGAAGTGTGACTTTCCATTGCCTGAGTATGCGTCTTTTCACCATCTAAAAACAAGCAAACCCTTCCATAATGTATTTTGACAAACCATGAATCTTGTATACTCTCATCCATAAGTTATCAAATTTTATTTTTCTTAAACTTCACTGAGCAACTTAGATTTTCCTGGTCATTGTGTGTGTGTGTGAGAGAGAGAGAGATGCCCTACTGCTCCCACCACTAGCTTGCTTCTTGCTCTTTATGCCATGGCCCAACATCATTTTGTATTGAACTTACCTGTTTCCCAACTTGCTTGCCTTCTAGAATGTGAATTCCTCAAAAGTGGGTTCTTTAATTGCCTTTCTACCACCAGTGCCTAATTCAGGATGTGAGGAAGGAACAAATTTTCCTCTACCTTCAAGGTTCTTCTGGCTGGTCTCATAATCAAAAACACATGAGACAGATTAGCAAGAAAATAACCAAATTTAATACATACATATGTATGGAAACCCCGTATATTTGAGTGAGTCAGAGACCCCACATGCAGGAGAAGTTCAGAGATAGAAAGGGGGATTGAGATACATAAGACATCTTAAGTTGGGGATGAGGTCATGCACCTTGGGGGCTTCAAAGGGTCATTGCCAGATGATAAGAAGAACAGATATTTAGTATGTAGAAGTTTGGTCTGCCCTCTAGATAGGTCAAAACAATTTATCTGACTTATCTGTGATAATCTCGTATGGGCAAGTGTGGTTAAAGGTGGGGCAGAAGTTTCTCTTGAGCCTGTGCCTAATGTTGCCTTCAGCTCAAAGCAATCATCATACCACAGAGGCAAGTCTTAGGGTGACTCAGTCTAGACCCCACAAAGGACTTACACATAGTGGGTCTTCAAAATGATTTGTTGAGTAAATGCATCATTTATGATGTGTCTGAGTCTCACTTTTCCTTCATGTTTCTCTATTCGTTTGTCCTCTATCTTTCTCACTTCTCACTTTCTCTTCAGTTTTAAATCTGCCTGGGAAAATAAAAGGCTCCTAGAGTGCCTGAGGCCCAATCTTTGGACCTGGTGTAAGGAGCCTAATATCTTTATCTTCAAGGTTCCCCACTGATACATCACTATTTGCTTTGATCCTTGCACAACATCTTAATTATTTTATTTCCTTCTTCCTTACTCAGTACTTCTGGATCTTTAAATAGCTCTGTTCCCTTATCTTTCCACCAGGTCCCAAAACACAAGCCAGATGGATGACATGGATGGACCAAAAATGAAGTGAAGCCATCTGACAGCAGAGTAAGTTTCTTGTTTCCCATCACTTGACTGGAGTCAAGTTCAGAGTCCAAAGGTAGCTTTTCTATTAGGGGATTAACTTTGGGCCTGGGGCCCAAGGAACAATCCCTGTGCAAATGTGTCCCAGCTGTTGGTGCCTCTTTGCTTTAAGTCTTTCTATTTGTTCTTTATGGCCAGCTGCTGGCCTGCCACTTGGCAAGCTCATACCAACATGGTGTTAACCAACATGTTTCCCCCTCATCTGGTTCTGGAAATTCATCCATGCATATCTGATTCATTACTTCAAATAAGCCTCTGATCAAGAGGCTTGAGAACCACAGGTGGCCACTTCAACTGGGGCTAACAAAGGCCCTGTAGAACGGTCTCTTTAGAAACAACAAAGAACCTCATTTTTATAGCACTCACGTCTGATTTATTGCACATAGCAAGTGTTAATTCACATTTTATTATGATCAGATTTCTCATAGCTCTCAAATGAATTTAATATAATGAGATACAACTTTGCATTTCTTTCTACTTAGGAAAAAAACACATTATCGAATGTGTTTCTGGTTCCTAGGTTTGCTGGTAGAAGTGGGGCTCTCCCAGTGTCATGAGGAAAGCGTTCCAGGAGACCTACAGGGAGGATGAGGTCTGGTGATCATATTAATTTGTGGCTCCCAGATGCAAATTCAAAGGAGTTCCCCTGGGTTGCCAGTGTTCCATCTCCATCCATCCTGCCAAGGCTAGTCCAGCCCAGCCTTTCTCACCATCGGGCTGGCTTAGCTTGTTTTCCCAGGTGCACCTCAAATGGGACCCACGTTCGGAGTCTACACAGCCACTGGGGCCACGGGTGGCAGCTGGTCCCACATGGCAGCTGTGGAAAGAACACGGGAATGCTGGGGCAAATGCAGGTTACCAGGCATGAGAGAAGGGGCTTCTTTGTTACACTGATCATGTTATCTTAGGCTTGGGAGAGACCAGGTACTTTATATAAACTAACCAATTAATTTCTCAAGCTTTCCAGACTTCTGATGCACCCGCCCACTAATTAATCTCTCCCCTTCCCAGGCCAGCCTGACAGACCTCTATGGTCAGCATTTTGGTTCCTCCTATGCATGTGCTCACTGTCCCCTTTATGATTCTACCCTGGCCCCAGCGGTCTGCCTGGAATGGCCGGGGCTTCCCTGGGGAGTGTGTGAAGCTGTAACTAACTGGGGAAGCCAGCAGGCTTATGTCCCCTAGCCAACTGTGCTTAATAATGTCTCATTCCCTTTGCTTTCTTCCTTTATTATATCTAACTACCTATGCTAACGCTAGTACTTAACTGAGCCCTCTTATCCCAACCCTCAAACAAACCCAAGAAAGAAAACACATTGGTCCTACAATGATCAAATTTTAGGACAAAGTAGACTTCTATGTAGTTATTGCTGAAAAGATATTACATCCATTTCACTTGGACATAAATAGAGGAGGATGGAGATGTATTGCTATGATTATTATTAAATATTTATGTAGCTATGACTAGGTAGGAAATAAATATGTACATTTTTGGCATTGTGCTAAATATTTTTAAATTTAATTAAAAAAAAACACCTATGAGTAAAAATATATATACAATTCCCGTGTTATACATGAGGAAAAAAGAGACTTTGTAAAATAAAGCCACTTCCTGGGGGCCACTTTCTAGTTATTGTCATAGAACTGAGAAAAGGAAGAAATGTATTTAGTGCTAAAGCTATATTTCTTTAACCTGATGCTATCATGTCTATGGAGGTTGGTACATAGGTTATTGTGGAAATAGTTACAGATTTGCAGCTGAGAATTGCATTTTATTTTAACTCATACTTAAGTTGCCTAATTTTACCTAGAACAATTCACTTAACCTACCTGGAATCGTGCTCTAATGTACTACTTGGAGCTTTTATGAAATGAAATCTGGATGCATCAGTTTTATTTTTTTTAAGAAGAACTTTAGTTGTAAGAAATCCTGAATAGCTTGATTGACTACATTTGTATGTTTTTATTGAATAGAAGTGGACTCAGACTTACTATTAGAATCTCATCTGGCATAATTTACAATGTCAATGAAGTGGTGTATTCTGTTCTTATCTCTCCCTTTTGATCACCTTCTTCTCCCAGTAAACAACCTATTGAAGACACTGAGCTGATCACTATATACCTCAAATACATGATCTTCTATACCTTTGAGCTTTGCACATGCTATTCCTTAATATATGTACATTACTTAAAGCAGTGACACAGTGCTGTGATGTAAGAGCTAACATGATGTTATTACTATTAACATTATTGTTTTCCTCTTATCAAATTTCTCCTCGACATTTAAGATTCAATAAAAATGTTGCCTTATCTGTGATTGCATGTACCAGTAAGAAATTCTACTGTATGTGAGGAAAAACCCAACTCAAACTCAGTACAATAAACAAACAAAAACCATATAAATAGGAGGGAATTTATTAACATATAACTGAAATTTTCAGGAATACATCATATACATCAGTATTTGGGGGGCTCAAATCTCAAATAATCCTTTGTCTCTTAGTTTTGGTTTTCCTCTTTTTTATCAAATTTATTGGGGTGACATTGGTTAATAAAATCATATAGGTTTCAAGTGTACAATTCTATAATACGTCATCTGTTTATTGCATTGTATGTTTACCACTCAAAGTCAAGCCTCTTTCTGTCACCATATAGTTGACTCCATTTATCCTTTGCTACCACCTCCCACCCCTCTGGTAACCACCATACTATTATCTGTGTCTATAAGTTTTTGTCTGTCTTGTTTGTTTGTTTGTCTTCTTTGTTCATTTATTATTTTCAGTTTTATATCCCACATATAATTGAAATTATATGGTTCTTAACTTTTTCTGTCTGACCTATTTCACTTAGCATGATATTCTCAAGATCCATCCATCTTGTCAGAAATGACAGTATTTCATCTTTTCTCATAGCTGAGTAGTATCCCATCATATATATGTGTTCTTTTTCTTTTGCTTTATCCTCTTACTCTCATGAGGTGGCTGTATATACGAGACCTGCTAAGCTCATGACCAACGCAAGGAGAAAGAATATTTCTTTCTGGTATCTCTTATATGGTGCTTAGATTTACTCTGATCAAAGCTATTTGTATCACGTGTCCATTACTGAAGGCATCACTGTGGTCTGAGGGAAGAGAGGATGCATACTGGCTGGGCTTAGATCCAGAATCTACCCTTGAACCAATCACTCTAACTAAGCAGTATATTTATTTATACCCTCACTTATCCAGTCTGTGAGTTTCTTTAGTACCAGAGCTGTTTCAGGCTCTTTATGCATCCTTGGAAATTTTGGTGATGGCAGGCACATAGTAGATTTTCAATAACTTTTGAATAGGTGAAGGGATGAATGAATGTGTTCATGGACTCATGAAAGCCAAGTGCCTGATCAAGAGATATTTACAGGGCAATGAATAAATGAATTTATTATTTACTTATTCCACTAATATTTATAAACCACCCCTAATGTGCCAGGTGACATACCATTAGGAAAACTGCAGTGAATAAGAGAGACATTACTTCTGTTTTCATGGAGTTGAAAGCCTGCTAAAGAAAGCCAACCAGCAATTGCAAATGAAGAACATTATAGAAGACACTGAAAAGACTTTTGGAAATTTGGGAGCGAATTGACCTGACCTAGTTTAGGGATTTAGGGAAGCTTCTCACCAGGTTTACCTTTAACCTGAGCCCTGTGGGGGTGAGTAAAATAAGGTCAGAGTGGACTGAGTAACACCATGGCACGTTCAAAGACCTGAAAGAAATTCCAAATGGATGGTCAGGATGGGGGTGATCTGGCTGGAGACGGGCTTGAAAATCATTTCTGGGATTGTGTAGTTGGTCCTAGGAGAAATGGAAAGCTTTTGAATGTATGATCATATTTGAATTTTATGCATTCACGTATCAAAAGTAGATATATACTAAGTTGCATGCTGTCTGGAGAGTCTCTGAGAAGAGGTCACAGCAGAAGTCATGTGTTTCTTACACTTTGAAGAATAAATAGAAATTTTCTATCACAGAATATGTAACCATAATGTATCACTGCAATAGCACATTTATGCAAAGAGGCATTCTGGGTAAGGCAGACTTCTGGTGTACTTTTGCAGGATACTATGCAGAGTGATGTGTTGAAAATGCTGAAGATGAACCTGGAAAGGTAGTTAACTGCCAGTATTTGAACATCTTTGTTTTCCATCTTAAGAAATCTGAATTTTACTTTATAGTCTGTGAGGAATCTTTTAAATAATGATGGCTATTCTCTTCAGATTCTCTTCTGTTCTACGGTCAATTCTGGAACGCCCCAAGATGAAGAACAATAAATATGGCCTAAACAATTTTTTTAATTTAGTGGTAAAGACCAACAAAATAGTTTACATAAAAATCATTCAGATTAAGATATTGTAGTACTCCTTGAAATTTCTATTAACATAGATCACAAAATTGCTGACCTTCAAAAGATTACAATTGACGTCACCTGGTTGTCCTAAAATAATTCCTTGCTTCATAGATTTATTGCACAATACATTTTCTTTTGCTCACACCTGAGAAGATCACTATTGTTTCGTAGGCAGCTGCCCTTTCCCTTAACAAGGGAAGTAGCATTTTATCATGTACCAAAGATCATTCTTGAGAAAATAAGCATTATAACTCTGTCAATGGCCTATTTTAACTCCATTCTTTGAGTTAGGATCAGAACGGAGCTGAGTAAAAGGAAATGAAAGTGTTTCAAACAAATCTGTTTATAGTACAGAGGAAGCAAGAAAAGTTATAGTCTTGACTCTTTCCTGGTTTATCATTGTATAGTAGAATAATCTGTTCCTGAAAAATTCTATAAATACTTAGGAATGGATTGCAGTATCATCTGCTAACTCATCTAGGAATATGGAAATTATATTGTATGGTTTTCACTTTTTTAATATATAGAATTTGTTAGGTATGTTTAAAAATCCCATTTCTTAGAGACAGCTGCATTATAAATAGCTCCCTCGGGTACCAGAGTTTGCCTTTAGGCATCAGCTTCTTTCCACCTAATGACCAAGGTGAGGGCCCCTGCTACTTTCTTGGATCAGCATTCAGGCGTCGCACTTTATCGGGTCCTCCTCAAACAGCCTCATTTATGCCAATCATAAAATGTTACATGCCTGCAGAATTTCCCCAGATTTCTGATTCCTGGGCAGGAAATTAGTTTAATAGATGAAAAACACTGATGAAGGATATAATCATTGTTAGTAGAAATGTTTCATGACTACGTTTTGGTTTTAGAAAGACAGTTTCTGATGAAAGTGTGCTGTATGCATTACACAGTGTGACTAGTGGATTACTGTTGTAATAGTACCAGGAAGAAATGACGAAGGCATTCACTGGGAGCAAGAATGAGAATGTTACTGATTACAGACACACACCGTGGGCACACATGCATGGCATTATGAAACTGTAGAACTGAGTTCTGTAGGAACTGAGGAGGAAGAAAGAAACAAGAGTAGAAAAGATGAGTGAGAATGTGGACAATGGGAGGGCATTGACTCAAAACCACAGAAAGAGATGTGCACTTAAGGTAGGAAATATGATGACTAAAGTCATAGGCATTTGAGAATTCAGGTGCCTTTGGAGACATCTAAGTGGGCATACACAGCAGACAATATGTGTCTGCAACTCTAGAGAGACACGAACACTGGGAGCAAACTGGATAGTCATGACTTTATGGAGGGATAACTGTTGAGCCCATGAGAGTGTGTATCATGCAGGAAGAATTTATGGGACATAAAACAAAGAGACCTTAAAACAGATGCAAGTGTTCTTTACCTTAAGGAGAAGACAAGACACCAATTAAAGAGGAGTCTGAGAGGTAGGAACAGATCAGGGGAATGCTGTGAGATAAGTCAAGGTAAGAAAATTTTATGGAAGTGGATAACTGAGGTTAAACCTTGCAAAAGAGACAAGATGTGGATGGAAGCGCATTCACTGGAACTCTTCATTAGGAGTTCATCTTTGGGTTCTGAACCAAATCTTGAGGCAGGGACTTTTACAGGTAAATTACTGAAAGGTGATCTCAGGAAGTGAGATAGAGGGTACGGAGAGCATGTAACAGACAAAGTCAATAAGGATTATTGCTCTGGTCCACTGGGGCCCAATATGGCCTCTCAAGAAGCAAGTAGGAAATATCTCAAAATGGTCTCAAAAGCCTGGCAGCTGAGGGCTGCCACTGCTTGTGGTATGAAGTTGTCACAGGGGAGGTTAACTCTCTGGAAGTTCTGGGTGAGGACTCAGCACAGCCACCACTTCGGAGAAAACCCTGAGTCAGAAAGCTGAGAGACCTTGGTAGTCACACAAGGTAGAATGCCATTAGTGTGACCAGAAGCTGTACATCCAAATGAAGCTGAAATGATAAAATATAGACCAAGTTCAGGTGGCATGGGTGCATAGGACTGCCTATTGTGGAATTCCTGTGGGGCCAGGAGTGAAACTAATATTTCACTGCTGAAAGGTAAGGAAGTTAAGATATTGAGTAGGCAGTGGCATAGCTGACTAAATTGAGACTG
Organism: Mormoops blainvillei; assembly: GCA_004026545.1. Classification (NCBI taxonomy): domain Eukaryota; kingdom Metazoa; phylum Chordata; class Mammalia; order Chiroptera; family Mormoopidae; genus Mormoops; species Mormoops blainvillei. The sequence continues at coordinate 310,889 of PVJD01000368.1, read as the reverse complement.
GACATGAGGGATTGGGTATATCCTAAGAATTCATTTCATAACTGATTAGCATTAGAGGAAATGTTGATATGACCTCTTGCATACCCACAGATACTTGGATTGTAACTGGTCCCAGAATATTGGCAATGGAAGGAAAAAATAAATTAGCAGAAGCTTGAAGGTGAGGAGTGATTGAAAGGAGTTTCTACGAACATGCTAGAAGGCATTCTTTCATTTATTCAAAAATGTTTTCAAACATTTATTATTGGTCAATTCTAGGCTAAGCTTTAAAAATGCTATGGTGACAATTTCCGGCATGGTCCCTCTGTCATGGAGCTTGCTATCTGGCATAGGAGACAGGCAGGTTACCAAAATTACTTTCGTCGTAATTTATTTATTATTGTGATCACTACTATGAAGGAAAATTGCAGTGCACTATGCAAGCAGGTAGCCAGAGAAGGTCACCTAGGGAGAAGAGAGTGAAAGATCATTAATAATAAATGAAGAGTTGCCTATTCAGGGCAGTGCCTTCTCTTCTGTCCTAATTTGAACCCGTCGTTCTTTGGTTCCTTATACTTTACTTACATTCAAGTGGCTTCAGTATATATTCAAGTAAAAATAAAATGAGGGAATTGTAGGTAATTTTATGTTGCCCACCACTTCATTAAAAGACTGATCATATATGTTTCCAAATCAAAACCCTTGTTCTCAGACTCCCTAAATACATCTGAATTCAGTTTGGCTGAGAATTTTCATGATGCTTCCTACTCTGCTACATGGAATCTTCACTAATTTCCCCTTTTCCTTCCTCTACTGTAAATCTCCAGTAGCATCTCCTTATTCATACTGTACTTAAACTTCACAATAATTGGTTAGTGTGTTTTAATTTGCTTCTCTCAGCAATGTATGTGTTTTGATGCTTTAAATATGTAGGGTAATTTCTTCTTACTATGAGTATTTTTTAGGCGGTTTCGTTGTATTAGTTTCTCTTTTCCATTTTCTCTGTATTTGTGAATACCTTTGGGATGGACCTTGTGTCTCCAATTGATTCTGTCTCTTTAGATTTCTCTATTTTATATCTTTTAGGACTATTCTTATGCTTTTTATTGTGTTTTGGTCATAGCTTTTTCTCAATCAAATAGTTGATATATTCAAAACTATGTGCAGCTTGAAAATGAACAGTGAAGCATTGTAATAACCTGCTATAGTAACTTACAACTGAACTTAAAAATTAAACCGTTACCACTAATAGTGAAGTTTTCTGTTGTCCTCAGCTCACATTTCTTCTCCCTGTATAGGCGATGACTTTTACATTTTCTTTCAATAAACCTATTGCTTTTCTTTGTGATTTTTATGAAGTACCTACTCCTAAGCAATATACTATTTACTCTTGCATGTTTTTAGACTATCAAAAATAATGTATTTCATTATAGTTTGCAATACACTTTTTTTTCACTCAACAGCAAGTTTTTAAGATCTGTGCATTTTGCTACATGTGACTATAGCTTCTTTTTATTCATGTGAGGAATTCCATCGCATGAATGTACAAGGTTATCAGACACAGGTAACCAGCGGTAGTGGGGACAGAAGTCCAGCCCAGGTCCAAGCATCAGCCCCGAGGAGGGTGCCTTTTGTAATTGTCCTCCTGAAGGGAGAGTGTTGGGTTTTATCCAAAGTGTCATACAAGGTGGGAAATGAATGGAGCCTCATTTCACAACTGGTTTATTTTTTCTTCTGTCAATGAATTTTTAAATTATTGAGTTTTTGCCAGGTTTTTTTTTTTTTTGAGGAATAGTACTTTTGTGAAATATCTTGTACCTGTTTACATGTGTATATTTTCTCTCCATGTTTCTATGTCCTTTCCATGTGTAACCATCTCTAGGGTTAGAATTGCTGGGCAATAAGGCATGCAAATGTTAAACATTAGAAGAAAATACCAAATAAAGGTTTACTAATTTACATTCCCATCAACAGTTTGTGAATGTTTCCATTGTTCTACAACTTTGAAAGCTGTGATACTGTCAGAATTTTTAATTTTGGCCAGTTAATATTGAATTTGACCATATTTTTATAAAATAGTTGATTGTACTGTTAATTTCCATGGAAACTATATTGAAATTTTTAGTAGAACTTCATTTAGTCTAGAGATTATTTTAGGGAAATTTTATTTCTTAATATATTTAGACAATATGCCCAAGAAAGTAATAAATCTGGTTATTTCAATCTTCTTCATTGTTATTATTCTAAAGTTTCATGATTTTCCCCATAATGACCTTACATGCTATTTGTTAGATTCACTCATGTGTACCTAATATCATGTTATATTCATTCATGTGCACCTTTTGCAATTTAAAAAATTATGTTTTAATATTTTTGCTTTTGTTTAGAAATATAACTGACTTGGGAAAATGGTCAACTTCGCTAAACTCTCTTATTCATTCTGGATTATTTTAAGTTTTCTACATACACAAACAAAAAGAATTTGTTATTAGCTACCGCTGTGAATATTGTCTAGATTTTTAATATAGTCAACTTTCTTTTTCTTTTTTTTCATGCTACTTAGTATCTATATGTGCACTGTTGACTACAAGTGAAATTTGGCATTTTGTCCTGATCTATGTATTCAAATCGTGTTTTTCTTCTTCTTCTTTTTTTAACTTCTAGAGTAAGGGCAGACAAATTTTACACTTATATTGTTACCATCTTTCTCACTTTAATTTATTATTTGCTGAGTAAATGTTTTTGATTTTGAGTAAGTTAAAAGTGTGTGTGTGGCTGCTGTACCTAGCTTATTGTGCTGTTGTTACTATAAATAATATGGGCTATATAATGTGCTTAGAAGTTTCCTTAGTAAGTGCTTAATGAGTGTTGATTTCTTTTTGTTGGTATCAATATATTTTAAATTGTTATTGACCCAGAATATCAAACATAAAATTACCAATCCAAATAATTCTATTCATTTTCCTTAATGTATTTCAGTAATTTATAAAATTGCATCATTTAAGTCCTTTACCTTAGATATAAGTGCTCTTTTATTTTATCAATAAGGAATGTTATATTTACAAGTAATGAAAGTAAGACAATTATACATGGGTCTGCAGATGGATCACATTTGCATTCATTTTATTGAATCCTGTTCTTGTTACTGATAAAACAAACAAACAAACAAACAAAAAAAACTACTACAATCAATATACTAGTCAAGACCTAGGCATACCATTGTGATTAAGAGCACCCAGGCTACCTGTATTTAAAACCTAGCTGTGCTACTTACTAGCTTGATAACATTATTCAACTTCCTCAGTCTCTCTGAACTTCTAAAATGGCAATAGTGATAATAATCTATTTCATGGGATTATTGGGAGGATTATAACTTAATGTGTACAAAGCATAGTGCCTGGTAACTTTGTTATACATTGTGCTAATCACTCCCATTATCTCATTTAATTCCCATAAATACAATCCTATGAGGCAGGCAGTAATATCCCAATTTATTTATTTTTTAGATGGGAGAAAAGAGAGGCTACATATCTTGTGCAAAATCACAAGAATTAGAATATTTTGGAGATGATTATTTAACCTACGATGGCCTGGGTCACAGTCATTACACTGAGTCTTCTGTGAGAGCTTCTACCAAAATATGGTGCCACATTAAACAAAGTAACAAATTAGTGCAGACCAGTAATATGAAGAATGGAAGATTATTTTATCAGTAGGGAAAGCTAGCATCTCTAAGTCACCACTTAAATCAGAGATGAGATAAAACTTTATTTTGTCATATGAAATTATTAATTAAAATGTAAAGGGGATTTATTAATGGAAGGATTTTTTTCCATTAGAATGGACTATCAAGGATAAGGAGGGCTCTTTCTAGGAGGATTCTAGGGGGTTATATTTTATTCAGAATACTTTAATACTGATACCGTTAGGTAGTCAAAAGCATGGTCTTTTACTCTAGAAACACTTATGCTTAAGTCATGATGCTAGCACCTTAAAGCTTTTCATCTTTGGTCTGCTCATGTAATCTCTCAACCTCAGCTTCTCCCTGGGAAATTGTCTATGATAATATCATCTACCCCATTGGGGTGATTAAAAGAGTTGAATCTTTCAGCGATGTTCCTGGCATAGAATAATTACTTAAGAAAATGTTAGCTTATTTTCATAAATGGGGAAATATAAAAAGAGAAAGAAAATCTTACCAATCTCTTCTAATTCTACAATATTGTGATATGGGTTTGAGGAAACTCCAACTGTTTGTGTTAAGTGGGCTGGCTAAGTAAACACATACTCTACACATCAAGAACTTATGATTATGAAGAATTTTAAAGGTTTTAATCAATCCAAGTTCTCATTAATCTGTATTTCCATTGTCTGATCAAACACAAACACAAACACACACACACACACACACACACACCACAAAACAAAGCTAACAACAACAAAAAATCCCAAAGATTCTACAAGAACAAGTCAAATCTGTTCATCATTGTGATTACTAATGCAGTATATATTTTTATGCACCCAACCTAAAATATCTCATAATAGTGGTTAAGGGTGCAGTCTCTGGAGTATAAAAATCAAAATCAAAAGGTTCTACCCCAGTGCCATATCTTTAAAAAACTTTAATTGTTTCCCCTGCTTCAAAGCAACAACCTTCTCCTTAGAACACATATGACATATACTTTTAAGATGCTGCCTTATCTGTCAGCTATTTTTATATGAGTCTTCTGGTAAGGGCCTCTGCTACTTAGCTCTACCCTGTGCTCACCATATAGGCATTAGAGCCCATGTTGGCAGATTGTCAGAGTTTTGTAGAGAGTCTGAAAAGGAGACTTTTATGTGACTCTCCTCATTATTAAATTGTGGTTACGTAAAAGAAAAATCACCATTGTACTGACTAATGTAAATCGGCAGCCTGTTGGAGTGTGTGGGCTTCCACTTTGTGACTTTGTTCTAGAGCATTATGTTTTTAGAAGGAAGGGAAGAAAAACAAACAAACAAACAAACAAACAAACAATTCTCTCTTTCCTTTCTAGGCAATACAATATCTGCCCGTGTCTGCTTCTGCCTCCACACATACATATGCCTAATTTCCCACCTCTGGGTTGGAGAATAGATCTCAATATTTATAGGCTCTTCTAACCACCTGTACCTCAGAGAGGCTACATAATAGCCAGAAAATCTGTTGGAATCTGTGAAAGTCAAGTGGTATGTGGAATATGTACATCAATCTAGTTGGAGGGAGAGTACACTCACTTCCCTTATACCCTCATTCTGACATAGGGATAATTGATTTGGAAACTTTGGGTTAATATGAATATTATACATGATGATTTCATTTGTATAGAGTGCAATATAGTATGCCCACATTGAGGTTATCATGTTCTGATTTCCAATCAGTTTACAAACATTTAATTCATGTTTTTTTTTTCTTTTTTCCTTTTTTTTTAGTATGTGGCTATGTGTTTGGTGGTCTAGGCAGGAAACATATGGCAAGTGGAGAGGATTGACATTAATAGAACACCTAGTATGTGCCACGACCTTTACTTTCTCCAACCCATTTTATAAGTAGAAAACAATTTAAGGCTCTCATAATATGATCAGAGTAGCTTAAAAAGATACACATGAAAAAATATGCATTGAATGTTATGTACCATGAGTAGTGCAGATAGCAATGACAACGGGATCCTGCAGAAGGAGACATCACCTTAGGCAGGAGTGGTCATGGAAGACTTCATGGAGGAGTGATGCCCTAGAACTGACCTAGATGAAGGGATAGATGGAACTCTGCTGCTGACAGTGCAATAGTTCAAGAAAAACTAAAGCAGACAATCCCTTTTCTTCCAAGAGATGTCTTTACCAAACAATTACATGGTTGGAGATAAACTCCCAGAACATCTCATACCACATATTATAATATAAACATATATTCTTGCCCTAGCTGGGTAGCTCAGTTGGTTAGAGCATCATCCAGATACACCAAGGTTGTGGGTTCAATCCCTAGACAAGACACATACAAGAATAACTGATGAATGCATAAATAAGCAGAACAACAAATCGATGTTTCTCTCTCTCTTCCTCTCCCTCTCTCTGTTTCTCCTTTCCCATCTCTCTCTAAAATCAATAAATAAAATTTTTAAAAATACATGCCCTTGAGTAAACTTTATATTACATATATGTATATGTATAACGTACATGTAAATATATATCTAGATAATCTATTCTAATCTGTCTCTGTAGTTAAATAAATGGAGAGTAATTTAAGTATTAAAACTGATAAAAAATAATGTATAAACTTTTGTATTACATAAAGAGATTTCTTCTCTCTTTGATTTGCATAGCAAGTATTTGGATCTCTTCTAGAAACTTGTATGGGTCAAATGTACTTAGATAGAGAGTATCCACATTGTTTAGTCACTTTTGTTTTAGCCTTTTTCTACAGCTAATTTTGTACTAAAGTACCAACTATCTTCAAAATTGCATTTTCAGTAACTGAATAAAATATAGGACTTCTTATCCTACATTTAACAGGAGTTTCATAGAAATCCTCCTAAGCTTGACATCTGACAGCTAAGAACTGGTGACTTGCCATTGAGGGTTTGTGACTCAAGGAAAGATAGGAAGAAAACAATGTTTTAGGAACATTCGTTTTGTGGTCTTATAAAGGATAGGTCATTTACAAGAAGAACAGATGAAGGAAACTTGTCAAGACCATATAATAAACCCATGTGGTTAACAAAGTAATTTTATGTTACTCAAATGAACCATTATTTAATAAGACGTTTTATACTTGGAACACTGTTTAACAACAGGGGTAGTCAGCTTCTAAAATGACCACCAACCATCCTACCTGCTGGTATTTGCACTCTTGTGTAGCTCTCTCTCACGCTCAATCACATCTGGCTTGTGTGATCCAAAGTACAATTGGAATGATGTGAGACTTTTGATGTGAGATCACCAATGCAATTGCAGCTTCCTCCTTGGTCTCTTGAATTATCTGTTGGGGAAAACCTGGCCACCATGTATGGAGGACACTTAAGCAGCCTAATACAGGGACCCACACTGAAAGGGGCCTCCTACCAAGAGCCAGCACTAACTTGCCAGCCATGTGAGTGACCTGCCCTGGATGGGCATCTTCCAGCCTCAGTCAAGGTTTCAGATTACAGCACCCCAGCTGACATCTTGACTGCTTTAGATGCCCTGAGCCAGAGCAACCTGGCTAAGCTGTTCCTGAATTCCTAACTCCTTCTTTCAGAACTTTGAATGAGCCCTAAAGCACCTGCCTAGAAGAACCACAAAACCTCAGAGAGGGAGCAGGTGAAGGAAGATGGAGGAGCAGTTGAAATTCCTTCTTACCTTACAGTCTTTCCCAGAAAAGTCTCTGAAATCATGTGAGTCCTGGACGGGGGCTTTTCCTCCTTTCTCTCCTCTATGTAAGTCATTGTAGAGCCCAACAGTGCAGGATGTGGGACAAGAGGTGAGATTATTTTCAGGGAGTAGTAGTAATGATACTGAGAATTAAAATAGTTAAACAGGACAAAAGAAATACCTCAAACAGATCAATTGGGTAGAGAGCTGATGTGCATATAAAAGAATTCTCATCTGGAAACCAGAGGGTTGAAGTTCTGAAGAAAACTTCAGGGCCCCAGCCAGACAGCCAGTGTCTGTCATGAGAAAGACCTCAGTGATGGAAGGAACAGGAAATGTCATCAAAAAACTAATGAGACTGTCAAGTTTCAGCTAGAATTAGATGAAAAGCCTGCTTCACTTGCAGGGGACAGTCCTAGTTAGCAGATGGGGAGCCAGAACAGAGCTTGAAGAATTGGATGTTTAAGATAGATTTTTAAATCTCCTCGTATTCACCTACACCCTCTATGCTACATTTAAGAACATCGACTTCAAAGTATCTGGCAACCCAGAATAGGTGCATATTTCTTTGCAGAATGACTGTTCAAAAGGTGCCTGGGACCTCTAATTTCAAGGGGGAAATTCTACCTAGATGACATACAACTTGAGAAATTGAGACCTTTACAGTGCCCAGTTGTGCAAGATAATTTCAAAGAGAACAAATCAAAGTGTGTGTGTGTCTGTGTGTGTGAGAGAGAGAATTTGAACCAAATGTAATTAAAGGAAGGTGTATTAGTGCAGAAATAAATTGAAAAACCCAGAATGCATTCTATTTTATGTGAAAGTGTGCTACATTAAAAAGTTGGCAAACCAAATCCATGGAGGAATAATGGAAGGCTTATTGAATAAATGATACCTTGAAAAATGGCTAATTATAAAAATAAATTACAAAGGTAGTATATTAGTCGGCTTGGGCTGCCGTATCAAAAACCACAGACTCGGTGCCTTAAACAACAGAGATTTATTTCTCACAGTTCTTGAGGCTTGGAAGTGCAGATTCAAGGTGCCAGCCAGTTCAGTTTCTGGTTAGAGCCCTCTTCCCAGCTGGTAGACAACCACCTTCTCACCGTGCCCTCATGTGGTGAAGAGAGTGCTCTGGTGTCTCTTCCTCTTATAAGGATACCATCCCTATTAGATCAGGGTCTCATCCTATGACTTCATTTAACTTTCATCATCTCACAGGCCCTGTCTTCAAATACAGTCACATAGGGTATTAGGGCTTCAAAATATGGAAAACGAGGGATACCAACATTCAATCTACAACATGCTGTAAAATGGTAAATGAAGCAAAAATGAAAAATAGCTAGAAAAAGATGTAGATGAATATTTACCTGATCTCACAGGTAGGGTGGCCTATACCATATTAAGGAAGACGTTATCAGAGGAGATTTCTAGATGGTGAAATTTTGGTGGTTATTTTATTTGTTCAGATTTTTATAATTTCCATTTTTCTACACCTGAATTAATTTTATAATCTAACAGAGCATTTAGAGAGTAATGAGTTATAGAAATTATATGAATGAATCCAAATGCCCCAGCAGATAGTTAAAACCTCAGTAAGTGATATGTATGCATGCTTGGTGGTACAAAGTAACTTGATTTCTGAAGACTTTAATTCTTATCCAGCTATATAAAGGTTATTTTGGTTAAAACTTCACTGGTGTTTTAATGGCTTAAAGTTAATGAAAAATAACAAAATATTTTTATTAAGTCTTTATTTTTCCAGTGCAGTTTTTGAGGTTTACAGCAAAATTGAAAGGGAGGTACATAGATTTCCCGTATACTCCCAGCCCCCACACTTACACAGCCTACCCCGTTATCAACATAACTCACTAGAATGATACTTTTTTTTTAACCAAGGATGAACCTACATTGACATATAATAATTACTCAAAGTTCATAGTTTACATTAGGGTTCCCTCTTGATGTTTTACATTCTTTGGGTTTAAACAAATGCTTGGTATGTCTATCTCTATGATATCACGCAAAGTATTTTCACCGCCCTAAAAATCCTCTGTTCTTACCCTATTTATCTGCTCATCACTCCATCTTTGACAATCACCAATCTTTTTATTATTTTCACAGTTTTGTCTTTTCTAGAATGTCATATGGTTGGAATCATGTAGTATGTAGTATTTTCAGATTAGCTTCTTTCACTTAGTAAAATGTTTTAAAGTTTTCTCCCTGCCCTTTCATGGCTTGATAGCTCTTTTTTTTTTTTCTTTTTTTTTTAGCACAGTAATAGTTCACTGTCTGGATGTACCACAGTTTATGAATCCACTCACTTACTGAAGGACATCTAGGTTACTTACAAGTTTTGGTGATTATGAATAAAGCTGCTATAAATGTCTGTGTGTAGTTTTTTTGTGGACATAAGTTTTCTATTTTTTTGAGTAAATACATAGTGTGATTGCTGAATTGTATGGTAAGAGTGCGTTTAGGTTTATAACAAATTCAAACTGTCTTCCGAAGTGGCTGTATCATTTTGCACTCCCACCAAACTGTGTGAGAGTTCCTGTTGTTCTACATCCTGACAAGCATTTGACTTATCAGTATTCTGGATTTTGGCAATTCTAATAGGTCTGTAGTAGTTTCTCACTGTTGTTATAATTTACATTTGCCTGATAAACATATGATGTGGAAAATTTTTTGTGTGCTTATTTGCCATCTGTATATATTCTCTGGTGAGATGTCATAAGAAGTATATTTTTTAAATATTTTATTTATTTTATTTTTAGACAGAGAGGAAGGGAGGGAGAAAAAGAGGGAGAGAAACATGAATGTGCAGTTGCCTCTTGTGTGCCCCCTATTGGGTACCTGACCTGCAACCCAGACCTGTGTCCTGACTGGGGAATTGAACTGGCCACCCTTTGGTTCGCAAGGCGACACTCAATCCACTGAGCTACACCTACCAGGACATGAGAAATATTTTTAAGGGAGTTGATTAATTTTTGTCTTTCTAAGTTCTCAATGTTGAAATTGAGATCTAAGTAATTTTATTTGATTACAAAATGGAAATGTGTAAAGGAAAAGACCCTTGTTGTTGAATATTTTAAGTTGAAAATCATAAAGTAAAAAGATAAAGTTTTAAAAAATATTGTGAAGTAGCACAGGCATTTCTAGGAAAAATATTATGTTCTTTTTTAGGAACACAATGAAGAAGAGAAAAGAATATTGATTAATCTTTATAATAGAGGACAGAGATTTTATTTTGAGTTCATTAATATTATCTTGAATTATTTGAGAGGTTCAGATTTTTATAGTTCTGCATTAGTTGGATATATTCAAAAACTAGCCAGGAAGTTAAATTAACCAGTAGTTGTGTGAGATATCATACAGCTATAAGGCAAACTGAGGAATGTTTTAATAAAGCTAAACTTTTAACTTTAAGGGAGGTGTTTTTTTGTTGTTGTTGTTTTATCTTGTTTTTTTGCTATGGTATCACCAGTGCTCAAAGCTCATTGGACATAGATTACTTTTTGTGGGGAGGGAGTGGCCTTAGATTCTGTGGTACATTCTTTGAAATATTATTTTTGGCAGCAAATTTTCATCTTATAAAGTTGTATTTTATTTTTGCACATTGATAAATTCTTTCCAGATGTATGGAGATATTGTCTAGGCTAGGGAATACTAGTTTACAAATGAATGTTTGGTGGACTTTAAGAATATTGATTTCTTTCTGTTGCATGAAAATTAATTTTGGAGATAATTCTGAAAGAGTAATATGGTAGATTGAGTTATCAATTCATAATGATTTATTTCCTCTCCACCCATTTCTTCTCTGTAGGCATTGATTTTGAAATTTGTCATATGACATGTCTTAGCTAAAGGCATGCAAGCAGAAATGACATTTGCCATACCTAAGTGGAAGTTTTAATGTACCTTCAGAGCTGGGCTCTGTGTTTGTTTTGTTCCTGCCCTTTTCATGAGAGAATGTCATTTTCAGAGTGTGCTGCCCCTTCAGCCTGGGTTCCAGAATGAGAAGACACATGGGGTCTAATTGAGCCCAATCATGCCCAGGAGAATGGATCAGAGCCACATTTACCCATTGCTCTCATGTTACATGAGCATGAAGTTATTATTTTTGTAAGTCTACAAGAAAAAGAAGTCCTTCATTACTAGAAAGTTGGATCAGTAAGGCAAATGGTGCCTGATGGGACACAATGCCAAAAAAACCACAAAAATATAAGAAGGGGAAGGAGATAGCAATAAACTGATAGAAGAAGCAAGAAAGATAATGATGTAACTTAGGAATTGGCAAAATATTTGATAAAATTATTGCCTGCAATAAATTGAAAGTACAAAATGCATCTAATAAACTTGTGACTTTGGACAAAGAGATATTGAGGAGAATTTTCACAGCATAATTTCCTTGTTATTAGTTGAATTTGATTAGATATTATAAGAAAGAATGAGCTAAAAGGATAATTGGCCAGTTTCCAAGGGGAAAGAAAAACAGACAATTTTAACATCTGGGATCTACTGATGGATAGAAAGATTCAATGCTTTTTCATCTGCCAGTAAAATGTTCTCAAATTAAGAAAATATCAGGCAATAAACCAGTCAAGGGTGTGACATTACACCTCTTATTGGATTAAGATGGAACCAGAAAATCCTCTCAGTTGGACAAAACTTCTAAAAGAAAAGATAATAAATAGGTTGCTATCCCAAGGAATAATTTTAATCTAGAGGCAACCAAAATTAACACTAGAATATCACCAGCCAATAAAAATACACTGCAAATCACATATATAATTAAAAAATTTTAATAACCTAATTTTAAAAAGTAAAAGAAAACAGAAAATTAATTTCAATAATTTTATTAATTTTAATAACTGTTTCTTGAATTCAACATATATGTAAAAGTAATACAATTTCCATATATAATCAATATAAAAATATTAATGAGATCTTTTTCCTTTTTTTGTACTCAGCGCTTAAAAGCATGTATGTGTTTTTCATTTATAACATTTCTCAATTCATACTAGTCACATTTCAAATGCTCAATAGCCACATGTGACAAATGGCTGAACAGCAGTTTTAGAGTGAAGAATGCTAGAAAAAGATTTGTTGCTGTAATCTTGGCAAAGGAAATGACTAACATCAAATACACACACACACACACACACACAAACACAGACGTCGAGAGAAATGTATTAATATAATGAATTAAAGGAGACCATGATTCTTTAAACTATAAATTGACCTTTTAGACTTTCTATGGCAGTCTGAAAAGAGTTTGAGAATTGTAATAACTGTGTTCTGCGAATATATTGGAGTTGTTTGTTGCCATGGCAAAAGCTGGCTAATGGAAGGAATATTTAAATATTTTTTAAAACAGATCTTTAGCAAGATAGGATTTTACTACTGTCAGACCACACTATCCCTACTAACTTTGTTCTCTGCAACATTTATTTTAAAAGTGAACACTTAACTCACTACATACCAGCGAAGACTAACAGCATGAGACAATGGAAAGAGCAGAAGGATAATTATCAGAAAGACCTGGATTTGAATATTAATCTTATCACTGTTTAAATATGTAGTACTCACTCTAGATACTGTTATAGCAAACATAACACAAGCAGAGTCTTATAAAACATTTGTGCATTGGAACTTGCTCTCTTGGACATGGCCATTATATCAGCAAGTTCAAGATGGTCTGCAGGAGACAGGCAGCTTAACCAACAGCCACCCCCAATAATCAGATAAGGGGGTGAACTACTCAGCACCATTCGGCCCAGCAAGCCATCTACAGACTGTAGCCACATGAGTGACCCCCGTCAAGGCTAACGGAGGACCTGCCCATCTGGGCCCTTCCCAAATTGCTAATCCAGAGAATGGTGAACAAATTCAGTTGTTTTCTAAGCTACTAGAATTTGGGGTAACCACTTGTCACTAGATAACAGCAGAGAAATATATCGCTTAGGGGAAATTTTTAGTGCAATATTTATAGGAAATTTGTATTTCTATGGGGATGTGTCTCATCAGTAGAATGAAACCTGTAAGCTTTTGTGTCTAGTCTTGTTTCTGTGTCAGAAAAAAAAAAATCTTTCTTTGGCAAGCTAACAGACTAACAAGACATTCTTTATTCATCCAACTTAATCAAAACTTGTAATCATTGAGTAAGAATCATTTGCCTCAAAAAGAAAAAAGAAAACAAACCTGGGCCTAGGATTGAATGACTCATGCAGGAACTTTATGGTTTTGCTCTGTACTTTATAAAGTAATTTTATAATACATAATTATTTTAAATATTTTATAAACTACAGCGACTTTTTAATAAGGGTTTCTAATTATCCAATATGGTTTCTAGAAAGATTTGCCAAATATGTAGTATATGTGTGATGAGTCATTCGTCATCCAAACGCTTGTGAAGAAACCCTCATTCCTAAAAATAGGGCCCTAGTAGATTTGATACCAGCTGCAATTTTTCACTTGAGACATTTCCCTTTATATCTCTGACTTCACTTTTGGTAAATCATGATACATAACTATATAAAACATCACATACTCTAAAAAAGAGAATAAAGGTGCCAACTATACTACATCAAATTCAGTACACTATGCACCAAAAAATTAAACTAGCAAGTGAATTTTAGGATAAAGATTACCTTTATAGTTTTTCTTACTGTTTTCCCACTGTTTCCCATCCTACCCCTGTATTCCATTTCTGGAAATTTATGAGATCTTGTGTACACTAACAATAGAGGAAAAATCAATTATTAATACAATGAGACCAATCTTTTAAAATATTTCTTGGGATAAAGCTTTCACATCAGTATAAGAACTCATTTATTCTTATATATAGCCAAAGGATAGAACCCTAACAATATATCTTAACTTTAACATTTCCTATTTAGAAGACAGAATTAGGTTAGGAAGGACAGAGAAATCTCTTATACTGGCTGTACTATGAATACTCAGCTCCCAAAGTGTGGAAACATGAACTGACATAAGGCTTTAACATAAAATCCAGGTAAAAAACTACATAGGTTGCAAATTGTTATGTCATTCCCACAAATCTAAAGAACAACATTTCAAGATTATTGAGATTGTTTCATTTTTTGTAAGCATCTAGAAAACACACAGATTAGGTCTATCTTGTTCTTTAGTAGGTATCCCCATAATTCTTTCACCAAAATGTTGTGGTCCAATCTGATCAAATCAATATTTTACAATACTTTATTTTTTTAAAAAAACTTGGTTCTTATACTCCTGGGCACAATTCCTTCTAGGAACTGTGATATTTTTATAGATTTGCTGGGTAACAGCATACCTGCTTCAGGTTTATTAAATTTATCCTGAAACCAGGAAATATTTTTGTGTCATAAGTCAGTCCAATGTCATCACTATTAGTAGGCGGTTCTGGCTAAAGGCTTTTAAAGTGATTTAAATCTCTCTGTTCCAAATCTTTCATTTAATAGATGGGAAACTAGTTCCTAAGACATTAGTTTCCTTTCTCAACATCACACAGATTTGAGAAACAAAAGCAGAACAAAACAAAAATAAACCCACAACATCTCTCTTATTATAATAATTCATTCAAGGCACTTGACCAAGGTTTTGCCAGTTGGAATAATTTTTTTGCTAACCACAGTAAATGCTTCAGGAATACTTCACTGAAACAGGTGGTATAATTAGTAAACTGTAGAATCCATCTAAAACCCACAAAAGGTCCTTTTATTTCTTACGTTGGTGTTGAATGACTGGTAGTTCTAGTGCTAATTACAATTATGTTGACACTCTCGGGGACCAACCTGCTTGAATGGAGCTGAACAGACAGGTACTTTTTGCTCCCCAGTACTCATAAGTCTCACAGATACTTCACTGATGATTTTAGCTATGTAAACAGATATTCTTCTTCACTTATTAAGGTATGCATCTTTCTATTGGTTTAAGTAAGTTTAGTTAAGTTTTCTGTCACATGTAAAGTGTCCTCATACATGAACTCAACACGATGAACTCAGTTATTAGAATAATGTAAGACTTCTAGGTCTGTCTAATACATTGACAGTGTTTAAAAGAATGCTTTGTATAGAAGTCTCTCTTAGTACTTCGGGATTATTTCTCTAAGAGAGGTATAACAGAGGTTTTTAATAATACAATTCTAAAATGTGTGAGGTTCTTAAGTATGGAATTAGTGGACCAAGAAAAATGAATACTTTTAAGACTCTTGATATTCATTTCCCAATTACCTTCTAAAAACAAACAAGCTTTATTTCTGTTGGAACGATGTAGGCTCAGCTGACTTATGCAAATTTTGCTCGAGTTGAATACTATCATTTAAAAAATTGTTTCTAGTTTGAAGCAAACCTGGCACCTCATTTTCAAAAAAGACAGTTAGTTTGTTTTTACTGGCACTTTAGGACTCTTCCAGATGGGTGATGTGTTGTTAAACTCGTAGCAAAACCATTCAATTGTAAGCAGTTGCAGGTGAAACAAAGGCTGTAACTTTACAACCAAAGTATCTCTAGCTGTAGGGAGAGGCAGAGTGAGTCCATTTGGGATGGAGTTGGGTGGGGCAGAGAGCCATGGAACCCACCGAATATAGGCATTTCTTGGAAATAAAATTTTATGTTTAAAAGGTATTTGACGTTTACTTTTATAACTTTGTATCAGAACTACACATATTTGTAATCTGAAAGTAATCATTCAACTTTTTCTTATACTTTTGCTTCAAATTATTTATATTCAAAAAAGTATAAATAGTTCAGTTTGAGAACCTCAAACAAAATGAGACTAGATAACCAGCTATTTTGAAATACAGAAGTAACATAAACCACTCAAGAAGCAGCAGAAAGATGTCTTTTGGAAACTTTACATACTTCAAAGAGCAAATAAATTTGAATTCAACATTCTTTATCATGACCCAGTTTTGTATCCTGATGAATAAATAAAGCTCTATTATATAATTAGTAACAAACCCTAATCAGACAGGGATAGCCAACTTGTAGAGCAACCACATTGTTTGCCATAGGTGCGTTTTCTTCTGTAATTGTAAGTAGACTTCCAGTA
The DNA here is from genome assembly GCA_004026545.1 of Mormoops blainvillei. Classification (NCBI taxonomy): domain Eukaryota; kingdom Metazoa; phylum Chordata; class Mammalia; order Chiroptera; family Mormoopidae; genus Mormoops; species Mormoops blainvillei. The sequence continues at coordinate 294,485 of PVJD01000368.1, read as the reverse complement.
TAACCATACATGGCAGCCTTCCCTGTTGCAAAGAGGAGATAAAATTAGTGACAGAGATGTGAGAAGAGATGTGGTCACTGACAATTTTAAGCATATGTTGTGGGTAGCACAAACATCTATGGAATAGATTAAGAATAATTTTCCTCAATTTAGAGGGTAGGAGTCTTAAATTAAACTCCATATAACAACCTTAAATATCAGACAATGCTCAGAAACCCCCAGGTTGTTACTGATACTGTTTTTAATCCTGCTACGTATTATTTGCTTCATTCTACAGAATTGAATTATTTAACTATGGAAAAATAAACACATTCTTAATCCTATAATCATCATTCTAGAAGTGAATTTTTCTTGATGATCTTTTCAGTTTCTGTTGAAACATTCTTTTTTGACATTGTCACAGTAAGTAATTATCATGAACAGAAGATGTTGTCCTTCTATAGGGAACAGAGCCTGTGCATTACCTGATCTAAACTGGTGTTTTGTGACATTTGAATAAATTAGTAATACTGTGCTTTCTGGAAAAAAAAGGTACCATCATTTCTTAAATGTAATTTTAAAAATCTCATTTAAGGAAAGCTCGGAATAGTTATTTTTTTTTTTCAGATGCACTGACTTATTAAGTCGGATCCTTCTCTGATAATTCTGCACTGAATAATACTCATACTAATATCCTGATCATCCTCAAACAATAACCATTGTCATGGTAACTACCTATCATGGGAAAACAAACAGTGCAAATGAACTTCTTCCATAGCTTTAATTATGCAAATAGAAAATTGAAGGAGTTCATTTTAAGGAGTCAGTTTCCTATTTAAGTATTGACTAAAGTAAATGACTCAAGCAGTTCTCACCTCTGACTGGAGATGTTAACATGATTATGTCTCTCTAGATTTGTGTTGACATTAAATACAGGAAACAACAATTTAAATTTCGACTTGATGTTTTACTTTAAAGCACAGTAATAGAGTCCAATTTGGTTGTTTTAACAAGTTATTCTGACTCTATTTTCTGAATTCAGTGCATGTGAATTAGTAAGTGGCCACTATGAAGTAAACTACTGATTTTCCACTTCTAATACAATCGATCTGATAGGTGGACAAGAAAATTTAGGGCTGCTATTACATATTTATTTATTCATTTAGTTTATATTTATAAAGCACTTGGAATAGTACTGAGTGCTATTCAGCGTACTCAAGTGAAACATAGGTGTTTATCTCATTTGGACTTAGACACAGTAGGAGACATAAGGTAAAACAACTAATTACAAGGTGGTGTGGGCTATGTCTACATCACTGGTGTAAGTGTGATGAATAGACCATATTCAAGGACATGCTATATGCTATGAACACGAGATCTTGCAGTTTGAATAAAAGGTTCACAGTGGAGAGAAGTCGGAAATTTAGAAAGAAAAGACAGATTAAGGAGGCCAGTGATAGGCTCATTAGAGGACATTTTGAATCCACATGAATGACCTGGGTAATTACAAATCAAAACATAAGAAGTTATTTCTTCTTATTACTATTCAAATGGAGTTTTTCTACAGGGGTCCAGAAAAATCAGAAAACATAAGAAATAAGATATTCCTAAAGAAATAAAATGAGAGATAGAATATGGCCAGCATTCAACTACTGATGTCATAACCCTCTTTGGAAATCTGAGCACCTAAGGGTATGGCAGAGAATATATATACGCAGAAGAATCAGGATGAAAAGCCACAATTATGGCATTCTTTAGGGAGAGTTTTGTAGTCTGCCTGATCAGGTACATGCTAGGATCAAGGCTTTTCTAAAAATTATTGCAAAAGAATCACAGAAGTGGGGGATAATAGGAATGGAGGACTTGAGCACATGCTGAATGTATCACTCTTCTAAAAGCATAGGATGTGGTCATTGCTTACCTTTTCTTGAAAAGTAACAGGAACATTGAAAAAAAAGCTGTTTCGGTGTAATTCTGACAACCGTGGAGAAAATGATTAGATATGTAGATGGGAAGAAACTATTGGTAGAAAACGGCCATGTTACATTGGAGAAACATGTAGCAAAGAAAAAGCTATTGAACATATCAGAAGATATTTTCATCTTCCTGAAAATGCACTGTGAAAATATAAAGCATAAAACGATAACTATGTTCTGATAAGATGGATCTTAAAAAGGGAATTTTGTTCAAGTATTTAAATGTTTGATACAACTTATTTGTCAATATAAGCATACATATCTATTTGAAAAGGTGTGTTTTTGAGATTTTTTTTAAACCATAACTAATCTAAAGTTAAAAGTTGTTCAATACAGTTTAAAAAATATGGAAGGGGCTTGAATAAAGAGTGTCTAGAAGGTAAAAGGTGGAAGATTTTGACATTTTCTTAGTGTAATACAAATGAGAGTTTTTTGAACTCATATTTTAACTGATAGGAGGAAAAACATAGGCCGATGGGTATATTGCTTATGGGAAGATGGCATATTACTACAAAATGGGAAAAAGAAAGCAGAACAAATTGAGTGATCTTCAAAACCAGAAGGAGAGAGAATATGTCATTAAGAAGTGAATGAGGTTGAAGAAGATGAGGGCATGTTAGGATAATGTTAAGTCCATCAATAAACTATTATGTGCCAGAGACATGTAAGAGACTTGTCAGTTATCTCTGAAAGAACTCTGGAGAAGAGAAACGGTAGAGAAACTGGGGAGCAAGAAAATGTGCACTCGTTGACAAGGGGAGCACGCATTATTATGACATTTCTGTAAGCTTGACGCTGTTTCCTGTTGATATTCTCATTCGGATTATTAGTGCATGGTTGGTACACTTTAGGAACAAGACAGTGATCACTGTGTGTTTACATTGAGAAAAGACTACAGTTTTAATGGTATTTGGAGATGAGGCCTTTTGGTGGTAATTAGCTTTAGATGTGCTCATTAGAATAAAGCCCCCATGATGAGATGTGTACCCTTATAAGAAGAGGAAAAGACGGGAGCTCTGTCTTTCCACCTTGTGAAGATACAGCAGGAAGACAGCTGTCTGAAAACCAGGAAAAGGCCTTCACCAGATAGTCATTCTGCTGGCATGTTGATCTTGGGCTTTCCAACCTCCAAAAATAAAATTTGTTGTTTAAGCCATCCAGTCTATAGTATTTTGTTATAGCAGCCCAACTAAGATGACACTGTGTTATAAATTCTCTCTTTATATGTCTATATCCCTACCAAACTGCAAATAAAACTGTTCCTATTCATATATTTAGCCTTCGTATATGGTTCGTGGCCCAGAGCTAAGTGTTCCGAGGATATTTTTGAGTAAATAAATAAATGAATAAACCCTGGAAATGCTGTCTTCCAGAAGAGGAAGTTGATTCATCTTCTGTTACCATGATGACATAATGTTGAAAAGTGAGGAGACAACTACAGTTGTTGTTTTTTTTAAAGAGCAATTACTGTGTACCAAGAGCTACGGGGGTATGTTATTACCTCCTTTTTATCAATGAGAAAACTCAAGTTTAAGAAAGGCTAACTAAGTTGTTTGTGGCCTCACAGGTAGGGAATGGAAAGGTTAGGATTTGAGAGCAGGCACACAATGCCTATATTCCTATCTTCACTGCATATAGATGGGTCTTTTTTTCTATGGTACTTCTCTTGCGAACAAGGATTTTCATAGTAATTAAGATTTCAAGGAAATTATTGGACTTCCTTAGGATGTCTCCAAGAAAAATTGGAAGACCAATAGGAATTAATGTCTCTATTTTCATAGCCACCCAACAAGATATGAAAAAAAGAATCTAGAAATCTGTGAGCTTAAATTACCAAATTATCTTAAACTAAGCATGTGTTACTTAAGTAGGAAGAACACCCTCTATAGTAGGGATTTTAAATGGGTTCAGCATTGTCATTAGGTGTTTCCAGAGGTTGTAGACTTGCAGGTAGACTTCACATTCAAGCACTAGCAGCATTTTCTCTCCCCAAATATCAACCCCTATCCGATAAATCTTAAGGTGGTAGGGCAGGGGGGACACCCTTAACATAAAATTAAAGAAAAAAATAAAATAAAAACAATATTAAAAGCAAACAACAGCAAGACCAATCATTTTTATGGCCTCTTGCCCAGCCTCTGATGTCAATATTGCACAAGTATCACTCCATCAAGTTATTAACATTTCCAGAAAGATAGCATAGAAGTTAAGTTTTAATAGGAACAGCCCTGAGAAAAGAAAATGCTCATTCTGAAATCATTTATGGAATAAAGAAATCAGGAGCTTTCATTGAGTCTTATGTATGGGGTGGAGTTTGGGGGATGTTGTGCATTTAAGTATATTTTTCTAATAATAAAGAGCTAAGTGTTACATTATAAATCTTGTTAAACTTATTGATGTTGCCTGAAGGCCAGGAGAGATCCTCCTGCTTTGCTACTCAAGGTATAGTCTAGAACGTGCAGCCATGGTATTTCTCGGGAGTCTGTTAGGAAGGTAAACTTATAGATCAGACACCAGAAACACTGGAAATCTGCATTTTAACAAGACCCCAGGGTAGTTGAGAACAGAAAAGAGTTAATGCAGTGTTTCAGAGCACCTGACTCAGTTACAATTTCTGCTTTCCTTCCTTTCTGTCTAGAAGTTGTTATATTGTATAGGTTTTCCCCACCATTGGCAGATTTCTTCCCCTAGTTATTAAAATGAGTTTATTACAATTAACGGTGGTGAGTTCTTAGGGAAGGTGCATGGATGGCACATAACTCTCTTAGCCTTCTGCAGCTCACCAATTCACTCTTTTCAAATGCCTATTTTGAGATCAGATCTGGGACTATGTACACATACATACATAAACATAAGATAAATATACAACGTAAAATAAAAAGTGAACAAAATACACCACAAATTTTCTCTAGTATGATGGATGATGTTCGATAGTTTTTACAAACTTGTTTTGTCTCCTATCATACCTACAGTTAGAATGAAATTCAGTGTCATGAGGAATGAAGTCACTATTCTGGCAAGAAATATGATCTGCATTATGACTCAGAGCTCAGCAGAAAATGGTCCTTCCCTAATACCTTAGCAGCTTTGAGATGGCTCTGCCATCTGCATCAGTCAAATGTTACTGTGTAACAAACACAGCAAACATAATTTATTAGCTCCTGACTCAGTGAGTAAACAATTTGGACTGGTCTCAGTTGAGCTCTTCTATTTATCTTGCCTGGGTTCACTCAAGTCGCTACACGCAGCTTGTGAATTATATGGAGAGTTGGTTGATCCTGGATGGCCTTATCCATGTCCAGCTTTTGGCTTAGGGTGAAGAAGCAACATGTGTTCGGCAGGCTCACTCAAAATTTTCACATGGCAGCTGGGTTCCAAAAACAGTAACTCCCAATGAAAAAGCACGTTTCAAGCTTCTCCATGAATCATGCTTGCTAATATCCCATTAGCTAAAGCAAGTCACAAGGCCAAGTCCAGATTTAAGGGGTAAAGATGTAGATTCTATCCCTTGACAACAGATGCTAAAAAATGCTGAAGCCATTTGTTACTATATCATCCCTCTATTCCATAAGAATGAGTAGGTTTTATAAATTTGTATTTCTTTTTATGTAAGCATTTTTCTGTTATCAGAAAAGGACCCCATGTCAATGAAACTATCAAGGGACACAGATGTCATAAGAGCTCTAAGACCATGGAATATGGTGAAAGACGGACAGCACGACTTTGAGCAGCCTCAGGAATGGACACTTTGTTATTTACTCTGAAAGTCCACTTCCTGTTTTTACACTGAGAAATCTCTATTTGTGAGTGGAACTCTATTTTGTCTTGTTTATTTCACTCCTGTTGCATCAATAAAATCTGCACCTGTTTGTTCTGGCATTGAGAGCAGCTGTCTGCTCTGTAGCAATATTTCCCACCTGGGTAGCTGAGCTGTCTCTCAGTGGCAGACACCTTTGTCAGCGCTGTTGGGAAATGAGCATCTTGGCTAATTTGGGTGCTTCCCTTTGGACTTTGTGAAATAGGACAGGAAAGGCAATGTTTGACTCCCAAATGCATACTGCGAGAAGTTTCCTAAGACACACACAGTGAGTGAGAGCAGCATCAAAGAGGAGGTGGGTGGTGTGTGATGTGAGGAGGCATTAATAATTGATGTGAATTGTGAGGTAGAAGGGAGAATAGCTATCAAGGGACTTTGATTGTGTCACAGCAACCTTGTGAGCAAAGCTTTCCTAGTTTGTATGATGGAAAAATACCTGATGTATGTGAATAAATTAAGATTATTTTCCTATGTTGGACTCTGTGTACCTGAGATTATATATAATTATATATACATTTATAATATATAATTATATATTATATATACCTGACTATATATTTGTTACATTTCAAAGTAATATATATGAATATCTGATTGGGGTTGCAATTGGGGTTGTTATGGAGATTTATCCATGTTATAGCATGTATCAGTAGTTCCTTGTTACATTGCAGAGTATATTCTATTGCATGTATATTTCACAATTTTTTTCCATTTTCTTATTGAGTTGAGTATGTCTGCTTCTTGACTGTTATGAATAAAATTACTGTGAATAATTTTTATGAGTCTTGGAGTGGATATAAATTAATATTTCTCCAGTAGGTACCTAGGAGTAGGATTGCAAGGTTATGTGGGAAATGTATAACTAAGTATACAAGGACTTGCTAGACTGTTTTCTGAAGTGATTATACAATTTTTCACCCTTACTGGCCATGTGTAAGAGTCTTGCTTGCTCTATAGTCATTCCAGTGAGTATGAATTAATATCTTAGTGGTTTTGATGATCATTAACTATGCTGTATTTCTTTTAATGTAATTAATGGTCACTATCTTTTTTCAAATATTTTGTAAATGTTTGGGTTGTCTATCTTTATACTGTTAAGTTTAAGGGTTCTTTATATATTTGCATACAAATACTTTATCGCTGTATGTGAATAAGTGCATATATGTATATATGTGTATTTGTTATATATAATATAATAATACGGTAAATCTTCTAGTATGGCTTGCCTTTTTTCCCTTTCCTCAGTGATGTCATTTGAAGAGCAGAAACTTTTAACTTGATTGAAATTCAATTTATTCCTTCTCTTTAATACTTAACTGCTTTTAGTGTCTTCTCTAAGAAAACTTTGCCTAACAGAAGGTTGAAAATATTTTCTTCTATGTTCTCCTATAAAAGATTCATAAATTTAGCTTTTATGTCTATATTACATTTCAAATTAAATTCTGTGTAGTATGAGGGAAGAGTCAAAAATTTTGATACAGATGTTCAGTTTTGACAGCAGCATTTTTTTCTTTTTCTTTTCATTGTTGTTCAGTTATAGTTGGTCGCATATTTCCCCCTTTCCTTCCCCGACCCTGTCCAAACCCCATTCCCAAAGACAATCCCCTCCCCATTGTCCTTGTCCATGGGTCCTTTGTACATGTTCCTCTTCTTTCCCTATTATCCCCCTCCCCTGTGGTTACTGTCAGTTTGTTCTTTATGTCCATGTCTCTGGTTCCTTTTTGCCCATTTGTTTTGTTTTGTTGGTTAGGTTTCACTTATAGGTGAGATTATATGGTATTTATCTTTCAGGGCCTGGCTTATTTCACTTAGAATAATGCTCTCCAGTTCCATCCATGCTGTTGCCAAGGGTAAGTGCTCCTTCTTTCTTTCTGCTGCATAGTATCCCATTGTGTAAATGTACCACAGTTTTTTGATCCACTCATCTACTGATGGGCACTTAGGCTGTTTCTAGCACTTGGATATTGTAAATTGTGCTGCTATGAACATTGGAGTGCATAGATTCTTTTGATTTGGTGTTTCAGGATTCTTAGGGTATAATCCCAGAAGTGGAATTGCTGGATCGAAAGGCAGTTCCCTCTTGATTTTTGAAGAAATTCCATATTATTTTCCATAGTGGTCTCACCAGTCTGCATTCCCACCAACAGTGTACTAGGGTTCCCATTTCTCCACAACTTTGCCAGCATTTGTTGTTTGTTGATTTGTTTATGATGGCCATTATGACTGGTATGAAGTGGTATCTCATTGTCATTTTAATTTGCATCTCTCTGATGTCTCAAATGCTGAGCATCCTTTCATGTGTCTCTCGGCCCTCTGTATGTCCTTCTTGGAGAAGTGTCTGTTCAGGTCCCTTGACTATTTTTTAATTGGGTCGTTTGTCTTCCTGGAGTGGAGTCATATGAGTTGTTTATGTATTTTGGAGACCAAAGCCTTGTCTGAGGTATTGGCAAATATGTTTTTCGATATGGTTGGTACTCTTTTTATTTTGCTGATGTTTTCTTTAGCCATTCAGAAGCTTTTTAATTTGATATAACCCCATTTGTTTATCCTTTCTTTTATATCCCTTGGCCTAGTGGATGTATCTGTGAATATACTGCTGTGTGGGATATCTGAAATTTTACTGCCTATGTTCTCCTCTAGGTCTTCTATGGTGTTGCAACTTATATTTAAGTCTTTCATCCATCTTGAGTTTATTTTTGTGTATGATATAAGTTGGTGGTTGAGCTTCATTTTTTTTAATGTGCCTGTCCAGATCTCCCAACACTATTTATTGGAGAGGCTATTTTTACTCCATTTTATGCTTCTGCCCCTTTTGTCAAATATTATTTGACCATAGAAACTTAAGTTTATTTCTGGGCTCTCTATTCTGTTCCATTGATCTATGTGTATGTTCTTATGCCATACCAGGCTGTTTTGATTACAGTAGCCTTATAGTATAGTTTGATGTCAGGTATTGTAATCCCTCCTATTTTATTCTTTCTCAAGATTGCTGTGTCTATTTGGGGTCATTTATGTTTCCATAAAAATTTTTGAAATATTTGTGCTATATCTGTGAAATATATCATTGGTAAATTAATAGGGATTGTGTTGAATCTATAAATTATTTTGTATAGTATGGACGTTTTGACGATGTTAGTTCTTCCAATCATTTATTGAGAAGACTATACTTTGAGCATTGAAATTTGTGCACACCTTTTTAAAAATCAGTTGACCTGTATTTATGATTTATGCCTAGATTCTCTGATTTTTTCCACTGGTATAAAGCTGGCTTTATACCTGTGCAATACTGTTTTTGTTAACTGTAGCCTTGAAATCAGGTAGCTTAAGAAGTTCCTTTTCTTTTTCGTTTTCAGAATTGTCTTGACTATTGCGAAGTCCATGAGAAACTTTGCTAAATTTGCTTGTACAATATAGAAATTTGTGGTTTTAGACTCCTCATAATTTTCCACAGAGTAAATTATGTCATCAGTAAATATAGTAACATATGTCCTTCGTGTATAACTTCATGTTTATTATTTTTTCTTACTTTATTATGCCACCAGTACAATATTGAATAAAAATGGCGAGAGTGGAGATCATTGCTTTGTTCCTATTTTTAGGGGGAAAGCATTTAGTCCTCAAATATTTAAGATGGTATTAGCTATAACTTTTTCTTTAAATGCTGTTTATCGAGTTGAAGAAGTTTCTTTCTATTCCCAGTTTCCTTAAAATGTTTCTCATGGATGGATATTGAATTTAAGATGATTATTTGAATTTTCTTGTTAGTTCTGCCATGGTAGTGAGTTAGGTTGATTGATTTAAACATGCTGACGCCCCAGTTGGTGTAACTTAGTGGATTGAGTGCCAGCCTCCGAAGCAAAGGGTCGCTGGTTTGATTCCCAGTCAGGGTGCCTACCTAGGATGTGGGCCAGGTCCCCAGTAGGGGGCACACCAGAGGCAACCACACTTTGATGTTTCTCTCCATCTTTTCTTCCCTTCCCCTCTAAAAATAACTAAATAAAATCTTTTAAAAAATAAAATAAACATGTTGAGCCAACCTTGCATTACTGAAATCAATTGCAATAGATGCACTGATATATAATCCTTTTACATATTTCTGGATTCAATATTTTAATATTCTAGTGGATTCAGTTTTCTGGCACTTTGCTGAGAAGTCAATTTTCCAACACTGTTTTGAAACTTTTTACCTCTATGTCCTGTGATTTTCCTCTTCTCATGATAGGTTTGTCAGGTTTAATGTTCAATTTATGCTGGTCTTATAAAATAAGTTGGAAATATTCCTTCTGACTTTGATTTATAAAGAAATTGTATAAATTGATATCATTTTCCCCCTAAATATTTATTAAAAATTATCAGTAAAACCACTTGAACATGGCTTTATTTTACATTACATTTAGGTTAAAATAGAGTTGGGGCTACTCAGAATTTGTATTTCATCCTGATATTGTTTTGATAAGTTATTTTTGAAAGAAATTTGTCCTTTTCATCTTGGTTATTAAATATTTCAGCATGAAGTTGTTCAAAATGTTGCCCTGTAAGTTTTTCAGTGTTTGTAGGATATGTATTGATAGCCCTTTTTCATTACTAGTATTATTAATTTTTTATCTCATTTAAAATTATTCTAGTTAGGAGTTTGTCAATTTTATTGATATATTTAGGAACTAATTTCTGTCTTAAATTATTTCCTGTTTTTTCTTTCATTGATTTCTATGTTTATTTTTGTTATTTCATTCCTTTTATTCACTGGCTTCATTTTTTTCTATAGCTTTTAAAATAGAAACTTAAATGACTTAACATTGTTCTTTTTCCCCTAATGTATGTATCTAAAGCTGTAACTTTCCCTCTATGCACTGCTTTTGCTTACTTCTACATATTTGACATGTTATTTTGGTTTTAATTTAGTTCAAAATAATTCTTCTTTCACTCAGAAAAATTTTATTACACCATGAATTACTTAAGATATGTTATTTTATTTACAAATATTTAATATTTTTTCTAGGTAACTTATAGGTATTGATTTTTAATTTAATTCCATGTGGACAGGATGCTCTAGTGTATTTCAAAATGGTGACTTTTCCCCTTCACCTGCCAGAGCAGGAGGGGATTTCTCTCTGATGTCTGCAGTGAGAAACTTGACAAAACATACCTTGTAAGATGCCAGTACTTTGAGATTTAGGGAGATTTAGCCCTAGCTTATGGTTTATCTTGATGAATATTTCATGCAAGATTAAATGTGTATTTTTCCATTTTTGTGTTTTATGTTTTATAAATGTCAGTTAAGTCAGTTTGAGTAATAGTGTTGCTCAAATATTTTATATTTTTACTGATTTGCTCTAATTTTTAAATTAAATACTAAAAGTTAAAAATTTCCAATTATGTTTGTAGATTTATCTATTTCTTTTTTTAATTCTGTAAAATTTGCATAATAATGGTAACTGAGTATATATGTGTTCTGCATTAATTTTTATCCTTGATGAATTGTTTCTTTTAATTTCTTATACTGTCTTTTTAATCTCTAAATTACTGTACCGTACAATTTATTTCCACTATTAACAGTACCACCATACCAGCTCTTTATTTTAATATATTTATGGCTTTGTATTTCAGGCACATTTCTCATCAGTGCCATATATTTCGGTGTTGTTATTTTATTCAGTACGATATTTTCTTTACTTTAATTATTCTTTAGTCTATTTACAATTAGTAGAGCCATCGAAGTGACTGGGTTTGAGTCCGCCGCGCTGGTGTCTGTTTCTTCTTGTCCCTTCCGTGTTTGATTCCTTTGGTGCCCCTCTCCTGACTTCTTCTGGATTCATCATTTTTTTGTGTGTGATTTTCATATTATTTTCTCTATTTGTTTCTTGGCTTTCCCACATTTTATTATTTGTTCTAGGGCTCAAAATTTGTAATCTTCCCTTATCGCAGACCATTAAGAGTCAATATTGTTTGCCACTTTACACTTCTTGCTTTATACCTGACACTGTATGTTCCTACTGGAACTTCCCACTTCTATTTATCCACTAACCTTCATTTTTATTATCATAATTTTATCTTTTACTTATCCAACTGTTGTAAAGAGTATCTTACCAATGTTATTCTTTTAAGTGAAAAAAACTCAGTCACCTTTCAAAGAAATCACAGGAACAAAATCCTTTATCTTTTATGTTTACCCACTAGTTTGTAATGTCCTGCATTCCTTCCTGTAGATCTGATTTTCTTTCCGGTATCATTTCTCTTGGTTACTTATAAGAAGTCAATAATCATTTATATCTCTGCGATATCTGAGTCTTGTTCTCATGCTTGCACTTCAAACTGGTTTGTTTGATTTTTTTGTCCTTTAGTATACCTGGTAATTTTTTCTTGACCGTTAGACATGATGCACCAGTAAAAGGAACTACTGTAAACCAGGCTTTAGCAATGCGTGGTAAGGTGCTGGGAAAGGGGAGCAGTCTACAGTCCTATGATTAGGTCTCAGTTTTTAAATAAGCCTCGGTCTCTGAACTGTGAACTTCCTAAGTGCTTCTCATTTTCCTTCACCCCTTAGGTGGAACAGGAAAGGTAGAGTTGGTGGTAATTGGGTGTTTCCCTTTTCCCGCGTGGGAAGCCAGATGGAGCCAGAGAAGGTCATTTCCCTTTCCCGAAGTTAGGTAGATTCTGGTTAGGCTCAGTTAACTAGAATTTTCTTAGGGCAGGCCTTGTTAAGAAGGACAGAATGCTCTAGTCTATTTTAAAATGGTGACTTTTGCCCTTCATCTGCCAGAGCAGGAGGGGATTTCTCTCTGATGTCTGCAGTGAGAAACTTGACAAGCTCCTATGGATAAAACACTCTGAAGAACGAGGGCTCCCCTATGACTGGATCTCCTGGAGTTTTAATCTCTCTAGTTTGTCTGTGCTTAACCTCCAGCACTTTGTCTATTACTATGCAGGTTTTCCTACCCCAGCACTGGTTTCTGCACCACGAGTTTCTGCTCGTGGATTTCTGCTTAGTCCCAGTGAAAAATGTAGGATGCTTCATCCAGTGCACCTTGTCATTCACCTTGCTCAAAGCTATTGTACAAAACTTCAAAAAGTTCTAATTGTTCAGTTCTATTCTGTGAGGTAAAATGCTCTGGTTGTTCTAAATGCAAAAGTTGGAGCATAGAGCAGGTCCTCAATGTCATTTTGTTCATCGTCATTTTGTTGTAACATTGATGGGATGCCTTAGGAACTTAATGTTTGTTTATATCAATTCGCCTATGGCAAAACTGGTTTCTTTATACATCCTCTCACTGCACTTCCAAGGCCATGTTGACAGTGTTAAGTGAGGACTCACTTTACACCGTAATCATAGCTAAAATCTTTTAGTCTTAAAACAGAATTTACTTTTTTTCTACCATGTTTTCTCTGGAGTTTTCATGACAACAACTGAAATTAAGATAAATTGTGGATTAATCTAAAGATTACGGACTTTGCCACTATTAGAACATATATGTTATCTTTCTGAAAGAATGTATATATATATTTTTTCAAAAATAATGTAATTCAAATAACTCTTGCTGGTAAAGATACCCAGAATTTTATTCTGTTTTAAAAATATATATTTTATTAATTATGCTATTACAGTTGTCCCAATTTTCCCCCTTTGGCCCCCTCCACCTGGTACCCCCATTCCTTCCAGCAGTCCTCCCTTGTTTCATGTCCGTGGGTCATGCATGTAAGTTCTTTGACTACTACTCCATTTCTTATATGTTCTTAACATCCACTTGTCTATTTTGTACCTACCAATTTGTACTTTTTAATCCCTGTAGCTTTTCATTCATTCTCTACCTTCCTCCTCCCAGCTGACAACCCCCTTCAAATGATCTCCATATCTATGATTCTGTTCCTGTTCTTCTTGTTTGCTTTTTTAGATTTAGTTGTCAGTAGTTGTGAATTTATTGCCAATTTAGTGTTCATAGTATTCTTTTTTTGGTCAATCAAGAATTTTTTTATTTAAGCAAAGTATTTCTTTTTTTTAGTAATATTTTTATTGTTGTTCAATTACAATCATCCCCATTTCCCCCTATTACTCTCCCCAGCCATACCCACCCCGACCTCCCACATTAAGTCCTCCCACCCAACTCATTGTGTTTGTCCATGGGTACTTTATACAAGTTTCTTGATGACTCTTCCGTTTCCCCCCATTATCTCTCTTTCCTCTCCCCTCTGGTCCCTGTCAGTTTGTTCTTTATTTCCATGTCTCTGGTTATATTTTGCTTGCTTGTTTGTTTTACTGATTAGGTTCCACTTATAGGTGAGATCATATGGTATTTGTCTTTTACTGCCTGGCTTATTAACTTAGCATAATGCTCTGCAGTTCCATCCACACTGTTGCTAAGGGTAGGAGTTCCTTCTTTCTTTCTGCTGTGTAGTATTCCATTGTGTAAATATACCACAGTTTTTTGATCCACTCATTTACTGATAGGCACTTCAGCAGTTTCCAGCACTTGGCTATTGTAAATTGTGCTGCTATGAACATTGGGGTGCATAGGTTCTTTTGAATTGGTGTTTCAGGATCCTGAGGGTATAATCCCAGCAGTGGAATTGCTGGGTCAAAAGGCAGTTTCATTTTTAGTTTTGATCTTCTTTTTCTTATACCATTCCCTTTAACATTTCATATAATAATGGCCTGGTGATGATGAACTCCGTTAGTTCTACCTTGTCTGGGAAATACTTTATCTGCCCTTCAATTCTAAATGAGAGCTTTTCTGGATAGAATAATCTAGGTTGTAGGTCCTTGCTCTTCATCCTTTTGAATACTTCTTGCCAGTCCCTTCTAGCATGCAAAGTTTATTATAAGAAATCAACTGACAGTCTTATGGGAACTCCTTTGTAGGTAACCATCTGGTTTTCTCTTGTTCTCTTTAAGATGCTCTCTTTATTTTTAACCCTTGGCATTTTAATTATGTTTCTTGGTGTGGTCCTCTTTGAATCCAATTTGTTTGGGACTCTCTGTGCTTCCTGGACTTGAGTGTCTATTTCCTTCACCAAATTAGGGAAGTTTTATTTCATATTTTTTTCAAATAAGTTTTCAATTTCTTGTTCTTCCTCTTCTTCTGGCACCCCTATAATGCAAATTTTGGTACACTTGAAGTTGTCCCAGAGGCTTCTTAAGCTATCCTCGTTTTTTTTACTTCTTTTTTCTTGTCGTTGTTCTGATTGAATTCTTTTTTCTTCCTTATGTTCCAAATCGTTGATTTGATTCTAGGCTTCAGGTCCTCCACAGTTGATTTTCTGTAGATTTTTCTTTGTTTTACTTAATGTTACCTTCATTTCTGCCTAAGCCTTGTTTATGCTGTTGTAGTACTCAATGTGTTCTTTGAGCATCCTGTTAACCAGTGTTTTGAGGTATGTATCAGATAGGTTGCTTATTTCCATTTTGTTTAGTTCTTTTTCTGGAGCTTTGCTCTGTCCTCTCATTTGTGCCATATTTCTTTGCCTCCTCAATTTGACAGACTCCATGTGTTTGTTTCTGTGTATTGGGTAGAGCTGCTTTCACTCCCTGTTTTACAGTAAGCATGGCTTACTGTGGAAACATGTACCTGTAAGTTATAGGGGGTGGAGCCTTAGGTAATTGCCAGGGTGGAGCAACCTGTTTCACCACTTTGTGGCTCTGTGGTGCAGAGAGCTTAGAGAGGGGACAGTGCCACTGCTGAGCCTCTGGAGATGTACCCAGGAGGAAGCTGTCTCCCAGCACTTTCGCTGTTGCCAGTCACTTCGCTTTCTCTCCGTATGCCTCTGATACCCTTCCAGCTGTTGTCCTGATGCTGAATCACAGAGAGGGTAGGTCTACCTAAGTCCTAAGACCTTTGTCAGCCTTTAAGTAGAATATCCTGTGAATTCTGCTGTTTCTCCCACTGCCAGACCCCCTATTGGTTTTTACAGCCAGAAGTTATGGGGACTTACCTTCCTGGCACTGAAACCCTAGGCTGGGTGGTCTGATCTGGGGTTGGGATCCCTTGCTTTCTAAGTATCCTTCCTGATTTTTATCCACCACATGTGACTGTGGGGGCCACCAGTTCCACCCCTTCCTGCCTGTCCACGCACCTCTCTGCATGGCTCCTCATCTCCACCCCACCTACCCGTCTGGATGAATGTGGCTTCTTTAAATCCTTGGTTGTTGGACTTCCATATAGCTTCATTTTCTGACAATTCAGGGTGATATTTGTCTTGTAGTCTAGTTGTAATTTTTGCTGTAGTTGTCCAAGGAGACAAAGCATGTTTCCTTATGCCTCCACCTTGACTGGAAGTCCTCTGGCACTATGCAGAGCCAGAGATGGAGGGAGCCTGCAGAGGGCCCCTCCAGAACCAGAATTTTATTCTTATGGAAGGCCAGTACTTCCTCTCAAAGATATGAGAGATTATTTTTCCTGTCAACCCTTTCATAATCCATACAGCATATACATGTCAATTTATGTAACATATAAATAAGTATATAACATGTACACAAACTGTATATATCAAAAACCAGTATGCTAGGTCTTCAGAAGAGAAATCTACAGTTTTATATAGACAGAAGAATGATTAATAAATAATATAATAGAAGAAATAAAGGCAGTTTATTCCACTTCTGAGGAACAGAAACAGCAATAACATTTATTAGCATATATGATAAATTTTGAAGAGGATTTTAAAAAATTATTAATCATCTCATTTTCATCAAAATCCTATAAAGTTGATATTCAAATGGATGATTATATTTTCTATAAGGTTACAAATCTCCTAAGTAGTCAAGAAAGAATTTTATTTTAGCTCTATTAAGATCTCAAAGCTACATCTTTAGAGAGTTAAAACCAATTATTGTAAAGACCATAAAAGATCATATGCTCATTAAAAAGGAATTCTTCTTAATTATCTATTGTAATTATATAAAAAGAACATGGTAGGTGATATGTTCCTGCACTAAGCCAAAAGACCTCCTCCATTTAGGCTTAGCATATACAATTTAGCAAAAGAACTGTAAAACTTTGGGGTTAGAAACTTCTAATGTAACTAGTTATATGTTGAAGAATCATGATCATGTATTCCCAAACCATATTCATTCTAATCACAACTGGATTCAAAAAGTAAATATGCATGATAAACTAATTTCAATGATTAGTATTATCATAAATTAATCTGATCACAAACAATTTGAAGTGATTGGTTATCCATCTTCTCCCAACTTCATATTCATCAGTGTTAAGCATTGTCCCTCACTGAATTTCTCCAACCAACGAAGCAGGCATTCATTTAAGAATCAGCCTGAAAGAAACAAATATTTACATACTTGCCCTGCCAGTATTATATTTATCTGTCCTATTTCACCCTGGAATGCATGGAATGAAAATATGACAAGAGATTGGTTTGGTTATCAATAGTTCTAAACAAAGAAATAAAAAAATATTGTAGTTGCTGTAGTTTTCTTTTTTTTGAGAAGACACCAAAATATCTTACTTTAGCTTTCAGAATGGCAATTCACCTACTCAGAGCTAATAGTTTGACACACTAACTTTTTTCTATAGCACCTGAAATAAGAGTGAACAAAACAGCACTTCTCTCCATAATTGCCTTGTAATTATTTTGTAGGCTTCAAGCATATACCTTTCATCAGCTACAGAAGTAATTACACAATCTTGTATGTCCTTTAAATTCCATTTATTTTGCTTCCTTTGTTATAATTTAATCTCAAAGTCATTGCTCAAAAAGGGGGGAAAAAACAAAACCAAACCAAACCCAATCCAAAACAAAACGATGGCCCAATATAATTTTTCCTAACTCTATGCATCATTTTTTTCAGCTCATCATTTTAGTGGCATTTATTCCTGAATGGTTTTCTTTCCCATGAATTTGTTTATCAGGTTAGTAACAAGATTAGGAGAATACTATCTTTCTGAATTTTTTGTGGGGGAAGGTATTAGGGCATAACCCAGATAAATGTATTTGAGTATAAATTGGCTTGAGCGTAGGTACCCTTGTTTAGTTCAGCACAGAGAGCCTCGTTTGTGCCTGGGTCAGATCATCATCGGCTCTCACTAGGGCCAGATTCTTAGATGCATGACCTGCGCAGTCCCAGAGGACCCTGTGCTTGGTTTCATGCTCTGCTGTTTGCTGAACTGAAAATCTTAATGATTTTTGAAGACGGAGTTTACATTTTCATTTCGCAGTGGGCCTCAAAAGTTAGGGAGGCAGTGCACACCACAGAGACACACGCTGTTTTAGTCAGGTCTGAGACAATGCCAGTGGTCTAATGTACATTTAAGTGGCATTTCTGAAGAAGTGGGTTCAAAAAATATTTGAAGGAAAATGGCCAAAAATGTTCCAAATGCCATGAGAGCTCTATACCTAGAGACCCAGGATGATTAATGAATCCTAAGCACAAAAAACATGAAGAAAACCATGCCCTTGCACATTGTTATGGTTAATTTTTATGTGTCAACTTAACTGAGCCACGGGATGCCTAGTATTTGGTCAAACATTATTCTGGGTGTTTCTATAAGGGCATTTTGGATGTGATTAACATTTAAATTGTAGACTGAGTAAAGCAGATTGCTCTTTCTAAAGTAGGTGAGTCTCTGCATCAGTTGAAGGCTGACCCTCCTCCAAGTAAGGGAGAGTCACTCTTGCCTGCCTGCCTCCTAACAGGTACATTGGCTTTTTTCTGCCTTTGGACTGAAACTGAAACACTGACTCTTCCAGAGTCTTAGGCCCATATCAAATGTGGTGATGCCGATACTGAAGTTGGTATTATTACTGTTTAAGTAACATTAATTCAGTAGCCAAGTGTAATGCCACCTGTATCATATGATCATAAATCAATGCATTAATCAATATTGTCCTACACTGTGAACTGTAATCAGATTGTTAACATAAGAACATGTGTATAGGTATATTTCCTATGTTGGCTCTTGTGGGGTTTATGTGTAATGCTCAGAGATTTTCCTGAAATTCAAGAATTTGGGGTTACTGATAATTTCTGTTGTATACTGAGACCAGATTTGGAAGAGGTAAAATTTAATAATCATTCGTTCATTCATTTATTCATCCATTCATTCACAGAGTGTAATGGTATTGTGTTCCAACTTACAAATTACATTGTAGCCAAGAGTATATTTTATGCAGGGCAGGGTTTAATACTGCCAGGATACTGCGTCGGTTTCTTGTACAAATGCATGGTCCCATTCCAACTGGATTAATTTCATAGCATCGGTCAAATAAGCCTCTAGCTGTATAATAAAATGACACATTTGAAAACTTTTTTTGAAAAAGCCTATGTCTGATAACAGCAAAAACAATTTCTTGTATACCTTTGAGACTTACAAAGAACCAAAATGCAGACTATAGTATTACTTTATGGATGTATTTTGGTAATTTTATAAATACAATTGTACTGTAAAACCCATGTACTCAAATGCTCAGTCAGATCCAGTCAGAATTAAATTTTCAAATAACAAAGCACATGAGCAGCAGTATTGAGGGAACAGTGGAAAAGGCAGATATGAACCAAAAAAGCTCAGGGCACGCAGTTCTAATAAAGACGTTCGAGAGGAAGATACACATACATGAGAATATACTTGACAGATGATACAATGAAGAATTTATGATCCAGAATACCTAGTTTTGATAAGGTGAATTGAGGGACCGATGATACAGATTTGTAAGTGGCATGCACTTTTTTTTTAATGGAAAAAGAATCCTAAGGCTTTTTTCTTAGAATCCTGTTGTTTTAAATCACAAGACTGGCTTGCCACCGTTATAAACCCCTAGTTTTAGTGTTATTCCACCTTACCGTCATATCCCCAAGACTTCCTCCCATATCTGAATATAGCTGCTCAGACCAAAGCCTTGGAAACTTCCCACAGGGACAGTTCCCTCTATTCCCATCTTCGCTGGATAATATGACAGGCTTATCCCTCACTACATCCACTATTATTTTTCAGTTCTCATTATTATACCTTTAATTCTATCTTACCCATTTATTTCTAGCTCTTTATAATTTCTCTTCCCAGCCACACACTATTATCTCCCTTTTATTATGATTTTCCCCTAATCATCTTCTATTATCTCTTATTTTAGTACTTGGCTTTCCCTCTTTGATGTCTTTTAGTTTGAACTTCAGGTAATTTGACCCTTTTTGTTAATTCTTCGATTTATCATAGATCCATTATCTATTCTTCTCTTTTTCCATCTTTCATCTTTTTCTATATATTGAAATTCATGCAATTGTATGGTTTAGCTCTAGCCGGCAGGGTGATGAGCTGTGGAGAGCTGTCAGAGGTGAACAAACAGGCTTTTATGATAAAAGGTCAAAGTAGAGCACACATGAAGTTAAAAAAAAAAGAAGCGTCTATTATAAGATTTAGAGAATTGAATGTGCATGACATGATTCCTAAAAAAAGGGAAAAAAATACATTGAGTAGGTAATGACATCATGACAAGAGGAAAGCACTATTCATCTCATCAAAGCTTAGTGAACTTAAAAGCTAAAATCACATAAAGCAATTGTTTCAAAATAGGTTGTGGAAGGTTAGCTCAGAAAGTCAACATCTGAAGTCCATATGCATACACCAGAAGCACCAGGTGTTGGAATAACACCTGACCCAGGAGGCAGGAGATTTCACCACTTCTCTCACCTTTTTATTTTGACTTTTAGTTTTTCTTCTCTAAAATGAAATTAATAGACCTTATTGCAATACTTTTCGACCCTAGACTCATAGACTGTAGTCATACTTACAGGCAGCAAGGTCTGGAAGAAGGTCGAAAGCTTTCTATTGATATGTTTTTTAGCTTTTAGTTTTTTTATTTATTGATTTTTACACAGAGAGAGGAAGGGAGAGTGAGAGAGAGAAACATCAGTTTGTTGCTCCACCCATTTGTGCAGTCATTGGTTGATTCTTGTGTGCGCCCTGACCAGGGAGCAAACCCACAACCTTGGTTTATTGGAGATGCTTCAACCAGCTGAGCTGCCCAGCCAGGGACTCTTCATATACTCTTGAGTAGATTTTAATACAAATCTGGTTTTCTTTACTACTATCCTCAATTGTGTCAATAGTTATATATTTTTCAAAAGAATTTACTACACAAACTTACACATCTAATAAAAAATCATGGAGTATAAAATTACAAATTATTTTGGAAAAAAGTAAGTCCTACCAGGAATCTTAATGTGTACTCTCTTAGGCTCAGTAATTCTACTTCTATAAATATATACAAAGGAAAAAAAGCCCAAATACAGGGGGAAATTATAATACAAAGGTGTTCAACAAACACAGTGTTTCCTCAAAAGAACATTTTTGAAGTGATGGACATATCCGATAGTAGGGAAATGCTTCAGTTAACTAACACCAATGCTTATGATTGCCATGAAGCATGTTTGGAAAGAGTTCTAACATAAAAAAATGGTTTATTACATATTTAGGTAAAAAGCATGTTTAAACAATATGTAAAGAACATATCTTAACTATGTTAAAATGCTTAGAAAGAAAACAAATGGAAAGATGTAAATCAAAATATTGTAATTGCTTTGTTCATCTAGATGGGTTTAGGGACTTCTATATTCTCTAAATTTTCTATTATGAGATTGTTATTTTTTAATAGAAGAAATAGCAGCATACTTTTTAAATAAATCTGGTATAACTTATTAGGAAATTCCCTGCATTCCTTTTATGCAGCAGGGTTATATTTCTGAAAATCAAATGCAATGCCTTGAGGGATGTTTGAGACTTATAAATGTGAAACCCAAACAAAACCAAACCAAGTCAAATCTCCCCAAAGTTTCCTTTCACTTCTCTATAGGATTATACTTATTGCCCTGAATTTTATTTTTTAGCATCTTGTTGCTTGTTGAATAATATAAGAAATAGTATAGTAATCGGATTTTATTTATCTGGAATTTTATTTACCTAAATATGTGTTTGCAGGTCTTGCATTTTCCTCTTATATTTTTCATGATATTTTGCTACCTGCATTTTTCTGCCAGAGCAAATTATTTATTTGCTGAAGCACTTTTGTGGGCAGAGTGCTGTATTTCTTAGACTTGTTGCCTGCCCAGGTTAAAGAATTCTAGATGCTTCTTGTTTGTAAATGTCCCTTCTTAAAAACCAAATCATTAGATGCAGTGATGTAGAAAAAACCAGTGGGAAGATGAGGGAGGAAGGAGAAAACCTACATTACTATCACCCCAAGTGACATGGTAATAGAAAATGAAATTTCAGGGATTTTTTTGGTTCTTATTTACTTTGATACTAACCAAAGTTGCTGTTACCTTGGCAACCCTTTAAGCTACTGAGCATCTAGGTAGCAAACAAAGTAGTTACTTCACTCTCTTTTATGCCACCATGGAGTCAGGGAAAATTAAATCATGCTGAGTGTAGGTTGCACTTTCCATGCCTTTTGTAAGTGGGTTTAGACTAACCTAATTTCTTCAGTCACACCATTTTCTCAGGTCATTATTATTTTTTCTTTTAATTTTCTTAAGTGGCACAACTCAAAAGAAGCAACCATATTAGGATAGATTTTTATAAGAGCAAAGTAGAAAGTACACACAAATTGAGATAATATTAGACGCATTTCAAACTCTTCTCCAAAAACAAAAAATAAGAAAATTGCTTTCACTATATTTACAAATTCCTGTGAGGTATTTCCTTATCATATTATTAGATTCCGCTCACTGACTTCTAGGAATGGGGAAAATCACCAGATGGTGGAACCAGCCAGTGTGTTTTAAATGAACATACTACCAGTTTGAATACATTTCAGCGTTGGGAGATGGTGGCCCAAGCATCGCGCCTACTGAGCTAACATTTCCGCCTGCGTAAGAAGGAGGCACTACTCTCGCATGTTGTGGAGAGCCGGCTGTTCGAGATCGGGACCGGCAGCATCGACCCCACAGGGGAGCTTCCTGGGAGAAGCTGAGTGCCGGGGCCGGCTTTAACCCACCTCAGGCTGTCTCATGCTCCCCAGCTTTTCTGAATCACAGCCTTCATCATAGCAAGGTCGCCGGACGATTTGCGATACATCCTAACGCCATGCCTTGGCTCATGGCAAACACTAAAATTGATCATCCCTGTTTTCCTTCCGTTGAACGGACAAGACTTTACCCTTGCTTCAGAACAGATGAGCCGCATTTTCAAGGCTGCATAAAAAACCCAAGCGGCTAACTTTCAACTCCTCTTGTTATTGTGGATTTTTCACAGGGCTTATGTTTTGTCCTTCTTTGCAGCTGAACACTTGAATCTAACATCAATCCCAAAATGTGCTTAATTAGTAAAATTATATGCACCATTATCTAACTCAGATTGCTTAGCTTTTGAAAATATTTATAACATTATATTCTAATCTGGACATTGAACACCTAAGACAGTATATTTATGCTAAAATTACATTAAATATTTGAAAAGTAAATATAAAAATAAGAAAATTTGGGGGCAAATTCCAAATTTTTATGAAGTCTGGAATGTTTGTGGGCTTTGGAGTCACATTTGAATCCCGTCTTTGATCCTCTCTAGCACATTACTTGCTACCATTTATAAAAAATATGAATGATCTTACCCAGGGTCAGTGAAAATATTTACATTTCCCCCCCTGTTGTTATGTGTAACAATTGATTTTTAGATTGAATAAGCATATCCACTGACCCACATACAGATATATGAAAAGTCCTTCAATACATAAAGAATATATAATTTACCATTTGTGACCTCTCTTCAGAATTAGGGAAAAGTTTGAATTGTTGAAAAATAGAATAAATTAATGCAATGAGATGATTATTTTCAAATATATACAGTGATTTAACTAAATCATTAACCAGGTGTTCCCAAGAAGAGATCCTCAGGAATTAGCTTTAATGAAAACTGAAGTTGCCGCTGTAATTAGCAATCATGTGCAAGCTTGTCTCATCTTAGTGATGGCAGGATCCTTTCTTAGTGATCACAGGATCCTGGTCAGTGCTGGTGACAGTCTATAATCTCCTGCTCCTACAACACACTGTTGGCAGGAGTGTCAGCCACCCCAAAGGTGTTGGTGGATGCTGTAGTCCCCATAAGAAAAAGATAAGCCTGCATCAGAGTTGTACTGACCCCAGAAATACTTTTTTTCTTTCTTCCTTCTAACATACCTACTGATTGAGCAAGTTTCAAATGTAAACTTTCACCCAAGAAAAATTCTCTCACAATTTAAATTAGTGGAGACCAAATTGACAAACGTGTAAGTTAGAAAACCTGGCAATCACCTTCTTCATCAAGGAATGAAAAATATAATTACATAGTGTAGATCCTTGAACATTTCTTTCCTTGGCAAAATCTGGGAGTTGAGCCAGGTGATGCAGATTCCAGTCCTGGAACCCTGGGTCTTGTAAACTTGACTTAACCGCTGTTTTGAGTGTTATCCAGGGAGCTGGGACTCTGTCCTGCTCACTGCTGCATCTCAGTGCTGAGAAGAGTAACTATCCTGCATAGTTTTGAATAAACAAATCTATTGTCAGTCTCTCCCTAGGGAGAGTTGAGAGCAGAGCTTCCCACCTGGAATGACCTATCCCAATGATAGCCCCATTTGGTTACAGATCTGCTGAAATATCCCCTCTGCCCCAAGGATAGCAGGGCGGGGCTTGGGGCAGCAGGAACGCTGGAGGCAATTGACAGTCTCTTAGTGGCTTCTTCCAATTAGTTCAATGATTAAACTAAAAAGGTATTATTATTTTGTCTGTCTGCCATGGCATGAAACATGTTGCAAAGTCATTCTTTAGAGTAAAGGTAGTAAACTCAAAATATATACAGGGAAATGGCAGATAATTTGAGTTCATCGAACCTGGTGTTGAGCCCTGGTTTAGAGAGCAAATAGGGTGACCATCAAGGTATTCTATCAAACTGAAATGACCACAGAAACTTAAACCCTGAGGGCATGAAACACAAACGTACAATATAGAAAGTGAACATCTTCATGGGATTAATTACTAATGTTATTTCTGATTTGATTTACACAAATATCAGCCTCTGAAATTGACAGAATTAGAATGTTTGTTGGTTTTATCCCCTGACCTTTTACCCTTTTTGGTCCTTGTATTTTTGCCGCACTCATTTTGCCTTTTTTATTACCAATTAGAGTTCATTTTTCTCACTTCTAATTCAAGCGTGCAGATATCTGTGCACACACTGATTATGTGGTAAGTTTTATTGTGTGGCCTCATCATGTGTTTTTAATTAAAGACACCACAGCCCCTTCCCCCACCCTGTCTTTTATGGAAGTGCCTGTAAAGCACCAGCCATCACACTAAACTCTAGGGAAAAAGATTAATATGGTACAATGTGTGTCTTGAGAAGCTCACGTTCTAGTAGGAGACCATATGATAAAATGGTAATTAAAACAATAATAAACTTTTATAGAGGACCAATTGGGTACTAGGAATTATTCTAAGTAATTTTTGCATTTGTCATCTCATTTAATCCTCCTGAAATACATGTTTCGTCCCCATGTACTAATCTGAATTTTCTGAAATCTGCCATAAGGGTACTAAGTCACTGAGACAGTTAATTCCAAGATACTAGGAAGTCTTGATACATTTTCCTGAAACTTTCTTACTATGTACACGCAGCCTCCCTTCTTCCACTCCCAGGCCGTTGTCCATCATTCTAAACCCGTAGGTACTTACATAGCCAAGACTGTGCTTTGGACATGGCATACTTCCACGTGTCGATGATGTCAGAGGCTCTTAGGGTATATGTGTGTGGATATGTGCGTGCTTATGTGCATGTGCATGCACTTACATGCATATTTATTCACATAAATGGTAATTTATTGAGCATTATCTGTATACAAGATGTTCTGTGTAGGGTAGCTCTACTATGCACAATTGTCCTTCAGAGTAAGAATAATAGTCTCTTTTTCAAAAATGAGCTTTGACCGGTGTGGCTCAGTTGGTTGGGCCTCCATCCCTCAAAGTGAACGGTCGTTGGTTTGATGCCTAGTCAGAGCTCATGCCTGGGGTGCAGGTTTGGTACCTGGTTGGGGTGTGTGTGTGAGAAGCAACCAATCGATGTGTCTCTCGCACATCAGTGTTTCTCTCCCTCTCTTTCTCCCTCCCTTCTGCCTCTCTAAAAGTAAATAAATGAAATCTTTTTTTAAAAATGAGATGAAGAGGGGGTAGGCAATTTGTCCAAGGTTACGTAGGTAATAAGTGCTAAAGATAGATTTATACTTATAACTGACTTTAAAACCATTGCCTCTTACTTAAGATAATTTAGTCCAATCATTTATCTGATGTTCATAACCTGTCTGTCACATCCCTGGCAAATGGTAAAAGAACCTATGTCTTCAAAATGGAAGTGACAGGGTTCTTCTAGAGATACCTTGGACAGCTCTGAGCTTTGAAAGTTAAAATACCGTAAAGTTGAAATCTTCTTAAAAGTAAACCTTTCTAATGAAAATGGTTCAAATTCTGTCCTTTGAAGCATATAGAACTAGTTTACTTTGTCCTTTTCAGCAGTCCTTTTGTCTTCTCTGAACTTTGCTGTTTTCAGAGGAACTGCCTCTGGCCCCTCATTTGGCCTTCAGAGTATGGAGTTTCAGTTCTCTGCCCTCTCCCTGTCACTGCCTGCACATGTCCTAAGGGTAACGTATCGAGGGTGATGTGCTCAGCTGACTCTTCTATTTACTTTCCTCTAGTAACAGATACTGCTCTAGCCCACATTCTATGCAGCCACTGCCCTGAGAGTGGTCCTATGACAAGTCATGGCCAACAGTGTTACCCCATTTTCCTGACAATAGTGACCAGTAAAAATATTTTTGTATGACTACAACATGGCCAAACAATTTTTCTCAGGGTATATGATTTAGAGGTATTGGACAAAAGGAAGCTTTCTCTTTCAGCTGGCACAGACCAGCTGAGACTCTTGGTGGTCATGCCCCCTGCCTGTGGTGGAGGCCCACGGGAAGTAGGAGAGGGCAAAACCAACATGCAGGATGAAGCAATGTGAAGCAGAAAGATGAGATTAAAAAGAGAGAGAGATTTGGTGGCTCTGAGACCCTATTTTCCATTATTGAAGTCAAGGTTCCAAGAGCTCTGTCTCCAGATTTGTAGGTTACCTGAGAATTTTTCTTAGCTGTAAGCCAAACTTCCCCTTCTTGCATATGGAGTTTCTGTCATTAACAAAGGAAAGAGTCCTGATATGTACACCCATATTAAGGTGTAAAATTTGGAACTGAAAATACTGAAAAAGCAAGCATGCCACCTCTCTTTCTTCACATAGTTATCCCATGATATGACCTAAGAATCATTTGCTTTTCTTGGCAGCCATGTCAATACTATTGACTCACAATGAGATTGTTAACAAATAAAATGTCTACAAATTTCATGCGATATACTAATGAGTTTAGATTCTTTTAGAGCCTGATTCTGTAATTTAATGTATTTGCTCTTTCTCCAGTTTCATATAATTTGCGAATTAAAAAAAAACTTCCTGTTGATAGCTTGGTGACCTTGGGCAAAATTTTCAATTTAGATGACGTAAACTTTGGAGAACATCTGTCTCATTGATCATATGAGGATGAAATTCATGTCCAGGGATTAGCACTTAGTAGGTGCTGAAATGTGGTAACTATCTTTACAAAGAAAGAAAGAAAATAGATATTTGAAAAAATAGAAAATTGTGCTGTCAGATTTAAAGTATTTTAACTAGGATCTTTGATATGATTATCTAGGCACTTATGAATCTATTTCCATGTATGATTATTCAGGTTATATTATCTTGTGAAATATGACAAATACCTTCCTAAATCCAGATGAACATAATCCACAAATTTAGAATCCATGTCCAAAGGAGAATAAAACTGGTCTGACATAATTCTTTCATTGTGGACCCATCCTAGCTCCCGTTGATCTCTACTTCCAGTTCTGAATACTTGCAAACTGTTTCTTTTTTGTTCTCTTTTTCTTCTTCACCAGGCACAGTGTTCTTTATTGATGATACACAGTAAAGGCACGGCTACCTAAGCTCCTCCTCTTCTGCAGGAGGCTGGGATAGAAACTGTTGAGGATGGGAGAGACTCCGTGTGTTGTGGGATTGAGTTCAGGAAGGGACTTCCCAGCAGCTCAGGGCCCCTTTCTTTCTTATGCTTTCATCGAGGGTGGCTGTCCACAGATTTGTTACTCCTTGGAGACCATGTGGGCCATAGGGGCCACCACCCTGTTGCTGTAGCCAAATTGGTTATCCAACCAGGAAATGAGATTAACAAAATAGTCATAGAGGACAGTGCCAGCCACAGCATAAAAGTAAGAGTGGGTGTTACTATTAAAATCACAGGAGACACTTTGTTCTACAGTATAGCCCAGGATGCTCAATATGGAGCCCTCTGATGCCTCCTTTACCACCTTCTTAATGTCACCATATTTAGTAGCTTTCTCCAGAATGAACATCAGATCCATAATTGACACACTGGGGCTGGGACACAGGAGGCCATGCCAGTGAGCCTTCCATTTGGCTCAGGGTGACCTTGCTCACAGCCTTGGAGGTGCCAATAGGATGATGTTCTGGCTGTCTCCAGGCTTATCACGCCACAGTTTCCCACAGGGACCATCACAGTCTTCCGGGTAGCCTTGACGACATGAACTATGGACTTGAGTTCCCTCCATGATGCCCAAGTTGTCACAAATAACCTTGGCCAGAGCGGCAAAGCAGCTGATGGTGGAGGAGGCACTGCTGACAATCTTGAGGGTATTGTCATACCTCTCCTGGTTTTTGCCCAAACCTGGGGGCATCAGCAGAAGGGGAAGAATTGATGATGACCTTTCTGGCTCCATTCTTCAAGTGAGCCCCAACTTTCTCCAAAGTAGCGAAAATAACAGTGGATTCTATAACATGATTAGCATAGCATCATCCCATTTGGTGTGGGCAGGAGCTTGTTCTTGGAGGATGGAGATGGGTCTTCCATTGATAACAAGCTTCCTATTCTTGTCTTTGGCTGTAGGTAGAATCATACTGAAACATGTTGTAGACCATACAGCTGAGGTCAATGAAGGAGCCACTAATGACAACAATATCCTGTTTGCCAGAGTTAAAAGTAACCCTGGTAACCAGATGCCCAGTATGACCAAATCCATTTACTTTGAACTTCACTACAATGTCTCATGGATGTGGCTGCCACATCGCAAGAAGACGCAGCTGTGTGTGAGACAGGGAGGAGCAGAGAGCTTTGTTTCTGTAATGATAATTAAATTGTACTTAACATTCACCTTGGGCCTCGAAGTCTAAAGTTTGTACCTAGCTAATTACTGTCCTATTTAAAAATAAAAACTACCACTGTTTATCTATAGCCTTGTGGCACCAAGTCATTTCTCTAGGGTGGTGAAAACAACACAGTAATTTCAAATGCAAGTTTTTAGAAGTCTGAAATACAGCCTCATTTAACTCAAAAGGTGCTTTCCTAGAATTCATTCAACTACCCATAATGCTGATTACCCAAAAATGCTGATAACGTTCGTTATGCATTTTTTAAGTCTGATGATCATTCTCAACCTTAAATATATATATTTATATACACACATATATACATATATGAATATAGATATAATTTTATATATGATAAAATGTAGCATTTAGTGTCTATAACTCAAGTTCACTTTATTAGTCATGCTCTGAAAATTGGTATACATACATCTGGGGTTATAAATGTTATTTTCTGCTTGTTCCCTGTTTATTTCATGAGTAAATCACTGGGCACCACCTACACTTTGTTCTCATATCAGACCTACAGTCTTCTATAATAATAGTCAGTTTCACAGATTTATCTGTGTATTTTTTCTTTCTCTTCCACACCCAATTTAATCATTTGATTGTTCCAGATAGGGTTTAGAGAAACATATTCTTCTCTGCTCTTATGAAGTAACACTAACTTAGCTTGTTGAGGCTTTAACTTATAGATATCTATAGTCATACAAAGTAAGATATGATTAATTATGATAAATCCTCTTTCATTAATAGTTCCAATTTTATTAGTGCCCCTTATAAACTATTGTCTTCAGAATTTTTCACATTTTTTATAGCTGAATCAAAAATTTTTGCCTTATGTAGCTTTAACTCAACAAGTTTAATTACACTGGGGTTGAAGGAAGACATTTTCAGTCACTGTGAAGCCATGCTTGGTGTCTCAGAAGCCTCAGTAACAGAAGCATTTAATTGTATAGGACACTTTGTTTATCAGATTTAACAAATATAAGAGAGATAATTGGGAAAAAATAAAATTACAACCCAAGAAAGCCATTTATTAAAGTTATCATAGAGAAATATCATGATGACTTTCTCTTCCACATTAGACTGTGGTGGTTTTGTTTTGTTTTTCTTTCTTTCCCTTATCTGTTCAGGAGGTATAAAGTTCAGGATAATTGCAATTATTCCTCATTATTATACACTTGCATCTTGTAACATTTTTCGCATCTCTGGTCTCTTCTCTACTGCCCCCACCCCGTTACAGGCGGGTGCAGATATAATGCCACTCATTGCCATTGCTTGAAGATTTGGAGTATGTCTTCTTTTCTTTGAAGTTTTGATACACTTCAACAAAGGTATCAAGTACAAAACACAAAGTATCAGTATATAGGTTTTATCTATAAGTTGGTTAGAAAGGAAGAAGGAAAAAATAAAAGAAGAGCCCTGGCTTGTGTGGTTCAGTGGGCTGAGCACCAGGCTGCAAACCCAAAGGCCACTGGCCTGATTCCCAGTCAGGACACATGCCTGGGTTGTGGGCCAGGTGCCAGGGTGCCTGATTAATGTTTCTCTCATACATTGATGTTTCACTCCCTATCTTTCTCCCTTCCTTCCCCTCTCTCTAAAATATAAATAAAATCTTTTTAAAAAGAGAGAGAGGAGAAATGTTATCTGCATATACTTCTCCCCTTTTAAAAATCTAGATCTACTTTTTTGAGTGAAAATGAATGGAGTCAACACAAGGGAAGAAGGTATTTAATTGTTACCTCCCTTTCTTTTTCAACATCCTTTGTGGAATTCAGATTGAATTATTTTATTTTTACCGTTGGTAGTAAACAGTCTTTTTGTTCCATTTTCTGGTGTCAGCACCCTGATCTCCCCTTGAGAAAATACAACTATTGCATTCTATGGGACTCAGATAGACATTGGCACAGGACTGGCTTCTCTCTGGCTGTAGAGATTGGTGTAGGGATGAACACTTGACCCAGGTTGTTTCATTTAGAGCTTCCGATATACTGGGAGCTTGTGATCAAAAGAACTGAAAGGAAGCCTTCTTTGTCATGTGGTTGTGGAGAGAATACAATGCAAGATTGGAGCGCTCGACATATGTTTTGCCAGGAAGAGGAAGTGTGCACTAAAATGAAGCCCACACACAGCACAGCATAGCCAAGAAATGAAAAGAGCAAGCCTTAATCTTGGTAAGACCTTCGGAGCACATTGGTTCAGCTGCTCCTGAAGCCATCTATTAATAAGAATTTTTTGGTTCATAATAAAGTCCTACTTCTTTTTGTATAAACCTGTGGAGAGAGAAAGTTTCCTAGCTCTTACAAATGCTTATTACATTATTTTGCTCCAAAATCAACACTCTTCATTTTTCTGAGCACTGAAAAGCATATTACTTATCTCCTATTTGTATTTTTTCCACTTGGTAAAGAAAATGTACTTTTAGACCTGTTTGTCTCTATTGCCTTTTCTCATTAGCCTCATTTTCACATCACACTAATTAAAACAAAAAAATGAAAAAACAAAAAACTACTGCTATGTTCCTTGTCCCCTGAAAAGTGATTAGACCACAATAGTAAGTAGTCTTCTCCATTTTTTATTTCCTATATTGATTGGAATTTGGGCTCATATAGCCCTTAGCTTGTTATGTGCCTCCTTGAAGTTACTTGTATTGACCTGAATTACACATCTTTTCTTAGATATATATGAAATCCAGTAATTTTACTCTAACCTATAAACTCAATGTAAAGATAAAGGCCTTGATAATTGAGAAGGAAATTAAAATTGATATATTTAGTATGACTGTGAGGGACTTTAGAAATTCAGTGTCTTAAACATTAAAAGTTGGCTTCTTTACTTGCTATGACCTTAGCATCAGTATTTAAAATTTGTAGCTCATTTGAAATTAAATTTTAGCATACTAATAGTATTACAGCTTATTCATGTGTTTTTAAAAATTTAAATATTAACATTTATCCAATTGTTTAATTATTTTTAAAGCATAAAAGAGTATTTCTTAAATGTTTACTTTTTCTCTTTTTAGAGACAGAATATCAGGATTCTTCTACTGACACCTCCCTTGGGACATAACCCCCTTCCTCCTCTTCTCCCTCCCCTTCCTCCCACCTCCTTCTCCCCCTCCCGTGTCCCTCTTCCTTCTCCTTCTCTTCTGTTTCTTCGTCTGGTGAGAGAGGGTCTTTCTTCCAAAGAGATATCCTTACATTTGTGTTGCAATACATTCCTTTTAAAAACTGAGGGTGAAACAGCAGTATTTTTCCTATTCATTTCTTTTAATTTTTTTTTATTTGGATCTCAATGAGCTGTTATATAAAAACAGCCTAGACCCTTGAGATGCTTTGGAATGAAGATAATTTGTACACATTGTAATTGTTAATAGAGAATTTGGTGTACAACACTGATTCTTTACAATGCAATGCAGATAACTATAATTGAGAACACATAATAAAACATGCTTCAGCTAGAAAATTGTGCAGAGACACGTTATTTTCATGGGTCTCCTTGGGAAGGGGCAGGCCATGTCAAGAACTTACATTGATATTAAAATATCAAATTATCAAATGATAACCTTCAAGGAAATGTGTTTAACTACCTATTTAAATTACATTTTACACATTTTCCTCCAAGTGAGAATACATCATTTTTAATATCCTGGGCCATTTGTAAAGTTGGTTAAAAGGATAAGAAGATATTAAGAATAACACATTTTAAAAGGATAAATAGCCTTTACATTATATGAAAATTGTGATAGCAAAACAATTTCAGAGAGATATACATGAAAGAAATAGAGGAGAAATATTAGTTGAGATGAATAAGAAGGAAAATGCAGTAAAACTATTGCAAAGGATCTTTTTCAAATTGTAAGAAACATAGTCCCTTGTGGGAAGAATGAATTCAGATGGGAACCAAGAGGGAAGAGAAACAGCAGAATATACTGCCCTTCTCTTCAACCGTTGGGAGAGATACCGTGATGAGCTGCACTGACTCCTCTTCAGAGCTGAAGGAGTAAGTGTCCCAGCCGATGGCAGTCTTGGCTACTCACAGCTCATAACTGTGAATCCTCTCTAGAAATTTCCCTAGGCAGGGAAGAGCTGCTTCATGGTAGGAACAGCCTGTCCCCAGTGACTGGTTGAATTTTGAAGCTAGAGGCCCAGACTCTGTGAAGCAACGTGAGGTAACAGGGGAGGGCTTTCCCAGCTTCCCTGTGGGGGCAGCGGAAACACTTGTTGGGAAAGAATCAACTTCTCTCTCCACCCAGTTCTGCTTCCTTCCTGTGCCTTCCCCTCCAGGGGTGCTGATCCCAGCGTGGCTTTAAATAATCTTCCTGCATGTGAATCTCCCCCTCATGTTAATCTACTTCCCTGGAAACCCAACGTGCCACAACATGTGAGATTATTTCTCCAGTTTACTGAGAATAACGTTTACTGTGTAAATATGGGTAAGGGACCATATATGCTCTTTCCATGGATTATTTAATTTGATCCTCACAATTTATTTTCATCCCCAATTTTTAGTTTAGAAAACTAAGATGAAATGACGTTAAGTAATTTGTTTTAGGCTCATGGGTGAAGAGAGCTGGGACCCAGCACACTCCCCAGGGACTGTGGGGAGAAGGTTCTCAGCAAGCAGCTGAGGAGAGAGATTTTAGGGCTGTCGGTCTGAAAGGAGAATTAAGAGCCAACGAACGAGAGGGGGTGCAGAGGCCACTTTCGGGAGTAGTTTGTGACCCTGTTTGAATTAGAAATGCCAGCGGGACGTTTTCCAGGATGAAAGTTGGACAACAGTAAAAATATTTAATTTGTATTACTAATTTTGAAGATTTAAAGTTCAGTACTCATTCAATCTTGAAACTTAGTTCTATTCTGAGGATGCTTCGGGTGATGACATGTAATGGAAATGTGAATTTCTTATATAAAGGATAAAATTTTTATGATGCATCTTTAAGTGAAGTTTGACATAGCATTTAATCTAAGAGAATTCATCATTTTTACCCCTCTGTTTAACTTTTAGCATCTGCTAGAGGAGAAAATATTTCCTTTAAAAAAATTTTCCTTAATGTGTTTATTTTTCTAAATAGAATTAGTAAGCAAGCCCTGGCTGATGTGGCTCAGTGAATGGAGCGTTAGCCTGCAGACCAAAAGATCATGGGTTCAGTTCCCAGTCAGGTCATATGCCTGGGTTGCAGGCCAGGTCCCCAGATGGGGGCATGTGAGAGGCAACTGATCAATGTATCTCTCTCACATTGGTGTTTCTCTCCCTCCCTTTCTCCTTCCCTTCCCCTCTCTCTAAAAGTAAATAAATAAAATCTTTTAAAAAAAGAATTAGTTATCATGATTAACAATAGATGAAAATATAGGATCATAGAAACTATTAATGACTAATGTTTCATTTTATTAGTTTTTTAAAGCATAATATGATCATGCTGGCAGCTTTATATTCATTTTAAACTTAATATTATAATAGTTACTTTTTTATTTTCTGAGCACTTTATGTACATTTCAGTGGCAGTGTAATGCTCTACAGAGCACATGTATAATTTTAGCTTGACTGAGAAATGGGACCCTGAGGCCACGGGTCACTTAGGCAATCCGCCTGGCCCTGCAGACCTAATCCACGCAAGACAGCACTACTCGATTTGATCACGGTATCAAAATGACAAGAATTTATTGGAAACCAGAGAGCCCGTTAAACACTTTACAATGAAAAATGTACATGGGAGAGCTAAGTGTGATTAGTAAGCATGGCTTTTGAGACATTAGGGTGAGCTATGTGATGGTGATGGGGGTCTATGGGCACTTACCTTGGTTTAAAAATTGGCTTGCTCAACAGACCAGATTGGAGTATTTGTCAACCAAGAAAATTGTGCCATTCCCTTGCTTAAAACCCTGTAGTGGTTTCCCATCACTGTTATATTAAAATATAACATCTGTTTAGAAAATTTGCTCCTACCCACTTCCTCTCATTTCCTCCTTATAATCCACACCCTATACTTTGTTCAGTTTCTGGGACTCACCAACCCCCTTGTAACATTATGGCCTTTGAAGGTGCCATTCTCTTGACTAAGAATGCCTTTTTCCCCCGATGTTTCCACCCCATTTTTCAGTTCAATTCTTACTTATCATTCATGGTTTCTTTAAAATGTCATTTTTTCAGAAAACCTCTGAAATACAGATTATGATAGTTAACTTTGACTGATATCCAAACTCTCTGAGCACTCAGCCCTCTTTTGGGTACTTGTCTCAGTTGTAATGGAACAATTACATACACAGTATTTTATCAAGCAGATGTGTGTATACTTAAAAGGAAGTTTGATGCAAGGAAGCTTGATGTGGTGATGCTGTAAGCAGTGAGTTACGTGGATCAAAGGCCATCGCTCTCCTGTTTACCACTGCGACTTCAATACTGAGCTTTGGACCTGGCACATAGTAGATACATGTTGAAATCACACAAGTCTTTGCCTTTTTCTCTTCTTTGCTTGCATCTTTACCCAAAACATTTTTTTTTCCCTTCCTTGCTAGGAATAACACACATACACAGAGACACACACACGTATGTGTATATGTGTTTGTATAAAATCTTCAGATTAGGGTTCACATTAACTTTTTTGCCTTAAAGTAAACAGCCTCTTTAAGTTGACTTTATATATTCCTGTTTTGATTTGGAAATAGAGATGTTTATTTTAAAAATTCTAGGATATACCTCACAGTTAACTTTAGTTACATGAATACTCCCTTGGCCATTTCCAAAATCTTTGGACAATTAGATATAATTATTATTTTTTTCTATTATACACAATGCTGCAAAGAGCTTATACCTATAAAACGAACACTTTTTGTATTTTCTAATTGAGTTTATTCCTCAGGGTAGACCAAAGAAATACTTATAAGAGATAAATAAACCCTTTCTCAGATTTTTTTATAATCACAGTAGTGTGATAATGGATCTTTAAATTTAAAAAAATATTTTGCTTTCTCAGATTTTTAAATTTATCATGAAAACTCATGTACAAGTAAAAACATTACCAATCTAGAAAGTGAGTGTGTCTAGCTGTGTTTGGTTTCCTTTAATCTCTCAGGAAATGACAAAATATTCAACCTTTTAAGAGAACTTAAATTTTTGTTCCTGTGGTCAATGCTTATAGTGCTAAGAATGAATCATTAAATGTGAAAGGAAGGTAAAAGGAAAAATGTTTAGCCAACTGCTCTTTCCCAGTGCTAATTTAGAAAAACTATTTTTTTTTTTTTGGATATACCGAATACATTTCAATGGCTAGGATATAATAGAACCAAAAAAAAATTGTCAATAATTGGATTTATAAAAGCATTTTGCATGCTTACAGAATCAATTTTGGTGACTGTAATAGGATGCAGAAATGATGGGAAGGAGAGTTTCTTTATCTGTTGATATAAGGAGAGATTTCTTGTAAAGTGAAATAATGGATCTCATTACATACCTCAACAAGAGGAGTTGAATTCAACATGGAAGGAACAAACTACATTATCCTTCTTGTAAATTTGTGAACTGTAGTTGCATCACATAATAATCTTAATTACATAGAATTCAACTAAATTACACAGACATTAAATTAATTAGATTTTGTTCCCACGATTATGCTTTGGAGAAAAATAAAGGACCCAAAGATCAGCCAATTAAATAATAATGGTTTATATTGTTGAGTAATAGTTTAAGTCTAAGGTTTAGATACATACTACTTAAATATTTATGTATTTTATTCTAGAGAATGAGGAAGACACATGGGGTTACTTATTTTTTGAGGAAATATTTTTGAATGCCTAGATAGGCCAGTTGTTGGGATAGACACTTTGATTAAATGGCAAACCAAAATACCTACTATCTCTGTCCTCATAGAGTTAGAATCTAGTGGATGATGTAGACGTGGAAAAGTATTTTTGTTTTTAAATATTAGGTAAATTAAAACTCAGCTAAGAAGTATTTCTAAAGTTAAAGAACGCTTTTAAGAGTGTGTAATAGAGCCATTTGATCTAAGAAAATGAAGATAAGAAAAAAGCTTTCCCAACAAAGGAGAAGATGGGCAGTGAGATGAAGAGGGATGCAATTATTAGTTTAAGAAAAAAGGAAAGAATTTCTGGCAAGCTGAGCTTTAAAATTTAGTCCTTGATATTGCCCTCTATATGAAAAATACATATGACTAGAAGCATAGTTACTTTTATCATGGTAAAAATACTCCGATCTGTAGTTTCATTTCATCATCCTTTCAACAAATAATTATTGTATAGAATCAACTGTGGGAATATGGTGGTAAACAAGAAAGACAAAGCTACTTACCTTGCAGAGCTTAACTTCTGATAATACAAAACAAGCTAAGCAGGTAATAAATAATTTCATATATTAATAAATGGTGTGTAGAAGATAAACCTAGCAAACAACCTAGGGGGTGAATGTGATAGCAGGGGATTTTTTGTATGAGAGTATGTATGTATGTATGTTTGTGTGCATGTGTATGTGCTTGAGTGTGTGTGCAATAATTTTAGATATACTGACCAGGGTATGTAAAAATAACGGACAGTAAAGAAGAGGCCTTAAAATTGAGAAGGATGCATGAGGAAATATCAGTATGAATAGGCTCATAGAGAGGCCTAACAGGGTTGAACAATAATCATAGGGCCTATATCAGACTCTTCATTCAGAGAGAACAGGGTGCTCGGAATACGGTGAATGTAGGAGATGATGCGAGACGATGAGGATCTTGGAGTCACACCAGACTGTTTGGAAGGCTTTAAGCAAGAGAAAAGAAAGAGCAGGCTCTACCAGCACTTTGTCGGCGA
This sequence comes from Mormoops blainvillei, assembly GCA_004026545.1. NCBI lineage: Eukaryota > Metazoa > Chordata > Mammalia > Chiroptera > Mormoopidae > Mormoops > Mormoops blainvillei. The sequence goes on along the minus strand of PVJD01000368.1, from coordinate 256,693 downwards.
ACTGATGGTAACATCAACGATGGTGTTAGTGAAAGAGACACGGAGAAGTGGTGAGGTTCAGGATCTGTTGGGGGTAGGAACTACTGATGGTTTGGACTTTGGATGGGGAGGAATAGAGAGGAATCCAGCAGAAGTCATAATTCGGTTTAGCCAACTGGGTTAATAATGGCGCCGTTTACCAAGATAGCATCATATTTATTGAAATCCTCATATGCCTTTCACCTTAACACACACTCACCCATCCATCCATTCTTTTATTTCGGTATTGAGCACTTACTTTGTGCCTTGTAGAAACACTATTTTATGGAGACATAAAGACAAAAAAATAACAATAAAAAACCTATGTCCCCACCCTACTGAAACTCCCATTGTAAATAGCAACAGATGGACTGGAAAACAAATTGTCCTACAGACTGATGAGTAGGGTGAAGGAACTAAAGCAGCCCCTGTGGTAGAGAGCAAATCATGATACCTCAGTTAACCAGGTTGGTCAGGGCAGAGTCTGTACGGCGGTATCTGAGCCAGCACCTATAGAACATAAAGGAATCAGGCCAACTAGGGAAGATTTTTAATCTTTTAATTCATAATTTAAAAAAAAATTATCTACCAAATGAGATTTCATGACTCTGGTAAGACTAGTTCTCCTTGAATATCTTTGAGAACAAATTCACTACCATTATTTTTTTCCACTTTAGAGCATTAACATCTTTTGATCTTTTTTTCAAAGAAATTTTCATATTCTTACTGGTTAAATAGATAACACAAAGCTACACGAAATTATGTTATGGAAATACAAAATGTAAACAATGAAATTTCCTATTACTTCACTATTCCCTCTATGAAACATACATTGTCAACAGTTTTTGAATACTATTCCATATTGTATTTGCTCTATTTTAACTTAATAGTACATTGTTCCATATATTTCCCTAGAGCTTGTGGGGTTTTGTTTTTATTTGTTTTTATTTTTTTACCTTATGATATTTTGGATAACTTTCTTTGTAAACACACATGGAACATTATATTGCTTTTAATAGCCACAAAATCCATTTATGTATCTTCCGCTGTTATTTAATGGTTTCTTTATTTAAGAGTACCTAGATTCTTTCCATTTTCACCATTATTATGGATGATGAATGAAAAGTTCATAGCAATTATGGGGTGTTTATAAGGAGAATAGTAGAAATAGTAGATCGAAAGAATATGCATGTTTTCAATGTAATAGGTATTTCTATATTTCATTCCAAAAGTTTATACCCCTCTCATTCACTTATGTGAACAAAGCCCAAGAGTGCCCATTTATAGTTTTCTTTGGTAAGACTGCATATCCATATATCATTTTTATGTTCATTTCTTTGATAACCAGTGCATTTCATGTTGATGTTATTTCCCTTCAAACAAGCTGATTCCTCATCTCTAACTTCACTTATGAATAGTAATGCTTTAATGACCATTCATCTCACCATCCTACATTTCTTTCTGAATTTGATGTATTTTTATTATCCAAACATGCCTCATATATGCAAAACTCCAAACCAAAATAGCTTCAAAATTTAAATGAGGTATTAACATTCTCAATATCAAACACAATCTGGAATCTGAGAAAAACTTAATATGAAGTAGACTAGTATTTGTGCAAGGAAGAGAGCAGTGCAAGTGGACATTGTAGTACTCTGCCAGCACTCGTGCCCCACCGCAGTTCGCATCTGAAGCCATACTCCAGAGATGTCCAAAAGCAGGGGCAGCCGGAAATAGAGTTCACTGGTATTGGGCAGAGCATTTATATCTGAGTGGAATTTATTGAGCATTTATTGAGATTTTCCTTTAAACTTGCGATTAGATTTTGTTTCTTTGTTTTTGTTTGTTTTGAGTGTTCAATGAATACTTAGAAGAATACATCTGTATGTTTCCGGTTTCATCTATTCAGCCTACTTCAGTAATATTATTCTTGTCCTTTAGGCCTTTTATCTTAAACTGGGCAACATGCTCCAATAAAGAATAAACAGATTCACAGGCGACACATAAAGTTTTGGGGGAGTGTTGAGATCAGTATCAAGCACTGGGAACTTCTGTTAAAGCTTGATTTTGGGGAAGCACCACTGTTAAATATATACCTGATATGCTTGAGTGATTTTTATATCACATAGATAATGGCTTCCTAAGTGTCCAATGCTGTTGTGTTTTTGTCAAACATTTTATCTTTGCATCTCAAACATTTTTTTGCTTTATATCTTTTAGTGCTTATATTTTCTCTTAGGTTTTTACTTTTGATGAAGCATGAATTTATAATGAGCTTCAATTCCCCCTTGCCTTACATTCTAACTTATCTATTGAATTTTTGTTTGTACATTATTCTTTAATGTACTTTTAGCAGTCCTTTTATTTTTGACATTTTATTCTCTTCTAGAACTCCCACGTAAATAGGAAAGCAAGATATAGTTTATTTTAGTCTGCTTCAAGAGATTATGGTTTGCAATGGTGAAAGTCCCTATTTATACTTATTCTTAGAAAGATGCTTATTTATGTTTTTCTGCTATTTTACTTTGTGCCTTTTGGTTTACATTTTTTTAATTTCCTTTTTTAGTTTCTTAAATTTTTAAAAATAATCTTCAGAGGTTGGGATGGTACAGCCTGTTTTTAATTGTGCAGGCAACAATCCTTCTCTTTATTTGACAAATCGTTGTGAATATATTAACCTAATTTCAAATTCAAAACAAAATAGTATCTTTTGACTTTTCAATAAACAAAGATAAGGAATTTTGTACTTACATGTCTGGAATTATGCAGTAGATTAATTTTTCATTTAAATACAAATTACTATTATTTGTAATGATTATTCAAATTATTATGCCTTTTCTTATATGTCAACTTATTTAGTGGTCACTGACAGCCCTGAAAAACTCAGGTTTAAGTTCATTATTTCAATTATTTTCAGAATACCTTAGTAATAGATTTAGAAAAAGAGCTTAGATGATAATACATTTTGAGAAACTTACATAAAATATTTTTTCTTTTATCTTCACTTACAAATGATTACAGAATGGCATACAATTTTGGGTGTAATAAAATTTCTCCTTAAAGCTATTAAGATATCTTTTCTTCGGATGTGTTGAACGTAAGAACAAATCAGAAAGATCTGTCAATGTCCAAAGTTCTCTCATTTCTCCCAATGACCAAAGCTGAAACAGTTGGGAAAATGAAATTAATGACAGCAATATTGGAGTATAACTCATGGAATAGAATAAATATTCATGTTTCCAAGCTGATATAAACAATTGATTAAATAATTGAGGATAAGACACAGCTCTTTCATCTATGAAATTCAATAGAAAATGTAGTAGGAATGAAGGAAATGGAAACTTTCATTAGAACTTTGTAGTAATAATTGTCAGGCAAGATTTACTGAAGGGTGCTAAAATTAGGGGACCTAGTAAGAGAAAATACAGGACATTTCTGTAGACTCGAATTGCCTTCCTCAAGATATTTATTAATTACGAAGGGAAAAGAATAATTTTTTAGTAGAAAAACCTGACAAACAGCACTTTAATGACGTGATCAAGGATGTTATCACTAGTAAAATAACATGTTGATATTATGTGGCCTCTGATATGATATACTGCCCACTTGTCCTAACTACAAGGCAAATTCTTAGTGAAATTGCACAGGAAATGCCAAGAAAGACATTTGAGTGTAGACAGAACACTAGTAGAGAATACAGACAAAAATCAACATTTCTATGCCCTTATTGCATATGTTTTTCAATCTCCCCTAATTATTTCTCTTTCTCCCAGGGAGACGTTAAAAATTGGATAGTCGTTTCTTGCCATGAAGAGAGTACTTTAAAAAGCGGCACTAGAATGCTAAATACGGATTTTGATGAGTATCTGAAGAATTCTCAAAGCCAAGGCACATTTGTCTGAGCATACAGTATATGTACTTTAATTACATTAAGTGAGATTTCTAAACATCTGACATCTGTTTACTAGTAAACATTTAATTAAGTATTTGAACATAACGATGTTAAATGAAATGTTTCAAAGAAGCCGTTAGAACTCGGCAGTCCTAACAAACTCATAGGAGAGCAGGAAATTCTGTTACTGTAATCAGGGACCAAGGAGCCGGTTTGCTGTGTGTTCTTTGTTTATTCCCCTGCGTTGTCTGCCTATGCTTATCACCTCTCCCTCAGTGATGATGAATTATTCATCGGGCCCTGTGGGTGAGAAGGTTGGCATCCTGCAATCGGAACAGTGGGTCCACAGTTTTTCACTCAGAGAGACCATTGTGCATTTAAACATTTAAAAATTATTTGTTCCCGTGGTAAAGATAAAGTGAGTCTCATTAATTTTTTTCTTTTTCCACTGGGGCATTGTGTAGCTACTGGAACTTACAAGACTGACTTTTATCTAGTGATTAAATATAAATCAAACATTGAAGCTTTAACAGATCCCATGTAAACACTGCAGACATGGAAACCCTTTTATCCTGCGCCATGCTGTTTTTAAGAGAGAATGTCTAGGAGCAGACACATGGGGACAAGTGTTCCCAAATGCGGGGCATGTACATACAGCTGTGGTGACCTCTGGAGACAAAGCTGGAGAGTGGGTGTCTTGGAACCTTTCCTGTTGGACACCCTATTATATTCTGGCACCCCGGAGGGCCTAGAACCCCCCTGCTTCCTAGTTCATAGTGTCACTTGGGACTTTCCAGTGTGGCACTCCTGAGACCTCCAAACAACCCTCACTGTGTGAACTTTTCCAGATCCCTCTCTAGGTATTGAATATCAAATTTCACTAGTGCTCATTCCTGTTCCCTTAAGATATACCTATATGACTACAATTCAGCTGGGGCTGGGGGGGAATCAAATTGCGGTGTTAGTTATGGATAAATGACTTAACCAGGTCTGCCATTCAAATAACACTGGTATTTGAAAAGAAGCTTTTAATGCCCTTAGACAGACAGCATGAAGTATTGCATGTTAAGCACCTAGCATGCTGTGCCTGCCAAACACTAAAGTGGTTATTACTGTTGTTTTGTTGTCATTATTGTTGTTCTGTTATCACAAAGAGCCCATGGCCAGCTGGCAGAGGACCTCCTTTGAGTTCCAGTTTCTTTATCGGTGATGCTTTCTAGCTCTGTGGTTTGTAATTGTTCTCTAAATGTAGGCTCAATGTCTAGTAACATTCTGCACCTATATCCTCAACAAACAGCAATGTAAAATGTCCTCAGTGTGTTTATTCAGATTCTAGAATGGCTTAAATGTTGTTTTCCCCTAATAATAATGACAATGATACCTAGTAGTCATCGATGGCATACTCCAGGCCAGGTGCTGCACCAGTCCCTTTGTATGGATTATTCAGTTTAATTCATGCAAGAATTCCATAAGGGCATTATTATTATTATCCCATTTTTATAGATAAGGGACCAACAGGTCAGAAAAATTACGTAGTTTGTCACAAGACATATAGCTTAGTAGATAACAGAATTAAAATTAAACCCAAGCACTTAACTATTAAGATATTCTGCTTCTAATATTTCTTGAATGGTCTGCCCTCATTCCATACATTGTCTGTCCTGGCCTATTGCTGAGTTATGTCTGGCACAGGGATCTCTTCCACCCATGAAATGAAAAAACACATTTCTTTTTGCGGCAACCGCATCTTCCTTTTCAAAAAATATAAACTACCACTAGGGTGCTTTAAAGGAGCAAAACAAAAGCATTCATTCAACAAATGAGCTTCTGCTGAGTGTCAGGCACTGTTCTGGATAGTACAGATATGGCAAAACAAACAAAGTTCTGGCTTCACAGCACGTACAGGCCAGAGAGGGAAGACAGTAAGTAACAAGATAACTGTTGTAGGGATACATGTTTTGAGGAAAATAAAACAAAATGGGAAAAGCAAATGACTCATAAAAGGCTACTCTGACCCTGGCTGGTGTTGCTCAGTGGATTGAGGGCTGGACTGCGAAGCAAAGGGTCACCAGTTCGATTCCCAGTCAGGGCACATACCTGGGTTGCAGGCCAGGTCCCCAGTAGGGGGCGTATGAGAGGCAACTGCACATTGATGTTTCTCTCCCCCTTTCTCCCTCCTTTCCTCTCTCTCTAAAAATAAATAAATAAACAAAAATATTTTTAAAAGATTAAAGAATAAGCTACTGTGCTTTTGATTTTAGCAGAAACTGGCAGTAACACACTATGGACAGTTGCTAGAGGTCTGTTTTCATAGAGTCACCACGCTGCCATTTCACAATAATAACACAAAGCTAAACATGAGCTTATTTGGTGGGTAGATTAGTATTCCTCTTTTCTCCATGGGGAAAATAAAAAGAAGAAGTAACCAAATTTGAACCTTGGAGTGGGAGGGAAGGATCAGGTGAGAAAAAGAAGAAAATCAGATTTTAGACCAAAATAAAATTGAGCCATAAAATTGAAATATTCAAAGTAATGGCTTGAATTTCTTCCCTAAGAACTGAAACTAATCGATTTCTCTTATATAATTTAATCTCACCTAAAATGCTAAAATTAAGATAAATGGATATAATTAGTATGACTCACCTATAACATATTTAAAAATAATTATTTTATTAGTGATCAATGATGATGATGAGAGTTCTACTAGATTTTTAAAAAGTAGTCTTACATCTTTCTTTGGATTGCTCTTAAAATAATTTCTTACATTAGCATGGATGGAAGTAGTAATAAGAAGTAGTTTTTAGTTTCTTGCCACCACAGTCTCCTTTCCGAGGGTATTCAAATTGGTCAGTGTTCCGAATAATTAGTGGTGCCTTGAAAATGACACAGTGCTCCTGATGAGGTCTAAGTAAGGTGGAGCATGGAGGTGCTGTGGTTTCCATGATCTGGACGCATGCCTACATCATGGCGCAGGACGTGCTGATTACAGCTAGACTACGTGGGTTTGTATCCCTGCTGAGCCACTCGCTGGTGATGTGATCTCCATTATACTATTTTATTTTTCAGTTTTCTCGTTTGAGAAAAAAATGTATGTCCTAGGAGGCATGGCATTTTAGCAACTGGGTTGTAACCCTCTTCACTTACCCTTCTCTTTTTTCTGGTACTTTCCCAAAGAAAAATGGAAACCTGATAACTCAGAGTAAAAGTCTGTAAAAACTGAATCTCCAAATGAATGCATGATCTGTGACAGAAACAATTGCCTACCCTGGGGGCAAAAATTCAATAAGGGATGAGTCTTTTTTTACTACAATTGTGGATTGAGTTGGTCCTGTAACCACAGCCCCAGGTATTACCCATCACTTTCTCTAGTGTGAATTATTGATAACTTTTTTGGTGGATTTTTCTTAAATTGATTAAAATTTACAACTGAAGCAAATGTTTTCAAAATGTGGCAGCTATTGTGGGGGTGGGACATGTATAGATTAAGTCAGAATGGGGGGAACATCTGTTTCTTTAGTAATGACATATGAGATTGGCTTCATCATTTTACTACCCTTGTAAACTTAATTAACAAACATCTGCATCCTGCTATCTATTCCCCAAGATTCTGACATTTTCCACACATCCAAATACCTTCATTTTTATTGATTGAACATTTCCCATGGAGCTATTCTGACAGTTACCAATTGGTGATATGTCAGGGGTAAAACTCTACTTTTGAGGCTTTAATTGGTCAGAATATCAATGCTATTTTTGAGCACTAATCATGGGATATGGGATAAAATCTGTGAACTTTACATTCCTTTCTTTTTTCTTTCTGTCCGATTCCACAGATGTCAGCGACAAATTCAAGATCACTTCCATGTCTACAGTGCATATATAACTAAGTTTCAGAACAATTTAGTTTCAGTTTTAAAAATAACCAATGATTCACTATGCAGATCTTAGATGTATTTTTACACTCCCTGGCATATTCTTTTGTCCCTTTGGTGCCCCTTCAAAAACCACCCAGGGTCTGATCTTCTTCAGTAATGGCAGATTTATTGCTGTGATTATAAGGAACGGGGAAATCTGTCTCTTTCTCTTTCATATAAATGTGAGGGCCTAGATACAGATTTGGATGGAGCTGGACAAAATTATCTTACCTCCTGAAGCCCTCTGGTGAGGGAGTTTGTGGGCAAAAGATACTAACTGTGTCTAAAAACTCTCTGAACTATGCCCATTTCCCTTCAAGATATTTCAAAGGGCAACACTGGCAACCGACTGATTGCTCAGCCTGCACCATCAGTGGCCTGTGTAGGTGCCGCAATTTAAATTGGCTCCCTGGCTTCTTCGAACGATAGTTCATATTTTCGAGGGATACATCTCAGTGCTGAGGGAATACTGTTTGGAAATGGAAAATTACAGACATATAGGTAAAAAATGTATTCATTTTTATAGAAGGAAATGTGTTCTTTTAATATGTGATTATTTTTAGATGTTGAGATGAGAGCATGACTCACCACCTTCCATTTCATCCCCCACTTGTGCCGGCCCCCACCCATCTTGCCTGACACATTGTGCTGATGACAGGAGTGACAGCCTGTTCTCCACAGTGTGGTCAGTGCTGCATGTTGCAGCTGCTTTGAGAAAATATGGGGTGCTGTTTCTTGAATACAGATTCCCAGACTTCACATCAGTATTCTGTGGGTTGGTCCAGACTGTGAACTAAAGGGTGTATCATCACATAGGGCATTCACTGGGGTCGCTACTTTCTGGTGGTTAACAATAATGTTTCAGGATATTAAAGATTTAGATTCATACCTGACCTTTGCCTCTTAGAAGGTGCTTATGCTAGGTGAGGTTTGTAAGCACTTTGAACATCTTTTTACTACAAGAGAATGAATCATATCAAGCCAATGGAATTCTTTGAAATAGTAAATGAGATCACAATGATAAAGAATTCAGCACAGTGCTTTGCACAGAATATGTAAACCATTTTGCTGTTGTATAGCAAAGGTCATTGTTGTAATCATAGTGACTCTGGCCACAGCCCTTCCATTGTCTTACCTGCAAAATTAAAATATGTCTATAGCATCCACTAGAAGATCCTGAGCCTAAATTTCTACATAGTAGTATGAATATGGTGTGCTTTTGGGGAAGGATCCTAAGAAAACCCAGCTTATTAAGGGGGTGCTATTTGATTTATGGTATTAAAAAAGAAATTTTCCTTTGCCCTTTGATGTTTTTTATGCTTAACAGACAATTATTTATTTGTAGTCAATTTTATAAAGACCAGGCGTGATTCATGTTCCATCTCATCCCTGGCCAAGAGGCCTGCCCACCCACCCGCTTCCCCATACTCCCAGTTCTGTCTCATTGCTGGCCCACTGTTGATATTTTCAGAATTAACTTTTGTCAGTTTTTTATTATTCCTCTGCCCCCCTTGCTCCTTCCAAAAGTAGTTTATGCTTAGGATAATTTTACCCAGACTGACCAGAAGAAATAATAATCAATGTAAACAGTCTTAAAAAAATAACAGAAAAGCATTTAAACTATTGTGTACATTATCATCCTTCTCTTGAAACACCTCCCACCAAAATCCCTGATTTTCATTGCTTGTATGACTGGTAGGTAGACAAGATAGAATTTCTTTCTCAAGCCAACAAAGAAACAGATAATTAATGTTGTAGGATTATATCAAATTATTACTTTTAGAAGAATATAAGTGACGATGCAGAAATTTCTCTTTCCTTAGTCACACATTGTGCTTCTTGATATAAACATAAAGGTCAGAAAATTATAGGGGATGTTTAAAATAAAATGCCCATAATGATTTGTCTGGTGATCCCTTTTTTCTCACCTTCTTTTCTCTTTTGGCAAAGAGAAAGGAGAGAAAGAGGATTCTTAAAACTAGCAACATGTTGAAAATGAAATTGGCAAACTGTTCTCCTTCTAAGGGGAGGGTGAAAATATCAGTTGACTGTTAGTGATTCAGAAATGAAATTTTGGTATATTTGAGACCATTTTAGAAGGAGGGATGGGCAATGTGAAGCTAGGAAGAAACATTTTAAAGAAAAAGTAATCTTTTTGGTTTCTATGTGGTGTGGATATCTACGTGGTGAAATGAAGGAGGGCAGTCACCAAATATAGCTTTCCCAAGATCTGACCCCCTAAACAGTACCCTCAAAAGTGAGTCTATTTTACTTTCAGATCAGGGATTGTTTAAGATACCCTAAACTTATGGAAGTCCTAAATGATAAAAACACAACAAAGTACATTGTCCCAGGGGTGACACACAGAAACCCAATGAAACATAATGCTGAACCTAACAACATAAATGTTAATGTAGCTTCCTTTTAGAATGAACTTTCTTTCTTTTTTAAAAAAAAAACAGAAAGTTCGTATAATAAAGAAACTACATATTGAACAGGAAAATTGTTAAAGCTAAAAGTTAAAGTCACATTGAGGTAGAGTCCTTTTTTAATCCAATTTAAAGGAATTCATTTTACTAATTAATAAAGCAAAATTCAAGAACATTATTTAGAAGTTTTTATTTACTGACAATTTTTGGAAAATAAAGTTGATTATATTAGAATGAACTTTTCTTATTTTGTGTGTGTCTTAAAGTTACCCTTTTGTATGTGCTTAGTGTGAAAAGCCTGCCTTAAGTTTAACAAATATGGGGAGACAGACTGTAAGTGGTTGTAAATGTACATCTTTAGCCTAGACCCTTGCTCTGTAGTGAGAAACCTGCAGCAAAATTTCTAAAACTCATTTTTTCCTGTAAGTGACATGTTGGTAACAATACATACGAGGCCTTTCCAGGAGGTACCCAACCATGTAATATGAAAAATAGAGACATTTATTGAAGAAGATACAAGATACAAGAAACATTGTACATAGGACAATGACACCTCAGTCCCCTTCAAAGTAGGTACCTTGGGACCTCACACAATTCTCCCAGTCACCATCAGCTACCCCACTGCATTTTCCTGAATCTCACTGATGGTCTGAAATCTCTTCCCTTCTAAAGGTAATTTTGGTTTTGGGAAAAGCCGGGAGTTGCAGGGCGCCAAATCTGGGCTGTAGTGGGCACTTTGTCTTTTGGGTGATTTGATGTTTTACCAAAAGCTCTGCACAAGACATGATGCATGAGTGGGTGCATTGTTGTGAGGAGGCTGCCAATTGCCACTTGCCCATAGCTGTGGACTTCTGAATCATTCAAATAGTTTCCATGGAGGAACGTTCAAGCTTAATGCAAAATTTGATGCAGATTCTACTCGCTCAGTCATTTTGCATGCAATGGCCACACAGTACACATGCTCACTTAAAGGTGTGTATCTCCCCCACTAACTAGCGCAGTGAAGTCATCATTGTTCATACATGTGCATTCCAGCCCACTCTTCTTGGATGCCAGGCTACATCAGTGTCAGCAAACCATTCTCATTATATTAACAATGGTTGGACTTTTACCAGACAGACCTCATAAAGTATAGGGTTATTGTGAGAATTAACTGAGATAATGCTCAATGAATTTCACCATTATTATCAAAAGTAGTTGTATGCTAACCTCTTAATTGGGTGATCATAAACAATGGGGTCATAAATGTGAGCCACCCATATTTCTTCTATAGAATTATAAAGTGGCTATCAGGAAAATGGGAGTCATGAATGATCGGTATTGTGGAAAGGGGAAGAAGAACCACGTACTATTAAAAAAAAAGCCTGGCACATAGTAAACATGCACTCAAACTAGATTCTCCTCCACCAGCATACCTTACCAGCACTGTGCCACTCAGTGATTTTATTTATTAATTTTGGGGGAGGAATGTAGTATAAATTATGTTAAAGTTGCTAAGGAAGAGGGGATAGGAAGAAGCTAACAGAATCGGGAAAATCTTTCTCTGCGTTTGCTTCAAGTGGTACAGATGTTTCAGAACTATTTTACCAAAGAGAAAGTAGAGTGAACCATTGTGGGTATAGCTTGGGCTCTTTCTCACTTTTATAGAATTTTAAGTAAATAAATAGCTTCATAATGGTTATTGCAAATAACATTGAATTATTCTGGTATAATAGTACAGAACTGGAAATGCTTAGAAAAATGTGAGATTCTGAAAAGAACAATTTTCTTCTCAGGTTACAATTAAACACCTACTCTATCAGCAATGGCACTTTTGGAGTAAGCTGTAGAAATCTGAATACACATTCAAAAAAGAGGTTTGCTTGCACAAGTGGATTATCTTAATTTTTTCCTTATTTTCTTGACGGTTGTTTGGTTTTACATTAATTATTACTAACTTTGTTAGGTTATAGACTAAATTTTACTAAAATCAGCAAAAATTTGGGGTCTAATAAATATTAAAAATACTAAACTAAATATCAAATAATTCATGAGAGGCCATTCACAATGAAATCTAGCCACTGATGAAAGTTTCACATGCATGTCATGACTGTACTAGTAAATTATTGTAAAGGCAAATCTCAAGTATTATCTCCAAAATGTTTTTTATAATTAACTTTTACAGCAAATTAATTACTTGCCAGCTCTTGTTCTAAACATAACTGGTCTATTATTTAATATATGTTAACTTCTTTAATACTTAATAAAATTTGCCTAATAAGTATGATTAATATCTTTATTTTATACATGTAAAAACAGGCACAGAATAATTTTTTAATTTCTTCAAATTTCTGGAGCTAAATACAAATCCAGTGCCTATTTTAATCCTTTTTGTTGTAGTTCCTCTCTATAGAACAGACACAAGAAAAAGAATTCCCTCACCAACCCTATTCGGGTTTCTGAGCCAAAAAATAAATTTTTAATTGGTGGGGGAAAAACCATTGGGATATTCTCATTTAAATCATAATTATTAAACAATAAAAAATAGGACAAAATATTTGAAATGATAGTTTTCAAAATACTAGACATGAAGGAAATAAGGACAATGAAACTTGAGAGATGAAAAATGAATAAATAGAGCTAAAACATTCCCTAGATTACTAATTTTAGGGAGTATCTAAGCCATGGGGTTTTTGAGGGGAAAACTATGTGGAGTCTCCAGGACTCCTGTGCTTCGGAGGCAGAGAGAGAGAGAGAGCCCAGGCAAAGGCAGCTGGAGTAAAGGGCAGCTTACCGGAGAAAGCACACAGAAAAAAGAACTTCTAAGGTCCGCAAAGAGTTTCTGTCAGGGTTTTAGCTACACATGCATATAAGAAAGCTACTCAAGGCTAAGGAAACAGCTGCTGAAGAAGATTGGGGGTAACAGTGTCTGGAATTCACACAGGACCAGGAACAGTACCTGTTGGCAGGCACATTGTAAATGCTCATGATTCATACTGAACTGGACAGAGTATCTAAGAAGGTCTTGCCTCAGTAGTGGGGAATAATTATTTCTAGACTGAGTATTGGTCTAGAAGCAACTAATAATCATTAAAGCAAGACACGAAGGAATCAGACTATTTTTATGCATTTTAATTGCATCCCAGAACAATGTTCAATAGTATCTATAAGAATATAGCCCTGATTGGTGTGGCTCAGTGGGTTGGGGGTTGTCCTGCAAACTGAAAGGTTTCTAATTTGATTCCCAGTCATGGCACATGCCTGGGTTGCAGGCCAGGTCCCGAGTTGGGGGTGTACAAGAGGTAACTATCAATGTTTCTATCACACATGGATGTTTCTCTCTCTCTCTTTCTACTTGCCTTCCCCTCTCTCTAAAATAAATAATAAAATAATAAAAGAATATAATAATATCTAGCACCCAATAAAATAAAATTTGAAATGCCTGGCATTCAATCAAAGATTATCAGATATGTAAGAAAATATTATCCACAATGAGGAGCAAAAATTCATTGAAACAATGCCAGATCTGAGCAAGATATTGCAATTAGCACACCAGGACTTCATAAACAGTTATTTAAAGAGATTCCATATGTTTAAAAACTTAAGTACAACTATAGAAGATATTAATAAAGACCCTCATCAAACTTGGTGAGATAAGAACTATAATGTGTGGGATGAAATACATACAATGTATACGTGCATGTGATTAACAGCACACTACACAGTGCAGCAAAAAAGATGAGTGAAAACGTGAGTATAGTGACTAACCAAATTTCAGTGCAGAAAAAAATAATTTTCAAAAATGAAGAAAGCATTACTCTGTAGGACAACTTCAAATTAACTAATATATTTGAAATCCTTAAGGGATCATGAAGGGAGAAAAATATTTAGAAAACAGATCTAGAAAATTTTTGCAAATTTGATGAAAATTGTAAACCTATGGTAAGAAGAAGTTCAGTAATCCCCAGGCACAAGAAACATGGAGAAAAATATACCAAAGTACATCATACTAAATTGCTCAAAGCCAGTAATAATGATTTTAAAAAGTTAAAGCAAACAGGAAAAGAAATACGAAGGATCAAAACTAACTATGATGACACATTTCTTATCAAAAACAGAGCAATCAAGAAGGTGGTGGAGGAACATCTTTTATGTACTGAGTTACAAAAGATGTTAAACTTGAATTTTGTATCCAATAAAAGTAATTTCATATATGAAAAGGAAATAAAAACTTTTCTAGACAAAGTTGAAAGAATTTATTGTTAGGAGACCGGCACTGCAGGAAACGTTCAAGGAAGCCCTTCAGTCAGAAGGATGATTAAGCCAGATGGAAACATGAGAGAAGTGGTGAAGAACGCTTAAAGTGGGAACCATGTGAATCATGTTTCTAGAACACTCCTAAGTAATCCTCTTGCATGCAAATTTCAGCATATCCAATTAACACAACCTACTACAATAATTAGGAAAATAATAATGATTAAACTCCAATGCCTTTAAATGTCAAGCCTGAACTGACTTTGGCATAGAATATTAAAACTAGTAACATATTAAATAATTGAATAATGTTTACTATTTATTCTCTATTATTCTCTTTGTTTGTTTATTCAAAGTTTCTCTAAAAAAGAAAATGTATTTGAATTTCACTAATTTGTGATAATACACAAATGTGGTCTTTCCTTAACAAGGACTAAGCTCAGGTTGCTTTCAGATACTGACTTTTCTCAGCAAGGCATAGAGTCTATGCTGAAAAAAATGTATTCTTTGACTGAACAAAAACAAACTGAAGATTAATTCATGAATTCACTAAAAAACCTTATTTCCTATTTATAGACTTCCCAAGTTTGACTTATTATATATAGATGAATGATACATAATACATATTCATATATATAATACATATGTAAAATCTATTATTAAGCATATACTGAGGGCGTAAGATCATCACTTGGGCAAAGTAATATTTTGATTATTAATAAAGTTGTCATTTTCCAAAGAATTAACAAACGTGCTTGGGAAGTGTGTTTAATGCATGGAAAGATCCTGAAAGGAGCCTCCTAAATTGATACATTTCAAGGGGATACTGTCTGAGATTGGGGTTTGAAGGCTGAAGATAAGGGGTAAGGAAAGAAAATGACCACTTATCTACGTTCCCTGTATTAGTGCTCATTTAAACTACCATGTATTGTCTCATAACTTAAAAAAAATCAGGACAAGTTGGCAAATTTAAATCAATGCACACAGCCTTTCGCTAAGCAATTCTATTTCCAGTAATGTATCCTGCAGATATACTCTTAACCAGACAGAAAGATATTTGACAGGGATGTTTACTGCAGTATTGTTATCATACTTATTTATCAAGTGAGGCATTTATGCTCATTTGAAGTAATCTGCAACATACATTATTAAATGAGCAAGGGGAAGGTCAGTGGTATAATGTAAAATGTTCACTTGTGAATAAGTTTTTATGTATATTACATTATTTATAGATTTTATTATTATATAGTATGTAAATATATATTATTTAAGTTTTGTTATATATAAGGATTATAACATATGTTCTATAAGTTATATTTACTTTAGTTATACATATATGTACATGCTTACACATACACACATGCATAGTTGCATGTTTATAGTTGTAGTCAAAAATAAAATTTATTATTTCATAGACACAAACATTTTGGGGCAAATATGCAAGACAGTGTTAACAGTAGTTACATCTGGGGAGGAGGATTGTGGCTCTATTGGGATACTTCCTCTTCGTTTAATACCTTTTGTACTATTGGTTTGGCCAAACAGTTCATTAGGATTTTTCTGTAAGATGGTTCTAGTAGCACTTAGCTGTCTTTAACTTTATTCAAAACAATTTTGTTAGATTGAATTTTGACAGTTGTCATATCAGCATGCATTTTTTAAAAACATCGAAATTGGTGATTTTTTATGTAGGCATTTTCATATTGAAGATGGAAGAAAACATACGACATCTTTTGCACATTATGGTTCATTATTTCAAGGGTGGTAAAAAACACAACTGAAATGCAAAAACAGATATGTGCAGTGTATGGAGAAGGTACTGTGATTGATTGAATGTGCCAAAAGTGGTGTGCAAAGTTTCATGCTGGAGATTTCTCACTGGACAACGTTCCATGGTCTGTTAGACTAGTTGAAGGTGATAGCGATCAAATTGAGACATTAACTGAGAACAATCAACATTATAGCTACCATGCGGGAGTTAGCTGACATACTCAAAATTTCCAAATTAATTAAATTATTGATGAAAGTAAAAAATGTGTCTTTTATGGAAAAAAAACATACAGACTTTTTGGCCAACCCCATAAAAGGGCTTAGCATTAACCCAAGGTGTGAGATGAAGCAGGTGCAATTATTTCCTACCCCTGTAAACAATGAAATAAACATATGAAGCAGATTTAGGTTGTACTCAGGTACACAGGTTCATGAGCATTGAGTATGTTTTCTAACACAATTCTATAGTACAATAAACTATTTGTGGAATAAATTAATGTACAGTTAACACAAGGGTTGATTGCAAAGAAATCTAACACTTTTTTTTAATAAAGATTTCCTAATTTCCAGGATTTGTTGATCGATTCATTACTGAGTATTGAGTATCAAACTAGTTCCCTGGTCCTTTAATAATTAGATGTGAAATGGCAGACAAGACAGACATTGCTTTCTTGATTCATAGTAGGAGAAAAATAATTCATTAAAATTTTATCAAGAACTAAGAAATGTACAGACTGTTTTAAGTGTATGCCAGAGCCACCAAACCTACTTTGGGATAAAGACCTTTTTGTAGAACTGTTGTATGACCTCATACCTGTTAGAATGACTATCAACAATAGATCAACAAACAACAAATGCTGGCGGGGATGTGGAGAAAGGAAAACCCTTGTGTACTGTTGGTGGGAATGCAGACTGGTGCAGCCACTGTGGAAAGCAATATGGAGTTACCTCAAAAAATTAAAAATGGAGCTGTCTTATGACCCAGTGATTCCATTTCTGGGAATTTATCCAAAGAAACCTGACACACTAATTCAAAAGAATATTTTCACCCCTATGTTCATTGCAGTGGTATTTATAATTGCCAAGATTTGGAAGCAGCCTAAGTGTCCATCAGTAGATGAGTGGATAAAACAGATATGGTACATTTGCACAATGGAACACTACCTGGCTGTAAAAAAGAAGAAAATTTTATCTTTTGCGACAGCATGAATGGACCTGGAGAACATTATATCGAGTGAAATAAGCCAGTCAGAGAAAGATAAATACTATATAATTTCACTTGTGTGTGGAGTCTAATGAACAAATTGAACCAACAAGAAAAATAGAGACAGACTCATAGATAGAGAGCAGACTGACAGCTCTGGGGAGTGGTTGGGTGGGGGGTGAAGTGATTAAGCAAAAAAAAAAAAAAAAGGGACTCATAATCTTGAACAACAAACACTGTGATGATTGCGGTGGGGTGGTAGAGGTGGAAAAGAGTATGGGGAATAAATGATAATGGAAAAATACAATAAAAATGAGCTACTTAAAAATGTCAAAAATAAGTTTCCTTTAAACAACAGAGTAATGAATTGGATTAAATATTTAATATTTTTTCAGCCATATTTCTACAAAAATATAATCAGTCATATATTTTTGACAACTGAAAAAATTATCTCATAAGGTTAAATTTCATGCACCGTAAAATTTTGAAAATGCTCCTAAACCTTTGTGGCCTCTGTCTTGTCAAGCACTGTACTAAATGCTAGAGAAAATAAATAAATAAATCAAAAAAGAACACAAGTATTGGGTTGGCCAAAAAGTCCGTATATTGTTTTCCATAAAATAAAAGACACATTTTTCATTTTCACCAGTAACTTTATTGATTTGGATATTTTGAGTATGTTGGCTATCTCCTGCATGGTAGGTGTAATGATTGTTCTCAATTAATGTCTCTGTTTGTTCGCTATCACGTTCGACTGGTCTACCAGCCGATGGCGCATTGTCCAGCAAGAAATCTCCAACACGAATTTTGCATACCACTTTTGACATGTTCCATCAGTCATAGCACCTTTTTCATATACTGCACAAATTGTTTTTTGCATTTCAGTTGTGTTTTTTACCACCCTTGAAATAACGAACTATAATGTGCAAAAGATGTTGTATGTTTTCTTCCATCTTCAGTATGAAAATGGCTACATAAAAATTCACCAATTTCGATGTTTTTAAAAAATGCATGCTGATATGACAACTGTCAAAATACAATCTAACAAAATTGTTTTGAATAAAGTTAAAGACAGCTAAGTGCTACTAGAGCCATCTTATGGAAAAAACCGAATGACCTTTTTGGCAAACCCAATGTTATTAAACACTTAACATTTACATTTCAGAAGCTTTCAGATTCTCTTTTTGTCATAGTGTTTTGCTAGCATTAGCAGTATTGTATGCTGTTGTGATTTTACTATCTTTTGAAGGTGTTAATGACATTAAAGATCACATAGTACTTACCATGCAGTTGAAATAAATATCTCCTAACTCTAAAAAGTGAAGGTTGGTAGATGGGTAATTCCTTAGTATGACGAGAAGGGCATTCTACAATCTATGTAAATCCCGAGGTCATTAAGTGTGTAAGACAACATGAAATAAATCAATGCCTTTAAAGATAACTGATAATGATTAGTTATGGAATTGACAATAGCATGTTTTTTTATAATTTCATAAGGGTAAATTAAGCTCTGTATCTCACTGGCTGTGAAGTGAGCAGCTTTGCATTTCCTTCTCTGGGCATCAGTTTCCTCAATACGAAGAGGTCTGCTTCATCTCTGTACATTTCCTGGAATGTGCACTTCATCGTAATGATGTGTCTAGCCTCTGATCTTTGCTACTTGATCCGTGAATACACACAAGGCACATAGGGATAGCAGCCATATAAAAAATCTGACGGAGAGAATTTTGGAAGGATTTATGAAACAAAAAACAAGAGTGCGAGAATCATTTTGCTGTTTTAAGTAGGCTCCATATCACACAGAAGAAAACGATGAAAAATATTTAGTTAATAAATGTTATATTTTTTTCACACATAATAGCAAACAAGTGGTTTTACTCTTTTTTTCTGAACTGAGTTGATATTTTAAGACCCCATGCAGAGTGTATGAAAATGTTGAGGGAGTTGTTATATTTGCCTCTGGAAACTCCTCATTGTTTCTGACTTCATGACTTTCTTCAGATGATAGGACTATGGCTGAATGGGAAGAGCAAAAGCCTTGCATTGGAAAATAGAGTTTCGATTATTATCATTTTCACTTATTAGCTCCGTGAAATTTTGTACATTCAAATTTGCTTTACATACTAAGTTTTAAA
Source organism: Mormoops blainvillei (assembly GCA_004026545.1). Classification (NCBI taxonomy): domain Eukaryota; kingdom Metazoa; phylum Chordata; class Mammalia; order Chiroptera; family Mormoopidae; genus Mormoops; species Mormoops blainvillei. The sequence continues at coordinate 237,098 of PVJD01000368.1, read as the reverse complement.
TAAATAAAATTTCGACTTTATGGTCCAAGTCTCCTTATATCCTACCCTGCACTTTATCCAGAGAAGAATAATCACTATCTCGAAGTAGTAGGATATTCTCATGAAATTTTTCATAATTTTTCAACATATGTTTGTACCCGTAACAAAATATTTAGTATTCTTTTTTGAACTTTTTCCCATAAATGGTCTCAGTTGTGTGAATTATATTACACTTTGCTCTCATTAGTTATATTATGATTTAACCTTTCTTAAATTTAAATTTTTACAATTTAACAGTAATTATGTTAGCAGCGAAATGGCACCAGAATGTTACTTGCCCTTGGTTCAGCAACCTTGGTACTTGAATTCGGCAAGGAAAGAATTCAGAGCCAAAGAACTCAAATTATAAGACAATGTTTATTTTGAAAGTCACAGAGGTAGAAAAGGTGAGCCAGCTGGGCTGTGTGAGCTCAGGAAGCAAATTACAGAGGCAAAGCAGGGCCCCTGAAGCTTAGGAAAAAGAAAGGCAGAGAGAACGCGCTTGGGGGAAGGCGACGGGGAAAGGTACAGGCTCACTCCAGAGAAAGAGCCGGCTGGTTTCTCTGTCCTGAGGGTTTTTTATCTGCTTCCCAAAGGGAGGGATTTCAGGGGAGGATCACAGTAGAATATTCATCAGCTTTCCAGGTGTGTCCCTGCAAGGTTGTGGCCTCCACTGATTGGTTGGCACCAGGGGTCATTAGTCATCATCTCGGCTGGTCCTGATGTCGCAGTGGCTTTACCCTGTCTGACCCTGCTGTTTTTCTGGACCTGGGGCTGAAACAGACCGGAGGCCTAGATGTGATCTCTAGTTTGACCGAAACTCTGTATCTGTGGTCCGCGCTTTGTTCTGAGGTTATTTGATGCAGATCAGAACCCCATTGTTTTTAGTGCTTGCTGCTTAAGGGAATGTTCAACAAAGGGGCTATATAGCCCCTTTTAATAGCATGTGATGCTGTTCTCTAGCCCCTGGTTCCTCCTCTAAGGGGGTCTACGACATGACTAGTAACATGCTAGGGGAAGAAAGGTCAGGGAAGGGTCAGAACCACATGACCAGTGATATGTAAGGTCAGTGGGTCTAAATTACATGACCAGTGATAGGCCAAGGGGTGAAACCTCACCCTGGGGGTGAGGTCCTTGTTTTCCCAGTTTTGTCTGCTTCTAGTCACCTGATTCTTTCTGCCCTGGTCACCTCCTGCACCTGGTCAGTCATTCCTACTCTGCTCATGCCTGTCCAACTGCCTACTATATCAGTTAACAACTGGTGTTGATTATTTTTTTCTTAAATTTATTGGTCATTCAGGACTTCACTTCCCTGAATTAGCTCTTCCTGTATTGTTTGTTTTTGTTTGTTTTGGTTTTTTTGCTTTTGGATTATTTATCTTTTTAATGTTAATTTGAAGGCGTAGTTTAAATGTTTAGTCTAATTTAGATACGGTTCTTTATTGATCACATGCTATGGAGACATCTTCTACCATAAAGACATTATCTTTGAATTATCTTACGGCATCATTTGTAATGAAAAGTGAAAAGTTTTTAATTTTACACTGGTCATTAAGAATTTCTCCCATTGAAGTTTACACTTTTTGGGTATTTTTCCATAAATAATTACCTGCTCCTAATATATAAAGACATTCTCTTCCAAAAGTTTTAACATTTAAGCCTTTAATTCAAATTTGAGGTTACGTGAAGTATAATGCAAAGTAGGGAATCTGGTTTTATTTATTATCACATAGTTAGTCATTTTTCCTGCAGTCATTTTATAAATAATCTCTTTCTTTCCCCCACTGATTTATCATGCCAAGTTTGTCATATACCAACTTCTTATCTATAAATAGATCTATGTCCCAGGTTACAGTTCCTTTCCAAACTTTTCTATTTCTACAAAAAGCAAACACTGTCCAATTCTTTAGCATTATGGCATCTTCATATATTGTAAGGGAATTCTACTTCTCATTTTTTAAATTGCCTTGCCCTTTTGCCATATTAAAAATTTAAAAACCAGATTATGAATTCTATGAAAAATCATTTTCACATCTTGATTGGAATTATATTTAATTTATTGTTTATTTAAAGATAACTAATGTCTCTGCTATATTGCCTTCTCATCCATTACTATAAGATAGGAATCATTTTTAAAGATCCCTATCATATATTCTTCTTTCTTTCTTTTTTGATGACAATTCTCTTAAGGCATTAATACACAGGAACACGGAGAAGAGAAAAAAATATGGAGGATGGAAAGCAAGGGAGTGACTGATGAACAAATTAAAGAATACAATAGAGAAAAATTATAATCTAGCAGTGGGAACAGCTTGGGATGAGCTTTTTACTGGACAAAACATGAAAGTCACAGGAACTAGAAAAACTGAGAGAGAAAAGAAGGCTAAAATAAGGAAGATTGGGTTAAAACTGTTTGATGAGCAGTTAGATTTCTAGATCTTCATCCTTCCTTTACTTTGCTGAATGCTTTTTCGTTGTGTTTTTATTCCCCAGTAAACATATAAGGATTTACTATTTACTATCTTGAAGTAATTCTGAACATCTTTGAATTAAAGATGCTAGGCATAGTTAAAATCAGAGTTACCCTCCTGAGAAAGAGGAAAATTAGATAGTAGTATGTCTACTGAAGGGTAAAAATAAAGACCCTTAGAGTTATATCCCTACTTAACCTCCAGAACATTGGAAACTAAATCCTTTTACTGAAATTAAGGAGATTAAAGCTCCCTTCAAAAGATGTCTGCTTAGCTGAAGAAAAAGGATAATAAATGATACATCTACATCATTCAGTAAAGCACAATCAGTCTTTTTAAATTGAAAATACTTAATTATTTCTACAGAGCCAAATATGTTCAGACAAGAGAGGAAAGTTATTGACCAGCAAGAAATGGACAAAAACAAATAAGAGAAACCATCTTGGTAGAAAAACATACTAAGGAAAAAACTAAAATACTATAATTAGTATACCCTGAAAAAATTGGAGAATAGAATGCATTTATGAAACATGATGCTATAAAAAAGAATATTCAGTGAACAGAAAAGGATTCTTGAAAATTATAATTATGTGGATAAAGTAAAAATAATAGTGTGTTAGAGAATGTAGTTGAGAAAATTTTCTTAAAATTAGAACAAAAATTTAAAAAAGATATAAAAGATGAGAAAAGGAAATAGAGCATATGAATAATAGGTGAACCAGGAAAAGAGAACAAAGAGGAAGAAATTATCAAAGAAACAATACAAAGAATTTTCCCAGACTGTCAGACTGGAAATTGTCCAACTGAAAGGCCAATTAGACTAGATTCATTATTATTACATAAGAGATGATGTTTTTGAATATTTTTGTTCTTGGAATAATTAATATCATGCACATGTCCACATTGGTCTATAGCTTCAATGCACACACACACACATACACACCCCACATGCGCAATGAGAGTTTTTCCATGGAACAAAATGGCTTATGACATTTATTTTTGCTCAGGATAAGTTTTTTAAAATTATGTTCTTACTTTTGTGTGTGCACGTGTGTGTGTGTATGTGTGTATTGATCTTGTTGTATGCAACAGACAACCTTGCTTGTTTGTATTTTTTTAATGATGTTCATATAGAGTTTTCTAAACCTACTGTGTAGAAAATTAAACTGTCTATGAACACAGACAATTATATTTCTTTCTTTGCTATGCCTTGGCTAGAATTCCAGTAAAATGTTAACTGTAATGTTTTTAGTGAATTTTGTGGATTGAGTTTAGCAAGCTAAGGAAAACCTTCCTATTACTAGTTTGCTAAGAATTTTCTTTTTCATGACGCTGTATTGAATTCTTACCTCCATTTTAATCTACTAATATGTCTAATTATGTTAATTAGTTGGGTCATGCTGTGAGTTTTTTAAAAGTATGTTTCTTAATTTAGTTTTTAATATTTTACTTCGGATTTTGCATATTTGTTTATAAAGGGCGATTTGCCTATATTTTAACTTTCTTGTACAGTCATTTTCGTGCCTTAGCACTAATTCCATACATGCTAAACTGATAAAATAAGTTTGGAAATCTTCACTTTTTTTTTCCATTCTCTTGAGAATTTTATTATTATAAAATAGAGACCATGTATATCTATTCCTTGAATATTTGGAAAATTCTCCTTTACTGTCATCAGAATGTGATGTTTATTCTGTAGGTGGATTTTTCAATTAGCTATAATCGCATCTCAGATAAATCTCATTGGCTATGATACTGCCACTGCGCAAAGCTTTAGGTAGATTTTTAAAATATAAAGCCTCTTTATTTATTCATGGTAAACTCAGTCAATCTCAAAAGCATTAAACTGGAATTCTTAATTTTAAGTTCTCTACTTATCTTTACCACATGGGAATTATAATGATTTCTTTCTCTTTTTAAATTATTCGTTAGGTGTTCAAATTTTTAAATTCAACAAATTAATTTTCAAATTAATTCAGTGAGTGTGCCTCACTCACAAAAACCTTTGAAGAGTTTCAACCTTTATTGCTTTTCCTACTACTTGATATTTGAGTATTTTAAGCCAAACTCTTTTAAATATCAAAGGATAGAGCAATCTGGTTGATATCTGCATTTCATTAGAAAGAGTAAGGCACAGGCTTGTCCTCTTGGAAGCAAAGGATGGAGCCAAGACAAAGCAAATATAGATATAAAACTTATCAAAATGGGATCAGTTCAGGGAGAGTTGAAAAACTTACTGTGGCCTTGTATGCTCTGATCTCTCTCATTTGACTTATGTTCCTGCGTCTTTTTGCCTTGTTTACTACATTCTAGCCAACCTGAACATTCTTCTGTTTCTTTTGAATCTCAAACACTCAAAGGTGACTTGCATCTCTAGTTCATTTTCCCTGCTGGGTCCTGGAAGTGCTTCTCTCCAGATTCTACATGCCAGGACCCTTCTCATGAATTGAGTTTCAACCGTGTGATCTCAAGAGGGTTTTTATCATGAGTTTAAAAAACCTTCACACATAATCATTCACTATGAACATCTTTCATTTTCTTTACAACTCTAATATGAAATTACCTGTTTGCTTATGTGTCTGTACACTCTAAATAGAATGTAAGCTCTATAAGGAAGACATGTTTCTATCCACACTGCCTCTGTGGCACCTCAGAAAGCACCTTGCAGAAATAATGCTGTTTCACAAATTCTTTTTTGTTTAATAAGATTTCATTTGGCATTTCGTATACTTTTGAGCCTTTGTTGTATGCTGCATCCTTTAAATTAACGCTGGATGACACATATTCGTTATTTTAGAGACAACAGCATGACGGGAGTAGGTATTCAGTAGTAATGCCACCGAGCGCCTCAGGGGATGCACAGTTACAGCCCAGCATATAGCATCATTTGTAAGAAATAACAAGAAATACTTTGAATTCTTAAATAGAATAAAGGTGAAATTTCTCAATCTGCATATTTCATTTCGTTGCTCTTCTTATTTGGAAAATTTACTGAAAAGCATACTGCTTGTTAAGCAACTGTCAATTTTTAATATGCACGGCGTTCAGAAGGTATACTCTAGAGCGATAGATAGAGAAGGATGTTTTATGTTACATTTATAAGGAAGCAGCCTCGAGAATGAAATGTTACTAATATCAGGTACACAACAGCATCTTATATCACTTCAATTCATTCACAAGTAGTAAGTTCTGTTATAGTTATCACTGATGCCAAATTATCTTCTTTACAGAGACTCTGCTATATTTTTGTTTCAACACGTAACAAACCAAAGTGGCTAAGCAGCATCAAGATGGCATATATTAAATGTTATAGACCTTGTTTCTCACTTATATTGCTACACTATATTAAGACCAATGTGATTCTTCAGGGTTATGGTTCAAACAATCCTGTTACATTCCTGCAGATTTTCTATAAATGAATGTCCAGCTGAACAGATGATATTGATAGGTATATCATCACCACATCACCAGTGTTTTAAGGATGTGTGAGAAATCAGCCAAATAGCACACAGATGGCAAAAATCAATCAAGATTTTAAAATTACATGTGAAGAACTCAGTATCTCCAATGCAGAATGCGTGGAAGGCATAGCACTTTTGTTGTCCTCATGTTTAGGTCCAGATATTCCCCAGCTTGTGAGAGTGAAGACATCCATTTTAATATAATTGAGAGCTATTTTTCCACCACGGGGAAGCACTCAGTGAAGAGTAAGTAGTTTTTAGGACTGACTCTGACTGCTCTCCCCCAGCAGCCCCATCCTGTCATCTAGCCACATGTGCCCCTGATCCAAATCTCCATGCATATGCATGGCCATATGGCTTCTCCTGTGGGCCTCCTGAGCCTCATCGTTTGGTTCACTGTCAACATTCCCATCCCCTTCTTTGCAGTCCCACACATCGCGTTGGACTCATTGCACCTCTAACCACACCTCAGGAAAACTGTCGCTACCGAGAGGGAAATGCTATCGTTGCCTGGGACGTGTGAGGGTTGGTGTATTCTGGCCATCTATGCTCTGGTGCTGTTTCTGACTGACTTCTCCTCTGATCTGTCATCACAGAAAATGCAGTGTTTTTCTCTGCTTTGTAAGTTGGAGTGTAGGATGAAGTACTTTGCCATCCTCCACTTCTCAAACGAATTAAGGTTCTCAGAATAACTCTGAGGGGAACTAAGTTTTGCATGTGTCTCTAGCAGCTTTGTCTGCTGTAGAGGTGATCTAAACTGCTAGAACACCCAAGGGAGCCTTGCTGAGAAATGCCATCCAACTCTTCACCCATGAAATCTAAGTGAGAAGCAGTGGGGGTAGGACTCAGTGGAAAGGGAGCAAAACAAAGTAGAAATATGGCGAGAGGCACTGTCATTTTCTTCTCTTCATGTCCACAGGTGAAACTGAAGAAACATTTAAATAATAAACAACTGTATTGATGTAAGAGCTCCCTAGGTACACAATTGCAGGGAAAAGCAAAATGCTGTGTTGATTTAGAGGAAAAAGTAACTTTAGAAAAGGAAACTAAATATCACAAAAAGGCTCACATTTCCTACATCAAACTTCTTAGTTAGTTGATTCTACTCCTAGGTCCAGCTACCTAAATGTGTGAAGCCCAGAAAAATGAAAATGTCAGTTTCCTTCTGGAAAAAGCAGGAAAAAAGTTATGTTAAATGTACTAAAAAGTTTTTCTTTCTTTTGTGGCCTCATTCTCAATGTGTGGTTATGTTTATCCTTGGCTGTTTAATGCCATCCTAAGTAAATAAAAATTAAAATTTTTAAATATTAGCATGAATTTTACCATTCATTTTAATATCATGCAGTGCCATTTTTAGTTTATTTTTAATAAAGTGTAGTTGACATACAATATTATATTAATTTTAGGTGCACAACATATTGATTCAACATTTGTGCACCTTCCAATAGGATCACCACAGTAAATCTAGCAACCATCGGTCACCGTGCATAGTTATTACAATATTATCAACTATTTTCTCTATGCCAACCATTACATCCTTTTGATTTATTTATTTTATAAATGAAAGTTTGTATCTCTTATTCCCTTTACCTTTCCACCCATTTCCCCATACATCTGCCCTCTGGCAATCATCATTTCATTCTCTGTATCTATGAGCGTATTTTGTTTGGGTTTTTTTTTTGGTTTTTGTTTTTTTTTTGGTTTTTAGATTTCACGTACAAGTGAAATAATATGGTATCTACCTTACTCAGCATGACTTACTTTACTTCTGTCTCCAGAGAACTTCTACTGATCTCTGCCCCTCCAGCACTTTGCCTAAAATTAGTTCGTGTAATTCCTTCACTATTCACTATGACCCAGGCACTTTTCAAACTGCTGTCTGCTTTGGAGCTCAGAGCCCTTGAGTTTGTGTGTGTGGACTCTTTAAGAATAGAGGCCTGTTTTCCTACAGCCCTTCTGCTCTCTCAGGTGTAAACCCTGCTGGTTCTTGAAGTCAGATGTTATGGGGGCTCCTCTTCACTGTGTAAGTCCCTGGGACTGGGGGGCCCAATATGGGGCTTGGATTCCCCACTTCTCAGGGGAGTGGCCAAGGTTGTAATATCTCTCCCTCTTGTGAATCACCACAACACCAAAGGTACGGGTCCTGATCAGACCAGTCTCTGCCCCTACCTGTCTCTAAGTGGCTTCTTCTTTGTATCCTTAGTTGTAGAAATTCTGTTTAGCTAGTCTTCAGGTCATTCTCAGATGGTTGCCCTATATTGAGTTGTAGTTTTAGTGTGTCCCTGCAAGGAGAGGAGGTTGGCATCTATGTCTTCCACAATTTTCCCTACAGAGTCAATGCCAATTTTAAGTATAATTATAAGAGTATAACTCTTATGTGGGATTCCTGAAGTAATATCACTTTCATTTTGTAGCTCATGCACTCAAATGTATTGTGTTCTTACTGGAACAACAGAAACATCTCACAAAGGTAACTCAACTTGTTAATTTTACTTCTTGATACATGCACATCCGCCAGTACTCTCTATCTTTTACTTGCTGATGAGGAAGCTAGGATAGAAGGGAAAAGGAAATATAGGTTGCTTCATATTTCCTTTTCTTCCTATGTTGTCATTTTGAGCCTAATTTGCTGACTAATACAGGGAAGTAACATGACTAAGAAAGATAAAGATAGGGTTTCTTGGTCACTCGTTTCTTAGAATGCCATTGTCTTCTTTCTACGTTTGAAGCAAGATCTGGTTCAAATAAAGTGTGGCCTCTTGGGGCCAGCAGCAGCTTTGCTCACTCTGTTGTAAACTTAACAGGTTTATATTTTATTTACATCCAGTCTCATGAATTACTATAAATTCTGAGTCCGTTGGGATAATTTGTATGCTACATGCAAATAGGGTGATAAGGAATATGGGACACACATACTGCATGATTCTTTTCTGCCCTCTTGCCCCACTGTACTTCATTTTCAAAACTCATGTTCAAAGATAAAATTATTAAGAATTGCAACACAGTGACAGCATAGCATTAAACCAAGCACAAAACCCTTTCGATGTCAAGGTCCTGTGTAATTACACAATCGTACTCCCATAAGGGTGACCCTGTCTACTCTTCACTGTTGCCTTGGTAACAGGGAATCTCTATCTGAAGACCTAAAGTTGTATATTAAGTTCACCCTCATTTTCAATCATTCCTGGATATATCCTGAAACTATGAGGATAAGCTGTCCAATCTATCAAAGACAAAAGAACTCCCATGGGGGTAAAAAAAAAAAAAAATCAAGAATAAGTTCACTCAGATAAATTTTCCTTAAATAACTGTTGGAGTCTTAAATATGTCTGAATCTAAGGGTACCGAGCGTCAATGGACTTACCCTAAACCATAAAGAAACAATGACATATTAAAGGGTGAGCTCAATCAGTATACCCTATACTATGTCTTGATATGATCTTTGTAACACTTTAGAAGCACGAGTCCCCATTGTGGCCTATGTGAAGAACAGTAGGATTATACAAAGGTGTGTGTGTGGGGGGGGGGGTACTTGAAGTTCTTGGAGGATTAACATTGGAGTGTGAAATTCATGCACTGAATAACCTCCATGTCAGAGAAGAAACTTAGTAGTATTTCAGTCTCTAGGTGGCATTAATGCTTTTATTACTAAAATTTACACTTCTTGGTATTAGTGCAGAAGCTTTACAATATTAATGGCAACAGGTAAGAGCCACAAGAAGAGGAAAAATGTGGTAAATGCACTTTGTCAATAGGAATAATAATAATGATAAATAATAATGTCTAATATTATAACGGTAAAACTTTTGAGTTCCGTACCATAGTTTGCTAAGAGTATGGATTATCTCATTAAGTACCTACGATAGATCTGTAAGAAGAGATGGAAAAGAAACAAACTTTATTAAGATCCCATTTAAAATGCAATATATATGAGATCCAGAGAGTTACTTATCTTGCCTAAAGTCACACAGAGGACACTGGAGACAAGGTGTGAGAACAGGTAATGAGCAGGTGGCATGGATGACTCAAGGAATTTCTGCACTGGCTACATGTGACATTCCTCTTCTTTAGAAACTGTGCTACACACCCCCTCGCCAGAGGTTGAATCCCATAGCCAGGTATAAAAGGCATTTTAGTTCCATCTTTGAAGGAGCTATATATGGTTTGATTAGGTAGGCATAAGCATTTCCTCCAAAGTGGTCTACAGAAGTGTTTTTCAAGCAATTTTTAAAAAGATTTTATTTATTTTATTTTTAAACAGAGGGGAAATGGACAAGAAAGAGGAGACACACATCAAAGTGTGGTTGCCACTCGCGCATCCTCTGCTGGGGACCTGGCCCACAACCCAAGCATGTTCCCTGGCTGGGAATCTAACTGGCGACCCTTTGGTTAGCAAGGCTGGTGCTCAATCCACTAAACCACACCATCCACCTCATGTTTTTCAAACTGTTTGACTGATACCTACAGTACATTTTATATGAGTATCAGGTATACATACTCATACACTTACAGCATTTACTGCGTGCCTTAGAGTCTGATATTTTCTATTCTATTTTTCATTTCTAAAAATGTAAAATGACAAGCTCACTCAATAGACTGAATAACCAATTAGTGGTAATTTGAAAAAAATTACTAGCTGATAAGAATCTATCTCCCAGGGTTCTGAAATTGGGACTGAGAGATAGCTAATTAAGTTTTATGTGACTCTAAAAGTGACATGTGGATTTTATTTATTGCTGTCAGGGGGCAGCCATATCCTGCCACCTCTTATCTAACAAAAGCCAAAATAAATTTAAAAATTCATACATTTATGAATAGAAAGCTGATCTGGGCAGGGAAGGGCGAGAAAGGCAGAAAGGGAAGGAATGAAAGAGAGAGGGGGAGAGAGAGAGAGTTTGTAGACAGAAACAGGTAAACGCAGGAGCAGATGAAACAAATCCCAGACCTTGCTCTGGGCCCTTCCTGAGGCCTCCATTTGACTTTTATTGAGACTCCTTTAGTTTTTAAATAAACTAAAGTTTACAGTTTACAAGGGGAGAATCTCTGGTTGAACAAAAATGGGAACCCATCAGGATGCTCAGTAATGGTTGGGTGGTATTGACAAGGAAGGACCCTTTCCACCCCATGCTTGGCTGTGTTTGTAAAAGGCAAGGAGGAAGAGAATGACTTATAGTGCTTACTTTTGACCTCTGATATGTCTAGTCAATTACAGATATATTGTTTGGGTTAGAGAAAGAGAAAGATTAGGCTGCTTAAAGAATCTCCAGAAGAAGCGGGTGAGATTTAGTTCTTTAACTGAATTTAAAGTCATCAAAGCTATTGCCCAAATATAGAAAAACTCTACTTATCCAGATGACAAGATTGTAACCATTTCAGTAAACTGGAAACAGAAGCATATTCCACAGTCAGAAATATGGAACGTTGCAAAAGCCTTGCAGTAAATATCATTTTTATTTTTTTCGTTTTACTGTTGATTCTCACAAGGGAGCCTAAAAAGATCACATTTGAGAAATATTAATGAAATCGATAGTTTGGTTAGCTCTAGTTGACTGTAAATTTAGTGTTGCAGGAGCTGCCAGTTCCGTTTTTGTCTTCTCCTCTACAGCAGGGAAAAGACATCACCTATTGTTTCAGTGACAGTTGTAAATCCCATAGTTTGCAGGTGACCTTTCCTGTGGGGATGCATCATTGTTTCAGTTATTCTTGAGCGACAAAGGCAATTACAAATGCCATTTATTGGCATTAAGTTCTGCTTTCATCCCCCCACTCATCCCTGGAAGCAGTGATCTCTGATATCTGTAGAATAAGAGGAGCTGGCACAATTAAAAATTAAACTATATGTTGTCCCCAATATCAAATTCACGGGGAAAAAGCTACTTTAAGAAGTTTCCATGGTCTCATTTCCTGTCCCTCTCTAGTTCCTTGGCTGGCTTTAACACTTATATAACAGAAAAGCTCACATGCAGCAGGGTCTGAACTGTCAAGAATCCAAAGGATTGTATGCTGGGTCACAACTCCCAGGAGTAAATTAAAAATATCTGGGAATAAATGAATGAATTATACATAGGACATTTTACAATCTAGCCTCCATTACTTTCTCCATTAATAATTATTTAATGTGCACTTACTACATACAAGGTAAGTGCTAGATAATGAGATTATAATAATGTGCATAGATAATTGTATTTCCCAAAGATGAATGTGTGTGTTTGTGTACATATATATGTGTGTCTTGCATTCCACATGCTCTTCCTACAATGCAACTCTCACTTTTCCCACTGAGATGGGGGAGGGTGTATGCACCCCTGCCTCGAACCTGAGAAAACTTGTGCAACTACCTCAATCAATAAAATGCAACAGAAGTGACACTACATGACATCTAAGGCTAGGTCATATAGGGTGATCCTTCCTTCTGGCTCTCTCTAAGAAAGTTCATTGGTGGAATCCATGCAGGCACAGAGACCACACACAGAGATCTAGGAACACTGGAACTGAGATCCCTAGGCAGCATCTCAGTCAGTGATCCAATATGTGCCAATGAGATTCAGATAATTCAGACCCTCAGCCTTTGATCCTTTCTTTGGCTGAGTTCTTGTTCAAATTCACAGAAGCCAGGAAAAATAAAAAATGACAATTACTATTTCAAGACACTTGGTTTTAGAATAATGTATATTATGGACAAAGTAAGTGTGACAGAGAGGTAAAAGAGGCCTCCATTCTCGTGGAGATAACAGCTTGTCAAGGGAGTCAGGTATTAATATAACATGATTACTAACAACTATAAACTCTTAATTACAAATTATAAAAGCTAGAATGTAAACTCAGTGGGAACACAAATAGTGTCTGTCTCATTCATTGTCCTATCTATAAGGCCTAGTATAAGAACAGAGTAACTCCACAATTGTTGTGTGGGTAAACAAATGAATCAGGTGTTATGAAAGAAGTATACATAGAGATATGAAAGCATATACCGAGGAACCTGAGTGAGCCTGGGTAATTTGGACAGCTCGTCTGGAAGAGCATTTCGTTAGCCTGCAAGAATAACACGTGGGAGTCTGGGAGTAAAGAACAAGGTACATGTAGGGGTCTAAAATGAGTCAGTGTGGAGAGAACGCCAAGGGTGAAGGTAGCAGTATCTATGACAGGGAATTAAACTTTGTTCTGAGACTAATGGGAAACCTTTCATGTACTTTAAACAAGGGCATGGAATGACAAGGGTTTTTATTGGTAAAGTTTACTCTGACTCAAGTGCGAGGAGTTAGTGTATTGTTTCAATAGTCTAGATGAGAAAATAGATTAAAGTAGTCATAGTAAGATGAAAAAAATAACTGGATTCAAAATATATTTGGGAAATAAAATCGGTAGGACTTGGAAAATTGGAAGGAGATGGATGCCTTTTGGTCAGTGAGTTATCTTCAAATAAAAATAATGAATTTTTTTTTTTAAGATTTTATTTATTTATTTTTCTAGAAAGGGGAAGGTAGGGAGAAAGAGAGGGAGAGAAACATCAATGTGTGGTTGCCTCTCATGCACTCCCCCGACTGGGGACCCGGCCCGCAACCCAGGCATGTGCCCTGATTGGGATTGAAATGGTGGCCCGTTGGTTTGCAGGCTGGCGCTCAATCCACTGAGCCACACCAGCCAGGGTTGAATATATCTTGTTTTCACACACTCAAAAACATTGAAGTTGGGGCTGAAGATCACAAATTTTGCTTTTAGAAATCTCAGTGGAAATGTCATGTAGGTGGTTGGATATATGAAGTTAGAGCTCAAAGGAGATGATTAGAGATAAAACTTGGGCCTTATGACATAAATTATAACCAAAGTTTCAGTTAAGGATGAGCTCACTTAGTTCAAAGGAATAAAAAACACATGGCCTAAGACAACCCTTTGGGACTTATGTAGGGTGAGCCTAGAAAGGAGACTGAAAAGATATTACAGGTAGAACAGACTGACAATGGAAAGCAGATTGTTATATAATATCGGATATTAAAAATAAGTCAGATAGAAGTAAACTAAAATTTAACCAATTTATTGTGACTGGAAGTACATTGTTGATGTTACATACACACTGTTTGCTTATGCCAGGCATTGTTAGGCAGTATACATGCTTCTCCTTTATATTTACTAGTGAGAAAAGAGTTTAGGAAGATCTAATAACCTATTTCAGAGTTAGGTGTAACAGGAGTGAAATACTTCTAAATCAAAGTTGTCTGTAGTTTTTATTCTTGAATAGAGCACATGGTGATAAGGATTTGGTACCTCATCAATGAATTAATTAAAGAAAATATGAAATTTCCATTTATCTGACCTTTAGAGAAAACCAAATGGGAGGAGGTTTAAAGTAGAATATCAAGTCTACCAAGGCAGCTAGCTTTAAGGGTTAATCTAGAGGAGGTTAAGCAAAACAATAACAATCAATTTAACAAAACAATGGACTATTTAAAAACCTGCAAAATGTAAGGAAGTAGTTCTGTTTCTGTTTGCATGCCATTCTGCTTGGAGTGCAAAGAAGGTATTTAAAGTTGTCACTAGCAACTTAATCTATGCACTGTTGACTCCAAATCAAAGTATATAAGAGTTCTCTAAACAGGCATTTTACCTTTAGATGAGAATCTGGCCATAGTAGTAAAAACCAGAAAACACTTGAGTTTATAAAACCACCTGGTGGTGGACAAAAGACCATGGCCTTAGAATGTCTAAGAACAAGGAAGAAAGCTGAGGTTTACTACTTTAGTTTAGATTTATTCCACTCTGGGTGGCTACTTTTTGCAGTGGCTAGTATTATTTAAAAGGACAAGTAGACCCTCATGGACAATAACTTCACCAAGGGTGAAAAGTATAAAATTATGACTATTGAATACTTGTTGCACATTTTGGATGGAATGTGGCCCAAAACTGCCTTTTTCGTATGATTGGGCTCAGCAATACTTCAATGCTGACCTGCTCTGGCTACTGAATCAGAGGATATAGGTCACTACCTTCTTCTTAACTGCTCATAATTTCCCATTTCTATGCCTACAATTTTTTAAAACATATCAGAGGTAGAATGAACCAATACAGACCCAAAAGGGATGGAGACAAGACCAAGAAGTAAACGAAGGACATGGTCAGAGAATATATGGGAAAACTGTTAATAAAGATTTTGGTAGGAAGAAAAAATAACCTATTCAAACTGGGTAATTGGAGAAGAATTTAATAAAGGACTTATTCATAAAGGTGTAGGCAGAGTTGAAGA
Organism: Mormoops blainvillei; assembly: GCA_004026545.1. NCBI lineage: Eukaryota > Metazoa > Chordata > Mammalia > Chiroptera > Mormoopidae > Mormoops > Mormoops blainvillei. The sequence goes on along the minus strand of PVJD01000368.1, from coordinate 221,910 downwards.
AACCAATCAAGAATAACACAGCACCTTGGGTGTGTGTATACTTATAACTGTGAGCAACCATTGGGACTCACAATTTAAGCAGCCAATGGAGCAAATATTTATGAAAACTGGCCAAGTGGTGTTCTGGCAAGGAGAGATCCAGGAGAAGAATCATGCTTGCCTCACTCTTCTTCTTACCTCTTTTTTCTTTCAGCTTATAAAAGGGTTTTTAATTGTAGAATAGGAATCTCATTCTTGTAAGAATGAGATTAAATAGAATATGAGATTAAACCCTTGTCCAATGTATCGTTGGCAAATATGTTCTCCCATATAGTGGGTTTCCTTTTCATTTTGTTGATAGTTTCTTTAGCCATGCAAAAGGCATTTAACTTGATGTAGTCTCATTTGCTTTTTTCCTTTGTTTCCCTTACCCGAGGAACTATATCAGCAAAAATATTTCTACGTGAGTCCTCTGAAATTTTACTGCCTGTGTTTTCCTTTAGAATTTTTATAGTATGGTGACTGATATTTAAGTGTTTTATCCATTTTGAGTTTATTCTAGTATATGGTGTAAATTGGTGGTCTAGTTTTACTTTCTTTTTCTTTTTTTTTTTTTGCAACAACTAGTGCAGTTTTCCCAATACCACTTATTGAAGCGACTGTCTTCATTCCATTGTTTGCTCCTGCCCCCTTTGTCGAATATTAATTGGCTGTAAAGGCAAGGGTTTGTTTCCGGGCTCTCTATCCTCTTCCATTCTTCTCCTTACCTCTTGTCTTCTGCCATAGTCTGTCATTGGGCAAAAGTAACCAGACACCAAAGGGTGAGGGAACTTGTTGTTACTGTCCATTGAGGTCTCTCTCTCTACACACAGTGCAAGGTGGAGATGACATCTGGAGGGTCAAATTGGAGACTTGTTCTATGGATCCTTTCTAATGAAAGATCAGGCTGGTAGTCCCCTGGTTCTGTTCACTTAAATCGAACAAACGTTTATTCAGAGCAGGATAGGTATAATAGGAGCATACTCTGAGAGATGAAAAGATGAATAAATCTCAGATTCTATCCTTAGAGGACCAGACTAGTAGCCAAGAGACTATTCTATAAAGTGCAGAAAAAGAGAGAGAAATATTGAAAAGAGGGATATATTTCCCTTAACGTATTAAGAGATAAGACTTTGGGATATAAACTCTTCTTAGCTGGAGAAAATTGCAGATTTTATTTTGTGATTGGTTGTTCAAATTAAATCTTGGTCAAAAACCATTAGGCTAATCAGATGAGAGAGCACACTGGTTAAAGTAAGGACAGGCCAACCATGTGCCTATAACGGTTAAAAATCTGCAATTATGTGCAAGTAAGGAACAATAAAAACCTAGTTGGGAAAGGCAGAGAAGTGGTCTGGCAAGTGGTCTGTTTTAGTTGATAAGAAATATTATGAAGAATAATTCCTGAAAGCATGAATGGGGCGGGGGATGAGATGAAGTTCAGGATATATAGGGCAAGAGACACTTTTCAGCAGACATTAGTTATATCTAAACTGTTACCTGAAAAAGAAAATCCATGCAAAGAAGCCAAGAGGTAAAGAAATTCCCAGGCAGGGGGAATGGTGTATATAACATTTGAGAGAATAGGAATGGTATTAGCATGGTGTTTTCAGGGATAGGAAAGAGATTGAATATTATTGGAGTTCAAAAAGGAAGGTGAAAGCTAAAGACAGAGATGAACAAGGTAAATTCATGAACAGCATAAGAGGAAAGAGCTGACATTTTACCTGGAGGGCACTGGGAAGTCATTGAGGGATTTTTAATCAGGGAAGCATGTGGTCTTAATGTATTTGTATATTAAAAGTCTATTCCAATGAATGGAGTGTATTAGAAGAGAGCTAGGTCAAGAAACATGTATAGAAGTCCCATGGACGAGGACAATGAGGAAGGTGAGGATTGAATTTGGGGGTGGGGGGTGGGCAGGGCAGGGGAGAGTAATGGGAGAAAAATGGGGACAACTGTAATTGAACAACAATTAAAAAATTAAAAGAAAAAGAAGAGAACTAGTTTGTAGAAATCCAGATAAGAGATAATGATGACCCAAGTTAGGGTGGTAGGAAGAGAACTAAAAGCACTAGGTGAATTTCAGAAATATTAAAGTGCTATAATTATCTGAATTTATGATAGACTTGAGGGGGCAATGGAAAAGAAAGAAATGTACATTTATGCCTCAGTTATTGATTTGGCAATTCAATGATCAGTGGTTCCTTTTAAAGAGAGATTAAAGGAAAAGAATCAAGTTTGAGGTGGGGAGAAATGAGTTTAATTTTCGATATTTGAGACTGCGATGCTTAGAAACTATTCAAGTGTAAAAGGCTAGTACACATTTGAAAGCATGATTCTGAATTTCCTGTGAACATTATTGGCTGGACCTCTAAATTAGGAACCATCAACATATAAGTGGTAATTAAGCTACTCACCAGGAAAAGGTTACTGTGAGAGTGTATAAAGTAATTGGGGTGGGGTGGGAAGACACCTTGAAACAATAAAATTAGAATGGCTAGAAGAAAAGGAGCCTAAGAACTGAGAACAGGTGGTTTGAGAGGCAGGAAAAATCTAGAAGGATGTGGTGTCAAAAAACCGTTACAGAAGAGAGTATTTCCACGAGAACAGTTTTATGTGGGTAGCATGTACTCTAAGCACCTTTCAGTGGCATGAAAGAAAGACCAGAGTGCTTGCTGATCCCAGTCCTAAGGGGCAAGACAGGTTTTTAATGCTTGCTTCTAATTTTAAATTTTTGTTTTTTCAATGTCTATGTAGAACAGTTTTCTTTACCTCTCTAATATTTCAGCACATCTGTGGACACAAAAACCTCCATGCCAACATTTACTAAAAGCCTGTAAGAAGGGTGAAATAGATTCAAGAATGTTTCTGCTACAGAGTTATTTTAGTAACTATTTATGAAATTATATATGTGTGTGTGTGTGTGTATAATTTTTCTTGGCTGAGTCCTGCGTATATACAAAGAATCCAGAGTATTTCATGAGATTTTTGGGAGTTGTTGGATTGGCCAAGTCAAAAGACTAGGGCAGAAATCTCTTATTTGACTGATAGCATTGAAGGACTCTGGCCTCGCATTATGAACCCGATATTTTTTAAAAATGTGAGCTTTCTCCTTAGTTTAAGCATAGGGCACAACACGACCCGCAAACCAAAGGGTTGTGGGTTCAATTCCCAGTCTAGGACACATACCTGGATCACATGCCAGGTCCCCAGTAAGGGACACACAAGAGGCAACCACACGTGATGGGTCTCTCTCTCCTCCTTCCCTTCCCCTCTCTAAAAATAAGTAAATAAAATCATTTAAAAAAAAAAAGAGCAGGGCAAAACATTTTAGAGCTCTCATTTAGTTAGACACAAACTTGTAAGACAGAGTGTGGGTGGTCAAAGCATACAGCTTCTCTTTGCTGTGTATTAGCATATCGACTGATTCTCATCCATCTAAATTAATTAGACCTCTTGATACCAAAAATCAAAAGATTTACTAACCAGGTAATGTTAATAACTTAGCTCTGAGTGACAAGGGCATTCTTCTGTTGACTCCAAAGGCTAAATTTGATTGCAGAAATCTTCACAATTTCTTTTTAAGACATTTACTAAACCTCATGAAAAGTAAAGGTATAAAGCCTTTACTTTAAGTTATAAAGGTATAAATATCCTAATAATCTGTTAAAAGAGCCAATCATAAAACTATGAAGTATAGCTATATTGTTAGAGATACATTATTTTGGAAAATAAACACTCAGGGCCAAGATTATGTCTATTTTGTTCATCAATACATCCTTTGAGTTCTTAGCACCTAATATTGCCTGGAACATACTAGGCATTCAAAAACATTTCTTGGATAGACATTGCACAAACTCGTTTTGATTCCAAAGATTCTCATGAACATATTTGGATGAAGAACCCTGAAACTTATTTGAACTCTGGTTGCTCTTAACAAACGGTGTTTCTCTGTGACGATTGATGTCTAGCCCACAGTGTTTTGAATTGGAAGAAGCATCCAACAGCTTCTGAGCAGCAGCTACAGTGGAGCACCAAAGAGCTCTACGACTGCACTGTGTTCCTTATATATATGGAGGAAATTGTCATAACAACGTTGATCCTTTACAATTATATGACACTTGACATGTTACAAATCACTTGTATAGACTTTTTGTTTTCATTGGAGCTTCACAGCAATCTAGTTGGAGAAGCAAGCAAAATACTGACTCCAGCTTACACCTCTCTGTGTATTTAATTATTCTTTCAACAGTCATTGCTTGTGTTCTAAATACTGAAAGCACCCCTTGCCAGATATATACATCCATTATTAGGCATGAATCTTGCTGTTAAAAGTTAGCATTCTCTTTAGCATTCTCTAGAATTAAAGAAAATACATTTCTAAATTTTTAGTGAATAAAGTTTAATGTTCAATGAGCATAGACCTTAAAGCAAATCATTATCTTAAGGAGGACAAAATTATAAAAAAAATTCTATGCTAGAACTATATCACCCTTAGTTTTGGACAAATGGGAACCCTGCCTCTGTCCCTAGTTTGTAGAAAGGAGCCACATAAATATATTCACTGCAGATGGGACCTTCATACTCTAAAAGGGACCCTGGGTAAAAAGACAAACCAAGTGTTCTTTGAGGACAAATATAGAGGAAAAGAACTGATCGAAAGGTCAAAGAAGATTTCCAGTGGAGATATTTTAAATGAGAGAACTTGATGTTAAAAACATTATGTTGCTATTTTTAGCTACTGTAATTTCAAAAAAAAAAGTGAAGAGTTCTGTGTTCACTAAAATATAATTATAATTTACAATCTTTCCACAAAGAAAACTCCTGGACTACAGGGCTTCATCTGCTAATTATTCTAAATATTTAAGGAAGAAATAACATTCATATTACACAAAATTTCAGAAAATAGATAATAAAGATAAAACATATACCACCAAACTTTTGAGAGCTAAAAAGCCTTAGGTTATAGAAGAAGATAACTCAATGAAGGAAAATTATAGACTTGTCTATCTCAAAAAAAAACAAAAACAACTAGATACAAAAATCATAATTTACAACCTTTCTACAAAGAAAACTCCTGGACTATAAGACTTCACCTGCAAATTCTTCCAAACATTTAAGGAAATAAATCATGCGTTCATTTAAATGGATGCAAAAAGCAACTGATACAAATTTGACCACCATTCATGCTACAATCTTTTAGCAAACTAGAAATAGAATGAAACTTTGTTAATCTGTGATGTTAACTTAAAATTCATGGTAGAGATGGCATTTAATAGTGAAATATTGAAAGCTCTTCCCCAGAGATTAAAAATTAGATGTCTGTTATCATTGCATTTAGTCAACATTTTAATGGAAATCTTCCTGGCTAGTACAATAAGGCAAGAGTAAAAATGAATTCATGAGGATTTTGAAGGGAGGAATAAATTTGTTGTAATTCATAGATAACATGATTGTGTACCTAGAAAAAAATATGCAAGGTTGGGTAAAAATCGGTTTCCAGTTGTGAGTACATGAAACACAGAGTTTATTCTTATATTATTACTTATTAATTATTATATTATTTATTTGTATTACAACTCTAAACCTACTTTTGTGCATACTATCTGAGTTGAGTAACATGGCCAGATACCAGGTTAATACACTTTGAGGTAAGTTTTCAGCATTTTGGTTCCCACTGTCAGTCAGTCATTATGTATGGGCTGTCTTCTGCCCTTGCCCCATGATGAGGTCAGTAGACAGAACGTCCCGGTGTTCATTTCCAAAGACAGTGCTCTGGAGAAGGGATCAGCTGTGAGCCATTCCCAGCCAACACTCACGGCTCTCAAAGACTCGTGTCTGCATGCACTGACCTAGTAAGAGGTTTTGGGAGACTTTCAAGAGGTTTAGTAGCAGGGCCCTCCACAGTGGAGTTTCTGCTAGTTGTCTCCTGCTATGGGCTGAATGTTTGTGTGCTCTCACACAATATATGTTGAAAACCTAACGCTCATGTTGATGATATTAGGAGGTGGCCCTTTTGAGAGATGATTAGGTCATGAAAGTGGAACCCTCAGGAACGCGATTAGTGTCCTTATAAAAAAGGTCCCACAGTGGTAGCTTGCCCTTGTCATTATGTGAGGATACAAGGAGAAGTCTGTGACTCAGAAGAGGGTATTCACCTAGCTGTGTTGGTGCCCTGAACTTGAACTTGCAGCCTCCAGAATTATAAGAAATACATTCCTATTGTGGACCAAAATACTTCTCCACCAAAAAACGAGTACTACTATTTCTCTGAACATATTTTATTATATATGGTAGATGTGTAATTTTAGATTACACCTAATCCTTTGTAATAAAAGAAAATATAACTTTTATAAAGAAAGATGAGAGTAAGTATAGAGTGAAATATAGAGAAAACAGTATGAGATACAAAAACATATTATTGAAAATATGATGTCAAAATTTAAAATTATTGCAATGGAAGATTGAAATACTGAGATTTGCAAAAGAACTGATAAAATTCTATGTAGTCTCTCCAATTTAAGGTGGCATCTGACCAGCAGAATGTTTTACCAAATAGAAACTGAAAACTGCTTTTTAAACTAAGACATACAGCCATGCAAACAGGATCAAAGACATTTTTCACTACTTATGGATTTAAAGATATGAATTGACAATTGCCACCAGTGACAGAAGCTGAAACCCAATTTTGTCCCAAAGGGAAATAAAATTTGGGGAAGGAAATTGGAAGTCATCCACGCATTGCATTTCTCTGCTTCAGAGATCAGGATCTGTACCAAGAAAAAGACAGATAGTCATGCTTCTACTCCCCTAATCCAGTAATGCATTCATGCATCTGAACATTCAGTTTCTTGTAATAAAGAAATATTATCAATGGGTAGATGCCAGCACTGTAATTCAAGAATTTGAAGTCAGACTAGTAAAAATTTGTGATATAAAAGTCACGGAAGCGGTACTCTCTTGAAATCTCAGTTTTTATTCAGGCTTTTTGGCAAGAGTAAACTAGGTATTACTTTACATTACTGAGGAATGAATTTCAGTTTTCTTAATCCAATCAGATGGCAGATGATACTTGTTTCAATTCTGCAGCCACATTTGAAAAAAAAATTGTTTAATACGCAAATTTTGGCTACAGGATATACAGATCTGTAGTCCCCTACTCTTGAGTCTTAAGAGGAAACCCTGTTACTTGTAAACAAGAAACAAGGATAGAAACCAAGAGAAATGCTATTTATAGGAAAATACTTGAAATGATTGGATCTCTTTTCGTTTGAGGATGTGTAAACAGATATACAAAATCAAAAACATGACCATGAAAGGATTCTGTACTGAGAGAAATAAAATATACAGGGGTGGGACCAAAGGTAGGTTTACAGTTATGAGTACACAAAATGGAGTTTATTCTTATATTTTTATTTATTAATTATTGTATTATTTACTTGCATCACAACTATAAACCTACTTTTGCCCACCCCTGTATATTATATGAGTTTAGCATTGTACATATGAATGTGTATTTATTTTTCTTGTTTGTTCATTGGCTGCTTTCAGTTTTATATCTCACGTATAAGTGAAATCATATGGTTCTTAGCTCTTTCTGTTTGATTTATTTTGCTTAGCATGATATTCTCAAGATCCATCACTACTGTGGCAAATGGCATATTTCATCTTGTCTTATGGCTGAGTGGTGTTCCATTGAATGTATGTACCACGTCTTCGGTCGTTCCCTTACCTTGGCCAATGTGAATAATGCTGCAATGAATGTAGGGGTGCATATATATATGCAAATATGTAGTAGACTCATGCATATTTACTGGAAGTGCAACTCAATATGTTCACTTACTCAACAAATATTTAGCACCTACAGTGTACGAGGCACTGCTATAAACAAATTGCATACAACCGTGAATCAAGAGGTAGATTCCTTAACCATTTAGAGTGAGGAGACAGAGAAAAATAATGCAATAAATAGTTAAATTATATAGTTAGCACTTTAAGGGTGGAAGGAATAAAGTGGTAAGGATGGACTTCATTGAGGAAGTGAGATTTGAGAAAAAACCTCAGGAGATATAGTAGACTCCAAGAACACTGCTGAGAGAAGGATAATTCATAGGAGAAACTAGCTAGAACAAAGGCCCAAGGGGGTAGAACATGTCTGTTGCGCAAAAAGTGTGGCCAGGAGGCCAAAAGTGCTTGCAATGGAATAAATGAGGAAGAAAGTAGCTTGGTGGGGGGGTCCGAGATTTAATAGTGGGCCAGATATGTAGATTTTATAAGGATTTAGGCTTTTACTTTGATTGAAACAAAGATCCAGTAGGGTTTTAAATAACATTTCTAGAAAGGAATTTAATAAGATGAAATGAGATTTAGAGACATTCATATCCATTGCCCTAGTAATTATATTTCATAGAATTTACTCTGAAGATATAATCAAGTATGCAACAATTATTTATGTGCAAGAAAACCATAACTTCACTGGAATCATTGTAACAAACAATTGGAGACAATACAGTTCTTTTAGTAGGAAGATGATTAAATAAAGTGTGAATACTCTGCATGTAAGCTCTACCTAATGTGCCTTTTTGAAAGACATTTAATAATATGAAAATACCTATGGAATTAAAGATGATTAAAGTGGAGACAAATCTATGTAAATCTGCATTTTTGCTAGTAAATTTTGAATTGATATAAGCACACGAAGTAATACATAAATAGAACTAGAAGGAAATACTAACATAGTAGGAGGATATGTCTCTGGATACTGTTATTATAGAATTTAAAAAATTCTTCCTTAGACATATGACAAATTTACTTTTTTTGTAAATTAGCATGCATTTTTGAAAGCAATAATATGAGGGGTGACCTCCTAAAAACCAGAAGTATCTTCTGGAGGGCAGGCCCCTTGTAGTACAGGCTTCTCCCACTAGCTGAGTGTTCTAGGAGTCCATCTGTATCAGAGTATCAGCTGTCATTGTTGGGAGAGGCTGCGTTCAGCTTCAGTGAATTTTTCTGAGGACTATTCAACACATTTGTCCATTTCATAATGGGTTATTTACAAGTGCACCTGCCCACACTACACTGAGTGTTCAGTAGTTTTTGACCAAAAACCGCATGACCCCCTTGTACCACCCTCCCTGTTCACCCTGAGCAATTTTTTTGTTGTTGTTGTTTCCTGGGATGAAAGAAGTCCTCAAAAGGGAAAGTTTTGCTGATGTCGAAGAAGTGAAACAATAACAACAATGACAACAACAACGACAAAACACAGAAGAAGTACTAAAAGGCATAAGAATAACAAGTTCAAAAACTGTTCTGAGCAGTGGGAAAAAGTCTCAATCAGTGTATTACATCAACTAGAGTACTTTGAAGGTGACTGAAGCTTAAACATGTAAGAGTAAATACACATTTTTTTATAAATAAATTCCAGGATTTTTGGGTCCTCCCTTGTAAATCATTCTTCAAAATATGAAATTTATTGTGAAGAAAATTACTCTCTTACAAACTCTGTGTTTGAGAGGTCAAACATCAAATAAGCTATATTAATGATGACTGCAAACAGGATTCTTACTATGACCTGAATGCTTTGCCTTAATTAAGGCAATCTGTTTCTTAATGTGCTGAATTCAGGTTAACTTTGTGCAGTAGACTGGTTGTAGGAATGAATTTTGCTTCATCTATTGGATCAAAAGATGCAAAACACATGATGAAGATGTTTTGATAGCATTCTGATGGCCAAATTTTCATCTTTTTCACCGAAGCTTAGCTTGTATCTCTGATTAAAAACAAAAGAAAACAAAAACATTAACTATTTCTAAACATTTCTATTTCAGAGTTGAATGAAACATTGATAAACATTGTAACTTTACAATAGCTATTTAAAGTAGGCATTATTCATAGTTTACACCTGATAAAACAGAGTCTGGATGGCTACCTTGCCTTAAATGTCTCAGCAAATGTCAGGAACAGGACAATCCAAGGTATATCCAACATTCGATACCACTACCTTAGCCAATAGTGTGAACTCTTAGGGGTAAAATTTTAACCCTTAAATTGCTAGATTTCCATTAGCATGCTGAGTAATTTGTTCACTACATTTATCTACTTCATTACATTTTCAATATATTTAGGAATGTTTAATGATTGAATTATACATTTAGAATTATATAGAATGCTACAATCCAAAGAGCCTTTGGATATCTTGTACAGTCTTAAAACTCAATTCCAAAATCCCATTTTAATGGACACTTGCTATGCCAGGCATTTACCCTTGCTCTAAATTATGGTATCTCTAGGAAACATCTTATTGGCAATACCCTGCCGCTACTTCCTACTTGAATGGAACTGTTGCCACAGCATTTTCAAATATAATTCTATAGTTTCAAAGTATCCTCCTAAGTTTTAGCAAATTTAATGTGAGCTGAGACTCAGGTATACATCTTTAGAAGGTACATCAATATCCTTAGTAGCAGGTTTAAGTTAGTAATTAAGTAAAATGTTTCAAATGCTTATGTGAATATATATTCAGTATCTGGACACACTGTTCTCATACACACACTTTCTTCTACTTGTTCATTTGATAGCAAGTATTCATTAAACACCTATAACATTCCAAACCACGTTCTTAGAAGCTAATGATAGAGCAGTGAGTAAGACTGACAACATCCTCCAGTGTCAGACTTCAGGGAGGAGGCATACCAGAATCAGTCATGGGAATGTTCGGAATGGAAAAGAATAGAGATTGCAAAATTGCTAATAAGGCAACAGCCAACTTATTTTGAAACTGTTGATTTAACTTCATTAACTTAAGTGACATAAGTTTACTGCCAGGCTGGCTAAGGCCTGGGAAATATGCATTGTATTATTTTGTAATGATTTGGAGTTGACCAGTAAACATGACCTATGCTTAACCTCTCTGTTTATGTACAGAATTGCCTTCTTTAACTTCCCCCATTTATCAGGGTTCTGATTACTGGACCAAAGAAGAATAAGAAAATATGATAAGAAAACATGTCAAGAGAAAGGAATTTTTATCATTACAATGCCCTACAATACATAACATCTTTCCCATTTGACAAATAAAAAAGTTAATCTTTAAGAGGCTAAATTGCCAACCAGGAACATATCAGTTACTAAGCGTAAGATCTGGAGTTAAAACATGCCTGCCTTCACACCTGGGTTTCTAAATACTGTGTCCCCTGCTTCATCAAGTCCTTTGGACTCAACAAGCTCTGCATTTCATGCAAAGATTATACCAGATGACTTGGTAGGTAAAGCAGTATCTCCAAAGCCTCTGACTTCAAGATGTTCACATCACACCATGAGCAGCAGCTGTCTGTTAGAGTGCTCTGTTAAAATAATTTTTAAGAGACATACTAAGAGAGTAGAGCTAAAGGCATAATTAATGCCAAATAGAAGAAGCTAGGGATGACTTTATAAAGGTTATTTGAGATGGGCATCGAGGATAAATAGAACGTTGACTCATAAGTATGGTGAGACTATATCCTCTTTGGCCTTCCCATGACAGTAAAGAACTGACTTTCAACCACCCAAGAGCTTTCTATTCCACCCAATTTACTCTTCCAAATCTTAGGGTAGGCCAAATAAGAGGAAAAAAAAGTGATGTCTTTCAGGAGCAGCTTTCAACCAGTGACAAATTGGTATTGGTATACAAATATCCTTGTTCTTTTATTCCTCAGGCAGATTAATTTTGAGGTTCAAATTCCACACTGATTCTGAGTTTCCAACAGATTAAGCCCCAGGAACCCACACAGTTAACACAGTTCAGGGTACTCTTTTTTGTCCCCTTTTCTTTCTCTTTCCTCCATTCCTGTTGGTGTTTGCTGAAATTAGTACCAGGCTAAGCTACTTGTATTTGAGTCTGATTCAGGATCCGCTTCTGGAAAATGCTAAGACTCCTGCACCAATCTAAGCCTGCACACCAGAGTAGGGTTATCGAGAGTTTGCAGATGCCACCGTGAGCCTCAAAGTCACCTAGGAAGTTCACAGAGCTAGCCGGCAACCAAGAGGTCGTCGGGGATTTTCCCAGAAGCCAGCTGTGTGGGGATGCTGATGTTTCCAAGACTGATGGGCTCTCTTTGTCTTCTGCCTGCCAAATATCACATTAATGCCATTATTGCTACTTAATCCAAAAGTCTCTGAAAACAGTGGTGAGATATTAAGTTGATAAAAGGAAATTCAGCATAATTTTAACCTAAACATTATTTCACCATCTCTCTGTACAGATGCCCTACTTGTCACTGTTTTCTGTTCATAGCAACACTAAGTAAGCATGGTGAGATTTCTCACCTCTTCTCTCTCTGTCAGTGAAATTCTAGCCACTCTTCAAAGTTCAGCGATTGTCATTCCCTTGCAGTGATACAGAAAAGATCTGGATAAATATCAGCTGCTTCTGTTGAGAACTAACTGAGGAAACTGCTAAATTTAAGAGAAAAAATTAATGGCAAGGAATAAAAAGCCATAAAGAAGTAGGACATTTATTCACATTCACATGCTTAACTACTGAGTTCCCAAGTTATTTTGGGAAACTTCCATTAATGAATTAGCTTTTCTGAGAAGATTACTACCACTTTACATACCCAGTCCTTATGTTCCCTTGGGAGAGTGACCATCTCCAAAGTGTTACTTATAACCTTCATCACTAAAATGGGAGCAGGAAGGGCAACAAGAGAAGTTTTAACCTAACTTAGTTTTGGAACTGACTGTTGATTCAATGACCTTCTTTGATGACTTGCAAACAAAACCAACTGTAAGTCCTTCCAATAAGCAAGAAAAAAGTAGCCCTTTAAGAACACAGTTAAATAAGGATATACTTTGTGTTGTTGGATTTGGTAACTATACAGAGGAGAGTGTCCTGTTTGTGCTGATATGATCTTTAAAAATAAAGCCTTACAGCAGGATGCAGAAAGAAATTGTAAGCCAAAACTAAGAAATATATTACTGGTACAACAATCACGCAATGATAAGTAAAAATGGAGCTTGGGTTGTGTCTGACTCTCATCTGCCCTCTATAAGGTGTTTTTTTTTTCAGAGTCTCAATTCATAAGTCTCTTTCTGTTTCTTTTGTTTAGAAGAGATTGTATTTAGTACACTTTTGCCTGATGTGTGAGCCTGGACAGTACAGATTATTAAAAAAAAGGAAGTATTTTTCTTTAAAATACATATAAACAGGTTATGAGGCAAATAAACCTTGGTTGTAGGAACTAGAAGTAATATATAAATGAGAGCAATGGGACTGTTCTAGTTACAGCAGAAGAGAAACACCAGATATGAGGTCAACCAAGAGCTGTTCTATCAGTGACTGTTCCAAGTAAGAGGGAATTGAATTACTTGAGTAATAACTGAGACTAAGTTTCATTTAATACTCAATGAAGATCAGATAAAGTTGGACTGTTTTAATAAGGTTTTTTTAGTTTTCATTTCTGGAGAATTTCTAAGAACTCCCAAGTTTAATGGAATTGTGAAGAGATTGAACTATTGGAAAAACAAGTCTTAGGATACATTTCAGAATAATCACTTGATGTCCTGGATTAGAAATAGACACCAGAGTAAATGCATAATGATCATTTAGGAGGAGAAAGAGGCAAGGACAATAAGAGAACAATGACTTTTCATTTATACCAGATTTTCAGAATTGAAAACACTTTGATAAGCTAAATATATATATATATATTTTAAAGTTGCCTGGATTTTTTTTTAACTTCCTAGTCCTTTGGGAGGTCATCTGACGTGAACAGCCTCATCTTTGCTTCAACGTGCTCTTAGGGTTGCTTTAGTACACTTGAGTTTTATTTTTATAAACCAGAACTTTAATAACATGGAAGAGAGATCTTCTCTCATAAATTCTTGTCCTTTAAAGAGAATACATAGTTGTCTTTTGCCAAATATCTTACCTCACATTGGATTATTGGAAATTTCCCAAACATCTGTGGAGCTTCTTGTATTTATACATGTCTAGAATGCCTTAATCCTCACCAGAGGATAAAGAACCACGAGGAAGTGCTCTGAATTCCAACTCTCGTTTTAAATTCCAATTCCACTATTTTCTCAGTGTATGATATTTAGCAAATTGCCTAACTTTCAAAATTTTAATGTCCTCATCTATAAACTTGGCATATTACTAATAGCTACTTATAGAGCTGTTGAAAGATTAAATGAGAAAATCCATTAGAAAATTTAGCTAAATGCTTAGCTATAGCGTACAAAGAATGATGGCAAATCCTATTATAATTATTATTATTATCCATATAAAAATTATGTCTTTAAGAAATACAAACCATTTGAAAATCTTGGTCACAGGTTCTCATGATATCTGGAAGACAATGAATACCAAGATTGGAAACTAAAGTCAAAAGCAAAACAAAGTGTCACATAATTTGCTGAGGTCACCCAAAGATTAAATGTGGGAACATTCTAGAAACATGTAAAGGGAACCTTGATGCTTCATCTTGATGACTTGTCTGAGAATAGCAATTCTTATCCCCACCCATAGACATAAATAAATGCAATAACAATATTATTTTTTGTTATTGTTTCATGAAAAAGGTGATTTTAGTCTCAGAATCTCAAAAGCAAAAGAACACTCTTTATTTCTACTTTAAGCCTATGAGAATTAATTTCCTGTTGCTAATAAAAGTGTTATCTGACTCTAACTATGACGACTTTTGTGCTGAGATAACTATTTACTAGCTTGCTACTGGTACTACTCCCTAGCTATGTGACTCTGACAGCTTATCTAGGTTCTTTGATTTTGTTTTCTCATCTACAAATGTATATAATGATCTTAATAATTCTTCTAACATAGTATCTTGATAATTTATAGTATAGGTTGTGTGTCCTACACATATACTATGCAATATGCGCACACCATATGTAGTCAGTGTATAGTATAATGAATAGTTAATGATCTTATGTCCCCCTCAGGATAAATATAAATATGAGTGTGTATATCAGAATATCAATATTCTACATCAAGATATTTATACCGATATCCATTTTTATATCACCTTCCCCAAAATCAACACAGAAGGCTTATCCTGAATAAAATGATACCTATTTCAGTTCAAATAAAAGTGTATACTTATGAAATACATATTGTGTGCAAGACACTATGCAAAATTTTATTAAAGATGCAAGGAAGCATAGTCATTGTTCTTGTTCTCAAAAATTTGCCATCAGATTGAAGAGATGAGGCTAATAAATCTGAAGAATTATTTGATAATATGACAATAATAAGAAGTGATACCACTGTGCATCGTGGCATTGTTTGCCTAATAAGTGTTATTGTTAACAAATTCAAAATATTCCCCTGGAAAGGTCTCTTCCTTCACCTAAGAAGATAGAATGTTAATCATGGGTTAACCCTTTGGGGACTTCCCGTCATTTTCGGGGTAAAGGAGATATTTCTGTTCAACAAGGCCTACAAACTCTTCAAGATCTGCCTCCTCCAAATTCATCTTCATCCTCTCTTTCATATGTCCCCTTTTCCCCAGCCACCTACCACTTTTTTTGTAGTTCTTAGATTACAACAAACTTTTTCTCAAACCCTGGTCTCCTGTCACATTGTTTCTTCTACTTGGAAGGCTTTTCCCTTGCTCACCTGCCCAGTGCTTGCTTGTCTTTCCAGACGCAGCTCAGACACCATCTCTCCTGGGGTGAGTTTAGTGTCTCCTCCTTACACACCAATCACCTTTTGTGTATTCACCACAGTGTTTTACTGCAGCTTGCTTTCAGCCTCCCTTTACCACTTGGAAATGAACTTGAAAGGAAGGTCCTGCTCTTCTATGGATCTGCATACAGAACATTGTTCTTGGCACATACTAAGAGTGTAATAAGTGGGCATTAATATTTGATAGACTTTTTCTCAGAAAAGGTGGTGTTTTGACCAAGCTTTTTATGTTTAAAAGGAATGGCTTATGCCTATTCACTCATAGGATAAAGAAGATTCTGGTAACAAGGAAGGTCCTTTGGAGAAGAATTACAATCATAGGACTAAGGCAATTCCAATCACTTTGTCTGAAAAGTATAAATTACCTACATCCTACTCCAATGAGGTCAGTAGGTATAGATATTTTAAACTATACAGAAAGCATCTTGTGCAGTGAGCACTAAAATTCAAGTTTAAAAAGTTTTCAGGAGCTTTGATTGTTATAGTTTGGTAATAGAATTCTTTCTGTGTAAATGGTGATAGTAGGCCTGGATCTCTAATTACTGGAACTAAGTATTCAAAGCATTTACATGATAAGAATGCTCATGGGATAGAATTCTCTGGCCAATAATTACTTTTCTTTTCTTTGTTTTACTACTTTTTCATAAGTCAGTTGCCTTTAATATTGACAAGAATAGTATATAATTACTTTTTTGTTTCTATCATGTAGGATATTTTTGTAAAATTGGAAAATTATAACAATTTAGAGCTGGCAAAGTTATCAAGTTAATTTTCTGCCTTATGAAGAATAAACCTTGGTATTTAAAATAAATAAGTCCTGTGTCTTTCACAAATACCCAAATTCATAAATAATAATATAACTCCTTTTGAATCAAAGTTTTAAAATTATTCTTTAAAAATAATAAAATAAAATCAGTCTTTGAGAGGCCCTACATAGTCAGCAATGAGTATAGAACATGACAGAAATGGATCTTGAGAAACAGATGTAGGCAGTAACCCAATCCTGTAGCATCCTCTCAGTACTGTGACATGAAAATGGCAAGTTGCTACAAGTCATGGATCCTTGGGGTGGTTTTTGAATAGTCCAAACCATAAAGTAAAGTTTAACATGTCAATCCAATGAATATTAAAGGCTTTTCAGGGCTCCAGAGTCTCCATTCTTGTTATGTGGAGGCACAGTAAGTAAAGCTGAAGGTATGTTCCTAGAGTGAAAGTCATAAATTGGTGAGCAAGAAGTTAGGTGTCCAAAAGCAAGATTGTTTTTGTAGACCAAGTCCATTTACTCACTTCTTTTCTTAATTATCTTTTTGTCCTAAGAACAAAGTACAGCAAATAAAAAAATTCTGAATATGTCCACCTTATTTCCTCTCGCATTCTTACAGGGTTCCCTTGAGTAAGGCATTAAAGACTGAGACCAGTCCAGCTAACAGAATCACATTTATATAAATACGCAGCTCTCCACATATCAAGAAAGTATATAAACTTAAAATAAAAAAAAAATTGCATTTCTGAGTCCTTACATTCAGACAATTGCAATAACATCACAAGTGTTTTTTCATGTTTTTACCATTGGCCTCCTCTAATCTCTTCTTCATAGTGCAAGCATGGTGATTTTGGAAATGCATGTCTGCTCACCTCACACCATTACTTAAAATTATAGAATGCCTCTTCTTTGATCTTTCTTAAGATAAAGGTACAGACACCTTAGGATCTGCTCTGTGGGATGGTTCTTCTGTATCTCTTCAATTTACTCTTCCATGAAGCAACCCCAGTTCTGCACAACGACCTCCCTAGCCTTCTTTGAATTTCTCCACTACACTGGTGCAGCCTTTGCCCTCGGGCTTTTACTCAGTTTCTCCCAGGATCTCTCCTCTCTACCCCTTCTCTCTCCTGTCCTTTTTGTAGTTGATACCTTTTCCTTTCTCCCATCTCAGCTCTCTCTCAGTTTTTTCAAGGAAAACATTTCCTGAGCTCCCTGAGTAAGTCAAAGCCCCTATTAGAATTTTTCTCATAGACATATATTTTTGTCTTCATAGCATTTACTATACTTGTAAGCTTATTTTATTTATGTAATTTTTGATATTTCTATACTCTGTATAAGACAGTAAGCTACCTAATGAGAAAGACTTATCTGCTTTACTGATATAACCCAGTACCTTGGAGTGTGTCAAGGTAAAGAAGGTTTTTAGTAAATGTCAGTAGGCTGTTATAAGCATTTGCGGGAAATGAAAATTTATATGCCTCATAGTAGTATATAATTTAGCCTTAGCTAAAAAAGATAACTGAATATGAAATCATATGGTAGTTAATATGGTAGTTAATGAAGATAATTCAAAGACTGGAAATCTTTTTCACACAGGGGGTTTGAGCTTTTAATTGAAAGGAAATGAATAAGTTAGGAGAAGTTTCAAAAATGCTTAAATACTAGAAATCACAAAATTTAATTTAATTCTGTCATTTTATAATTAATAGATTTTTGTCTAAGGTCCGAATGGATTTATAACCTTAAGGGTACAGTTTTAGTAGGTCCGGTCTGCTGTAACAAATTATCATAGACTGAGAGACTTCAACAACAAACACTCATTTCTCATAGTTCTCAAGGTTGGAATTTAAGGTCAAGGAACCGGTAGACGGGTGTCCTGTGAGAGCGCTTTTCTGGTGTGGCTGTCTTGTGCTAAGTCCTCAGGTGCGAGAGAGAGAGAGAGAGAGAGAGAGAGAGAGAGAACAATCTTTCTCACATCTCTTCATATAAGGACATCGGTCTCTCATGAGGGCTCCACCCTTATAGCCTCATTACCTCCCAAAGGCCCCACCTCCAAACACCATCCCACTGGAAACCTAGGCTTCAACACATGAATTTGGTGGGAGGCAAATATTAAGTACTGGGCAGATATAACATGTTTGTTATGGAAACCTACATTTGTTATAATGTTTATTAGAAAAAGAATACTAGTTGTTTACCGGCATTAGAAGCCATGTCTGTCTTAGGAGGAACATTTTTTTTTCATCTATTCAATACCATAGTGATAATTAATTTAGCCAGCATTGGTAATCTAGCTCTAAGTAACTCGGCAGTGAAAAAGGACTTGTGAAGTCCTTAGATTAATTCAAATGCTGAAATAACAAGAGGAATATTTAATCCTTTTATTTTTAAAGTATATTTACAAATAGATGAGTGGATAAAACAACTATGGGACATTTACACTATGAAATACTACTTGACTGTAAAAAAGGAGAAAATTTTCCCCCTTGCCACAGCATGGACGGACCTGGAGAACATTATGCTAAGTGAAATAAGCCAACCAGAGAAAGATAAATACCCTATGATTTTGTTCATATGTGGAATCTAATGAACAAACTAAACAAGCAAAATAGAGACAGACTCATAGATAGAGAGCAGGATGACAGCTGAGCATGGGGGAGAAGTTAGGGGGTGGATGGACTGAGCAAAAAGGAAAAAGGACCCGTGGACATGGACAACAGGGTGGTGATTGCAGGTGGGAGGGGGTATAAGGGGACTAAACGGTAATGGAAAAAATACAATAAACAATTAAAAAATATAAAATAAACCACAGAACCTAAATATTGTTAAAATGGGTTAATTAAATTAGCTTTTTTTTAATTGCAAAGTATCTTATAATCTTTAATATAGGAATTGTCACTGTGAATTTTATGGTGGGGATAGTGTAAACTGCATTTAATAAATACATCTGTACACACGATTCATTTTCACAAGCAGCTCCGAAAGACTGTACTTGGCAATGCCGAGGGTGGGGTGCTTGCCATCTCTGTGATTCTAAATTCCATGTCTCAGGAGTATACTATCATGAATATGCCTAGAGAAGAGAAAGGGAAGGCGATAAACCCTTTTGAAAACAAAAGTGAGGATAGCAGGCTTAAGCAAAAAGGAAGTCTTTTAAATCTGGAACCTAATGGAAAACGACACACTCTAAGCATTTTTATTTCCCCCACTCAACTCTAAATTTGAGATATTACTCCTTTATATAAAGTGTATGCACACTCGCATAAAACTAACGCTAACACTCATTGGTTGAGTACGGATGGCACACCTGTTCATGATGTTTTCTTGGCTGTGAGAGAGATTCAAATATTTACTTCCTTGTACAGTTGCACACTGAATGGCTAGTTTCTGTAGATAACTCCTAAAATTTAAATGCTAAGGTAATTAAGTAGAACTTTGTTTTCAAGGCTCCCTCACTCAAACATCAAATTATATTAATTATTTAAGATTCTTTGTCAAGAAATGTGGCCAGTTTTAATTCATATTGCCAAATAAATTTGAAAGAACACATTCATTAAATTCTTCCATTATGTTCTTGTCGTTCTATTGGAATGAATGTTCTGACCTTTGGAAATGATGAAAAATTCAGAAATTAAATATTTTTAAAAAGCATTATTAAACTGTGAGGATACTGAACGGTTGTTTTGATATTATTGACTTTTGGAATTTGCTGCTGGTTAGTATCAGTTTCATCTAGGCTTTCTCTTAATAAAAATAAATAAATGAATTCTAAATCAGCTATAAAGCAGACATGAGCACTTTTATTGGAAATTTAAATATGGAATCTTAGGACATTTTCTAAATCAAATAACAAGATATAATAGCAAAATAGGTTCTGAACTGTGAATCATAAAATTTGGTCAGATGTCAAAGGTCAGAACTTTTATCCACAACATTCTGTTGCCTTTAATTTTTACTTACCAAATGCCATATGAGGAAGTAAATGCTCAATAAACTTCTGGTAAGTGGTATTTTTATTCAAGGACTCACACTTCTTTTAGGTATATAGACTTATAAACAACTAACAAACAGTACAAATGTTTAAATATAGAATATTCAATGCAATGACAACACAGAGGAGACATTATATGTGGATTTTGAGGAAGAATGCAAAGCATGTTATTTCAGTCAGTTCTTTTTTTTTTAAATATTTTATTTATTTTATTCTTAGACAGAGGGGAGGGGAGGGAGAAAGAGAGGGAGAGAAACATCAATGTGTGGTTCCCTCTCACGCACCCGCCACTGGGGACCTGGCCCACAATCCAGGCCTGTACCATGACTGGGGAATGGAACTGGTGACCCTTTGGTTCGCAGGCTGACACTCAATCCACTGAGCTATACCAGCCAGGGCTCAGTCAGTTCTTAATATATGAGTAGGGCTTTATAAAGGAAGGAAGGAGTGATGAGGTGGGGGAATGGGAGAACCATAGGATTGCCAGATTTGGCAGGTAAAAATATAGGATGCCTTTGCGAGTCTTATTTTATTTGACATTACAAACTAGGAGAAAACAATACATTCATATGATTGTTTAACTTTAAGTTGCATATTTAGGGGGTAATTCTAAGTCAGTACAACCTTGAGTTTATCAATGATGTACAATGATGCCAAGCTACCTTATATAGTGAAATGGAAGTCAATGGGATTCAAATTATGTGGTTAAAAGAATTTAAAGTTTGGAATAATTATTATGGAGGATGGCAATGATTACTGACTAATACCTACTGAAAGAATTTCCTCATGGCATTGTATTTTCAGCAAATTAGAAATGGTCTCTATATATTATTTCAAATATCCATATACTTGATTCAATGTAAGAACATATATAAATATATAGTTGTAACTATATAGATTATTCTTATGTATTTTATTATATATACCTAATTTCATTGTAAAGTACATATGTGATATTTTCCTGTGAAGTACAAAATATAGAAATATAAAGGAAAATAATCACATCAGCACAGAGAAATAACATTTTATTTTTACATTTTATATGTGAATATATAGATTTACACATTAATGTTACATTCATATGTAACTATAAAATTTTTTCATTCTCCCCACTCAGCTCTCAATTTGAGATATTACTCATTTATATAAAGTGTATACACACTCACATAAAACTAATCCTAACACTTACTGGTTTAATATGGATGGCACAACTGTTAAAATTCACTTTAAATTTTGTTCGGTGCTTCTTGCACAATATTACATTATATAGACATTGAAAATATTACATAATGTAAATTTATTTGTATTGATCATTACTTACTCAAGCAATTGCCTGTTACTTAAGTTTTTGAATGCTTTTCAACCGTGCACTGTTACAAATATTACTGTAGAAAAAAATCCTTCAGTTTACATTATTGATATGAATGTGAATTATTGTTTACATTTTTGATATGTTCTTAGGATGAATTCCAAAAAGTATAATTAGTTGGTTAAATGCAGTGGTCCCCAACCTTTTTGGCACCAGGGACTGGTTTTATGGAAGACAGTTTTTCCATGGACTAGGGTGGTGGGGGTTGTTTGGGGATGATTCGAGTGCATTACATGGAATCTCACCTGCTGCTGGATGACCTGGTTCCTAGTGGGCCCAGACAGTACTTTCATTGGCCCAGAGATTGGGGACCCCTGGGTTAAAAAGTATTTGCATCTTTTAGATCGCTGGATCTGTTTTGCCAAATTGCTTTCTAGAAGGACCTTATGGATTTAACTTCTGGAAGTTTAAGAGGGTATTTCCTTCATTGTGAGTTCAGAAATATTTTGTATTCTTAAAAATTCTTGGCTATTCTTGAAATTTGCATTTTTATTTATTAGGAAGTTTTAATACCTAATTTTATTGTATTTTATGGTAGAGGAGGCATACGTATTTCTAATTCTATGAGTTATCCATTCTTGTATTTCCCCAGTTTTCTATTAGGCTATTCATTTTTATTTTCTTAATGATTTGCATGAGCATTACTGTATTAATGATTTTTATTCTTGGTCATATCTTTTGAAATATATTTCCATGTTTCACAGCTGCTTTTTGCAAAAATAAGATATGTGATAAGCAGTAACTTTAAAATTTTTTGTAGTTAAATGTTTAATATTTTGTTATTTCTTCATTTCTTATATGCACAGAATAGATATCTCTAAGCCAAAAAGTAGATGAATATTTGTTCAAAACTTCTGGTATTTTGTTTTATCCTTTTTTAAAACTCTGAACTATTTTAAATTTATTTGTGTAAAATCTGAGGTAAGGATGTAATATTCTAATAATGTAGGATAGCTGATTTTCCCAACACAATCTATTGATTGACAGGATTTTCCCTTCCCACTTTAGTCTGCAATATATTATTTTTTTAACATATCAAGTACATATAGATATAAACATTGATATATAATCTGTTTTTGGACTACCTGTTATCCTGCTTTTATTTGACTGTTCTCTCTTAAACCAGTTCCATGCTTAGTAGTTGGTCATCCAATTTGTGTACTATCAGGAGGCTACAGGGCCATGACCCTCAAACACTCTCTTTGATAATAGCTTAAATGTACAAAATTATTTCACTGTCGATTTTTTTCCAGACAACCTTTTGTATAGTTTTGCCAAGTCCCTTTTTTTAAGGAATTTAATTGTGAAGACATCAGGACCATCATCTGATAAAAACTAATAATTTTGAAACAGTTGTCTCTTCGAGGATCATAATAACTATATCATTATTCTAAGGCATTCCCATTTATAAGCTCTTAAAACCAAAAATACTCACTTCCTTGGTATTTGAGTGTCAAGAGTTTGAATGCACTTCCATGAGAACATTTAGGTTTGCTTTTCCACTATGAACACTCTCCTGAACTCTGTCAAATGTGTCACCTCCCTCCTCAGCATCTCTTCTTTGATGTCTAATAGTCATTTCAAACTTGACATGCCCTGAACTGGACTGCCCACTGTAATTCACGGCTCAGTTTAGAAAACCTGGCAGTCCTAAATGACACATCTCTTTCTCTCATACTCTACATGTGACCTATCATGTGCTTTACTTTAATAATATATTACAAACTATGCCTCTCAAAATATATCAAGAATGTAAATATTCTGGATCTATTTTGTGCTGGATGCATTTCTCAGCACTCCCACTGCTACCCTGTTGATCCGACCCATCTCTCTTTCGGACTGCTGCAGCAGCCTCCTTAGCGGTCTCCTTGCTCTGACCATTGTTCCACTGGCGTCTGTTTTGCACATAGTAGCCTGAAGGATTTTTTAAAATCTGCTCCTGAGGGAGAGACACAAAAGGAGAGACACAAAAGAAGAGAGAGAGAGAGAGAGAGAGAGAATGAGAGAGAGAGTGAGCAAGAGAGAAACATCGATATGAAAAACATTAATCGGTTGCCTCCTGTACATGCCCTGACCAGGGATCAAACTTGCAGCCTAGGTGTATGCCCTGACGGGGAATTGAACCTGCAACACTTTGGTGTACAGGATGATGCTCCAGCCAGCTCAGCCACCCAGCCAGAGCCTGAATGTCATTCCCATGGGAAGAACCTCCTGTGGTCCCTATCTGCTCACTGTAAAGCCGAAGTCTTTACAAGTAACCTAGAATTCTACCTTAGCCTTCCAATTTGCTTACTTAGTTTTCCTGTGGCTTATTTTCTGTTTTCTGCTGGAGAACATATGACCCCTAAAGGCAGGTTTCTTTGCCTGTGTTGTTCGTGGATATAGCAAAGCACCCAGAATAGTATATTCTTGGCATAAAATGTTACTCAATAAAATTTTTCATAAATGCATAAAACAGCAATACAATCCAATAAGCCATATGCTATTACTGTTTCTACTTTTGAGGTGAGAAGAACAAATCACAGTGAGGTAAAGTTACCCAATGATACATAAAAACCATTGTCAGAGTCAAGATTTGAACCTATGCACTGTTTCTGGAGTCTGAATTCTTAATCTCCAGGTTGGGTATTGCAATCAGCCACTGTAGTTTTTCAGTTAGATCGTGGTTAGTATTGCACTATTTCACCCCTTTGAAAGTAGGCATGGCACACACCTTGCTTTTGGGCAATGAAATGTAAGCAGAAGTGGTACAGGACTCTGTTGAACAATTTATCACCTTCCTTTTTTATTGCTGCAGTGCAGAGCATCCAGACACATGGGTCCCTGACACATGGGTCCTTTCCAACTAACTGACCAGAAACATTAAACATGAGTGAAAAATAAACCAAGTTTACTTAAGGGGATTATTTGTCACCACAACATAACTCAGGCTACCCAGAATAATACAAGCGTATTCTAGATTTACACAATGATGTTCCTAGGCACTGGTTGCTTGTGTATGTGTGTGAAGAGCATGTTGTTTTGTGTGTTTTCACACAACATTTCCTAGTGATGCTGATGTCTTCTGTTCTTGTTGCATGTGTTTAATAATCTGCTCTAGAGTTTGTTAAAGTTTGACACCCAGTTTACCACTTATACATTACACCATTTTCTCCTGTTCTTTCATCAGTTGAGACATCTGCCTGTCTATTATATTCTTGTGACAGTTTTTTCTGTTAATGATTTCTCCAAAATTAAGCATTAGTGATATTGAGATCTTAATGGAAAGTTTATTTTTCATATTGTAATGGAAAATACCTAGGCCTTTAAGTTTGAAAGGCAACATTGCTCTCTTAATATAGTCTCATTTGCAAAGGGTTTTACAGAGGGACTCACAAATCAGGATGTTGGCGTGGAAACAGAAGGAGCTACGCTCTACAAAGGCTTTGAAAGCTAACCGTGTTTTTCTGAGTCTTCAGTTCTGCCTCTGTGCCCCGACCTTCTGAACCCTGTGCGGGAGTCTGCCTTTGGTTCCTGCATGATAGAGTTGCCATTGCTCATCAAGGCCTGCATGTGTTATATTTTTGGCCGAGTTCTATTCTGTGAGATTCGGCATTCCGTTTTATTGCAGAGTACTTCAGAATTCCAAGTAGTATCTGAATGACAGAGTTAAGACTCTTGGACTTCTTGAAATGTGCTATGTATTACAGGATATATGCAAACGATGCTTATCTATTCTTTAATATACTGATATATTGGAATTGTAAAAACTTACTCCTTTAGTCAAGCTTAAGATATCCTGTTGCCTACTCCTGTGAGGTAGGCATACGACATGATGTCAACCTAGTCTCAGATCTGGCAATGTACATTAATCTTTGTCTCCCCTACAGTCAACTGGTGCCACCAGGGAGGCCGCATCTGCTGAGAGATTTCCCATATCATTATAGCTGTCAATTCTTTCCTTAAAATAATTGTTATACCCTTCACAGGTAGCAAGTTGTTTATTTATGCTTCAACAAATATTTATGGAGTACTTAGGTTAGGGACTAGCTAGGTACTGGAAGTACAAATATGAGTGAAATCATATCGATATACAATTTGTAATAGTATTAACAGGAGAAATAAAAAAACAGCTGTAAGAGTAGATGGGTGTCCTAAATAATTATTGATCAGTGAGGTCGCCCTGCAAAAACTAACTTGTAGCTATTGATAGGAAGAATCCCTATCTTGTTTCAGGGTCTATATTGATGAATCAGAATATAATGTAAGGTGTTTCTCATTCCATCAGGGAGAGGAAACTGGCCCTTGTGTTTTCAAAATACAATACTGATTTACAAGTATTACCTAATTTGGTCCTTATAGCAATCAAATTCGGTAGATTTATCATTACTTCTTATTCCTTCATTTGGTCCTCATCATAACCATTATGATGTAAGATATGTTATAAGTCAGATTATATATCTTATGTTATAAGATATATAACCAATATAAAGTGTTATCATTACTTATACTTTATATAAAATGAAAACATGGGGCTAATGGAAGTTAAGTAGTTCTTGGTCACGTGCCTCTGAGCAACGTATTATAGTTTCTCCTAATAAAGTTGAAACTAATTAAGTTTACCTTTCCACTTGTAATCTCTTCAAGTTGATTGGATTATATTTCTGTTTTATGCATTTATGAAAAATTTTATTGAGTAACATTTTATACCAAGAATATACTATTCTGGGTACTTCACTATATCCATGAACATCTTCGCCAAGTAGTGGAACTATCACTTCACTTGACCAGACCATAACTCCAAAGTCAGCATTTTCATTAGTTTTTCACTCTAGCATGCAATGTTCATTTGTCCTGGCCCTTAACTTCCCTGAACTCATTTGTGCCATTTATACTTATAGCATCTTTATCTCATTGCCTTATTTTAGGTTTTCCTTAAAAGCACTGCTGAAAACCAGGGCTCTTGTGTAGGTTAGTTTATTTTGCAAGATGATATCAGAGAACAAGAGTAAGAAAATGTGAAACAGGAAGGAGGGGAAGATGGTAAAAAGAGTAAGTTACGAGCTAGTCCTATTGTGGGCACCTGGGGCTCAATACTGCCAGAATTGTATGAGGATACCTGTAGAATGCACTTCAGAATTGCCTTCCAGAGGGTCAGAAAAGGCAGGTATCAATCCACTGGATTCTATTTCCCATCAGTTTAAGGTTGACCCACAACAACCCTTTTTTAAAAAAATTCATCAAAGGAGCTAAATTGAGCCTGAAGCAGAAAGTGAGAGGAATATACTGCAGTTGAGATGAGGTGCTATTACTTTACACCTGTGAAATCTGGATTCCACAGCGAAGGCTGGAATAGAGGAACAGGCTGAAAGGGCATAGGAATGGATACAAGAGTCATCCAGTACATCCTTTTATTGGTCTTGACTTGAAATTTTATCTCATCTGAGCTTTTTCTATGCAAAAATATTGATATCTTCAAATGGTTACAGATTTTTATCTTTATCTCCATAATTTATATGATAAAAACAATATTGAATTTTAAACACAGCTCAATAATTAGACTACTTAATTTTTTTGTTGATAGAAATACTAATTAAATTTTATCCCATCTTCCATGAGCCCCCTTCTTTTTTATGGTCTCTTGACAGTGTAGCTGTGTAAGAATAGTTATTAATGCTCAGGCTGAAGGCAGATGAGACAGACCAGATGGTCCATGACTCAGTGGGTGTTTCCCCTGTGTCTAAAGGGTTTGCTATTCCTCACAGATCTGGATGCAGAGAGTTACAATTAACACCTAAGATTCCATGTGGCCTTTCTGTCTCAATCAGAAAATTCTCAGATCTTCTCATACCATAATTTTGGTTTGTTTCCTATTAACAGCAAGGTAAATAAGTTCATAATTTGAGATCTACCAGAACCAAAGGTGTAAGTATTCAGGAGGTTTCACCCTTGGTTCATTATCCCCAGTCAATGACACATCCCAGTGGTACTTGTCCTGACAGCACTTCACTGATCTTTCATCCCCTCTTCTTTAGCTGTCATTGTCAACCGTCAACTGATTACATCCTCATTCTTAAGCTATTAATTTGGCCTATCTTTCCTCTATATTTTAGTTTCGTCAGTACGTTTTTGGTCATGGTTTCCTATTTTCCCGTTGGAATAGACATCTGCTGGTTTGGGCTGTCAAAGAGTTCTCTTTCATGATCCCCCTGGGAACCCCATACCCATTGCTTTCATGAAGCACCTTTTCCTCCCTCCACTAACTAATTTCACTTGGGAACTACCAGTCATGGCATTCCACTTTTTAAATTACTGTGTTCATAATGTACTACAAATTGGAAGTGCTTTAAGTTCTGTAAACATCTGATAAAAAAGAAATGTCATTGGGTGAGGAAACAATATGGGCAAAGGGCAAAGTGCAAAGGTCCTTAGTTGAGAAAATACAAATAATAGTCAAGGAATAAGAAAAAGCCAGTGTGAATGGTGCGGTATAAACAATGGAGAGAATAGTAAGAGATGAAGCCAGAAACAAGAGGGGACAAATTGCAGGGGACATGCCTGTGATGAAGAATAAGATTAGCCAAAGCCAAATCTTCTTATGTCACCATATATTTGAAACCTATGTAATTTTATTAACCAACGGCACTCCAGTACATTTAATTTAAGAATAAAATAAAAATGATTTCCTGACGATAATAAGATGATTCTTTGAAAGGTGGAAAACTAAAAGAATTTCATTAAAAAAATAAAGAATATGATCAGGACATAAGTTAGAAGGCTATTCTAGATTCCCACTGAGACATGTTGTACTTTGATAAGGTGTCATGAAGGCAGAGGTCAAGAGTGGTTAGGTTCAGATTATTTTTGAGGATAAGACCAATGGACTTGCTCATGATTCCATGTAGAGCCGAACAATGCCTGGCACACAGTTGGTTTTTGGCAGACATAGTGCTTAAAGCCAGACAAGAATTTATGATGAAGTGAAAGGGAAGAAGGGGCAAGCTTGATCCTTAGGTTTAGGCCTGAGGTGAACCGGAGAAAATTAGAAAAGAAGCAAAGTTGGTCAGGGATCAGGAGTTTTATTTTAGAAGTGATCATTTAAGGATGCCTGTTTTTATATATACCCAATTAGATGTCAAGGAGCAGTTTAATAATCCCATATATTTAACATGACTTTTAGTATCTACTAGTATGAGACACTGGAAAAGAAATCATTCTCCCTGTTTTTGTCTTTATATAGGTAGATAAAATATTTCTTCTGATGGGTCTGGAGGAGAAAACCAACCTGATGGGCTCAGATTAGTAGAATTATTGATTGTCAAAAGTCAGAGCTACAGATTAGAGTGACCCTTGACATTTTCTGAAGGATATGTTTTTTTAAATAAAAGAAAACAATTATTCTCTCAAAATTTGGAATGCTTAGACACTTGATTTGAAAGACATGTTGTATAAGTTTCCTATTTCTGTTATAATTATCACAAATTTAGCATCTTGTATGCTAAAATGCAGATTTGAAAAATGCATCTACAAATACAAATTTACTATCTTGTAGTTCTAGAGGTTAGAAGCCTGAAATGAGTCTCACTGCACTAAAATCAGTGTCATCAGGGCTGCTGGCCTTTCTGGAGGCTCTAAGAGAGTACTCATTTTCTTGTCCATTTAGCTTGTAGAGTCTGTTAGCACTCCTGGGCTCATGACCCCTCCACATCTTTAAATCCAGCAACAGTAGCTGAGTCCTTCTCACAACACATCATCCTGACACAGACTATTCTGCTTCTCTCTTCCATATTGGGAACACCTAAATAATCCAAGATAATCTCTCAAACGTCAGTTGACAAGCAAACTTAATTCCATATGCAAACTTCATCCCCTGGTTTTCATGTAACAAACATATTCACAGATTCCAGGGATTAGAATGTGAATATCTTTGGGATCCCGTTAATGCACCTGTTATATACCTATAAACTGAGTCTCTCAGGTCAGTATTCTACAAAGCAAGGAGTCTAATTTTAGGCACAACCATTTCTCTGCTGATTCTTTCTGTATATTCTATCACATTGTGGGACAATGTGTAAAGAAATTCATTCATGGACATTTCCTAAGACTTTATTAGGATGAAGTCTGGTATAAATTACTGGGTGAAATATATGGCTCAAAATGATTCACGGAAATGAATGTCTGTTCAGAATTCGCCTATCAGCCTCATCCCAAGCATTAGAATTGTTAGAAATATTCTTAGTGGGCAAGATAGCTTCCAATGAAAATTTTAAAAATATATGCGTGTCTTTGGCAACTCTTCTGTTCCCTTCCTCTAACTGTACAAATGTCTTGATACCAGTTTTGATGGACAGGATACATGATTCTTTTTTCTGTGCCTATTATACTGATAGAAAATTAAATGTTCTCCAGAGACTTCTATCAGACCCTTCCAGACCACAGTCATTATTTTAGTGAATGTCTCTGAAATTCTAACTAGATAGCTAGTCTTAGCTTAGAAAGATATGCCTTGCTCAGGAAAGACTTCCCTATGACCCTCACCTCTCCACAGAATAATTTCTTCGGTAATACCTCTTCATAATACTTTGCACTTCTTCATACTTAATTATAGTTGTAGATGGTTTGAGTGATTACTTGAGGTATGTCCTCACTGAATACAAAGTTCGTACCTGTTTCATAGGCTGTTCTGCTTTATCAGTAGTGCTTTACATGCCACATGATACTCAATAATTATTTGATGAGTAAAGAAAGTCAACAGATTTAATCTAAACACGCATTTTTTATGTCTGATTTATCCTGAAGGATTGATAGTAAAGTTAAAACTTTAAATCTGACTATTTGGTGGGTAACTTACTAATTTTACTTTGAATGGTTTCTTGAGCATTGAGTGATATTTGCTTTAAAAAATGTTCAGGTTAAAATATTATGGTCCTGTGCATTCCTGTAGATTTGAAATAGCTGATTACCCACATACGTACCCTTGGCTAACCTCTGTGTGGACCCTCAACTAGGATATTCTTCTTCTTGAAACATCTTGACTGTCATAACTTACCTCTAGACACAATAGTCACTAACATTTTTTGAATGGGTCCTGTAGGCCAAGCCCTATTCTAAATGCTTTTTTCATGTATTTAATCCTCACAACAATCCTGTAATATAGGTATTATTTATCTTTATTTTACATATAGGGCAACTGAGATACAGAGAAGATAAGTACTTAATCAAGGTTGTGCTATGAGGGAGGTAGCCAAGATTCAAGCTTAGGTTGATTTTGCTGCAAATCCTATGCTTTTAACCAGTAAAAGTAGAATGAGTACAATTTAGCAATACCTGTAAAGCAATAGAAAATATCTTTATTTCAGTTATTTCATAAAGGGTATAAATGAAGATGCACAACTACCAAAAAGTTTTTCAGCACTTCAAAATAAGAAATAATCTTTAAGTAAGACTCTCTGAAGAACAAGTAGTGAGAACATTCCTCTGGAGCAGTGATTCTCAAAATACAACTCCAGGACCAGCAGCATGAGTATCACAGAGGAATCTGTTAGGAATCAAAATCGCAGACCTGCTGGGTGAGAAACTATGGGGGTGGCACCCACAACCTGGGCTTTAAACGGCTCTCTAAGTGATTCTGATTAATGTTGAAATACAGGAACCCCTGCTCTCTTGCATGGTTGGAAAATTATGGCATTTGGGCCAAATTTGGCCTGCAAACATTTCTTTTTGCATCACCCCATTAGCTAAAAATGGTTTTAAGTTTATAAAAATGAAAAAATCAAGCAAAGAATAATATTTTGTTACATGCAAACATCACATCAAATTTAAATTCAGAGTTTATAAATAAAGATTTACTGGAACATAGCCATGCCCATGTATTATCATATTGTCTATGGCTAATTTCACACTAAAATAGCAGAATTGAATAGCTACGGCAAGGACTGTATCATGTGCAAAGATCAAACCATTTGCCACTGGCCCTTTGCTAAAAAGTTTGCTGTCCTCTGAAGTAATTCAGAAATTAAACATTTTTGAAAAACAGTATTAAACTGTGACCGAGGACACTGGAGAGTTATTTTGACATTATTGACTTTTGGAATTTGCTGCTGGTTGGTATCATTCTCATCTAGCCTTCCTCTCAATGAAAATAAATAAATAAACTCTAAAGTAGCTATAAGGCAGACATATGAGCACTTTTATTGGAAATTCAAATATGGAATCTTAAGAGTCTTTCTAAATCAAATACCATGGTATAATAGCACAACAGGTTCTGAACTGTGAATCATAAAATCTGGTCAGATGTCCACTGAGAAAATGGGGCTGTGGGATTAGAATCACCTATGAGGCTTTGTAAGCCCACCTATGCAAAGACCCAACCCAGAGCTATTGAGTAAGAATCACCAAGAATGGGACTTAGGCATGTATGTTACAAAAAAAAAAATCATGAGGTGAGTTTGTGATGCAGCCAGGATTAGAAACCTCACTACTTGGTCCACTATCTTATGTTAGGTTTTCCTCACAGCTGTTCTGAGAGATAAATGATATTTATTATGTTCTCCAAGTTTACTGACTGAAAAACAGGTTCAGAGATATTAAGAACTGTGCTCAGTCACGGAGTGAATAGGATCTGAACTCTGGACTTGAAGCCAGACCTGAAAATTTCCCAAACCAATGTCCTGAGGCCCCTTCTGCCCACTGCACTTGCTCTTTTCCTTCATCCCTGGGCCTCCCTCACACACATTCTCACACTCTTTTGATGTCATTACTTTTTCAGGTACCCGGTTCTCAGTTTTTGAGTTTTCTGTTGTGTCTACATACTATCTCCTGTCTCTAAACTTGAGTTTAGCTTCCGCGTCTTTGTTCTTGGTTTTTCAACGCATTTCCATTTGCCCACTATTTGCTATAAACCTACCTTGACCTGTGACAAGGTAGAACCCATTGCTCTAATTTTCAACCTCTGAAAGCCTAAGTGCTGTCGTGAGCAGGTCACTGGATTTCTATGTCATGCCTCGTGTTTAAGTTGATCTCTTAAACACCTTGAATATGTCAAGAAAGCTGTTTCCACTGAGGGGGAAGATTGTTTTAAAGTGTACCGATTCAGAAGTTGGCCCAATCTTGCTGCGGAAGTATAAAGCACTGCTCACGTGATCATGGGAGAGGGAGGCTGATGCAGAAGGTGCTTGGAGAGCAGCATGGCACACCTGTCATCTTCAGCAGACTGGCACTTTACAAAGACTGTTCCTGGGAAGCAAAGACCCCCTGAACCGAAGACTCACAGCAGAGATCTCTGGTGCTCTCCAGTAGATGAACCCTCTTTTTCTTGGGCACATGGGAGACTAGACTCCATTTTCCAGATTCCTTTGCATGAGATGCAGCATATGTTTGAGTACTGTACAACAGAACGAGAGCAACAGCTATGTGTTCACTTTCCATTCTAGACCCTTAGAAATTCTCATGCCTGATGCCCATATTTTTCTCATCTGCCAGAAGGAGAGAAATCTGAGGACCTAGAGGAGGACAGAAACACAGCATGGAAGAAGCTCTCGTCTCTACCTATCTGCCTCAACTAAACCCCAACACACACACACACACACACACACACACACTGACTACATGCTTTGGAACATAACGTGAGCAGGACTTTTAATTGTGTTAAGGCACTGAGATCTGGGGATTTATCTGTACTAGCAACCAGTGCTATTTACCTTAAATAATATAGTACTTAAAGTCAATTCTGAGTAATCACATTAGTTGACGTGAAAATAAGATGAAAATAGGCATCAAAGCCCAAACAGGATGTAACCAAATGCCGATGACTCAAAGTGAGACAGTGTGATTCATGTCCTATCCCAATTAATCTTCAAGGCACCCATTTTATTGATGAGGAAACTAAGATAGAGAGAGGTTAAAAACTTACTTGGATTTACAGTTTCAAGTAGCAGAGCAGAAATTCAAACCCTCGTTGCTTGTCTGTAGTCTTCACTCTGGACTAGTAACACAATAGAGAATGTTATTAATACTTTCATAATATTAGATCACCCTGAGCTAAAGCTTCTTTCATGATTATTAGGAGCCTCTTGCCCACAGTGAGATACACGTTGTGCTCCACCATCACAGGTCTGATGTATCTGACTACCTTTTAGCGATGCCATTATCTCCCTTATACAGACAAGAACACTGAAGTTTGACAGTTTAAGGTTATGGTTCTAGAGCTAGTCTGAGGTGTTATTCTTTTTTTTCTGTCTTTTAATTTTTTAATTTTTACTTTTTAAGTATATTTTATTGATATGCTATTATTCTTACCCAGATCTTCAGTTTCCAGAGCCTGTGTTCCCATAAGGAAGCTCTGCTGTCTCAAACCTGTAGAAACGCCCCTTCCAGAGCACTGTTTTCCTCTTGGCTGGGCGTCTGCAGAGTTGCTTTGTGAGTAGAATGACATGACTTATGGAAAAGTGCTCTGGAAACCAGGAAACACTGCGCAAACATAAGGCCTGGTTATTACCATTATTACTTAAGGTAGAGAACAAACCATGACAACCCAATTGCATGTACTTCCTTGTTATTCAGAAAGGGAGTTCAGAGGAAAAAGCTTGCCTGGGGAATTCACTGCCATCTGACTGTTCTCTCTGCAGTTCATTCAGAAAACTGCGATCGGGCAGTTCCCTTCCTTAAGTTCTGCTTCCCAGTAATTGGGTGATATTCACTTAGATTCAGTGCAGTGGAATCACCTCTGCCTCACGCACCAGTGCCTCATTTCCTCACTCAAGGCCTTCTCAGTTCCGTTATTTATTTTCTTTAATATTGCAGCAGTACAGCAGGATGAGTCACACTCCCTGTCATTCCCAGTAGCACAC
The DNA here is from genome assembly GCA_004026545.1 of Mormoops blainvillei. Classification (NCBI taxonomy): domain Eukaryota; kingdom Metazoa; phylum Chordata; class Mammalia; order Chiroptera; family Mormoopidae; genus Mormoops; species Mormoops blainvillei. Next base: position 187,257 of record PVJD01000368.1, on the reverse strand, counting down.
TCAAAGGCCTGCAAAACAATAAAGTGATGTACAAGGCCCTTTCCACCCAATTGCTACCCAGTCACGGAAGCTTGCTTTCATGGCAATGGTCTCCAGGTCAGGGATAGGCTTCAGCTTAAATCAGGGCTCTAGCTCTCTGATGCAGCCCCTGAAATGGTACCCCTATAATGCAAGGAGACATGGATGGCTGGGTAGCAGGAGCAGGCAGAGAGAGAGGAGACAAGGGTCTGGGGACAAGCAGATGAAGTCTACAGGAAGAGAGGTCACAAACGTAGAGCTCAGGCTGTATACTAATTCTTGGAGTGGGAATGTCATTCATTTAAACCTGTGGATCTTAACCAAGGAGCATTTTGTCCCCTATGAATCACTTGGCAAAGTCAGGAAGCCTTTCTATCCATCACAACAGGTGGGCATGGATGAGTGGGTGTGGGACAGTACTTGCATTTAAGAATTCTGCGAGACACAGGACACTTCCTTTCCCCCTTTCCCCAAGAATTAGCTAGCTCAGTGTCAATCATGCTGAAGTTGAGAATCGCTGTGCTAAAACCGAAAGAAGGAGCCCAGTCCCACTTAGAACTAGAGTTTGGACTTTGGGACCATGACCAAGGGACGGATGGGTGTGACTGGGGTCTCTAAACCCTTGGCAACCCCAATATTTTCTTCTACTTAATGGTACTTGTTTTGAAACTTAAATTATATCACTTTTCAAATTTTTTTCCAGTTCTATTGAGATATAATTGACATAAAACATTGTATAATAAGGTATACAACATGCTTTGATATATACATATATTATGAAATAATTAATTAACACCCACACCTTACATAGTTACATTTTTTTTCCTTATGATGAGAACTTTTAATGTCTGTCTTGGCAACTTTCAAACATAGAAAACAGTATTATTAACTACAGTCATCATGCTGTGTATTGCATCACCAGAACTTATGTATTGTATAATTGGAAATTTATACCTTCTGGGTCACCTTCATTCAATACCCCCACTCCAAACCCCCACCTCTGGCAACCACACCAATCTGTTTTGCTTCCATAAGTTTTTTTTTTTTAGATATAAGTGAAATTATGTAGTATTTGTCTTTCTGTCTTTCTCTGTATGACTTATTTCACTTAATATAATGTCCTCAAGGAAGGATTACCTTTGTTTTTATGGCTGAACTGTGCATGTGTGTGTGTGTGTGTGTGTGTGTGTGTGTGTGTGAGTGTGTGTCAGTTTCTACATCTATTCCTTCATTGATATCCACTTAGGTTGTTTCCATGTCTTGGCTATTGTAAATAATGCTGCAAGAGAACACGGGGGTACAGATGTCTCTTCAGGATATATCACTTTCTTAAAGAAGGAGTAGTTTGTGAATTGAGGGAGAGGCTAGACAGACCTGAATTCAAGTGAGTGGTGGATCACTTGCTAACTCTGAAGCTTTAGAAAGTGTTCTTTACCTCTCTGTACACAAATGTCAACACCTGTACAATGAAAATTGTAGTTATTAACTTTCATAGTAGCACTAACTTAAAATTGAAGTTCTTGCTGTCAGAGTTGTAGTTCTAATATCTGGGACAGTGGATGAGGGAAACAGTGAACCAGTTTTGAGTGCCTATAATGTATTGGTGACTTTATCCACATCATTTCACCTAATCAATGAGGTGTGCATTCAAATGGTTGCAGTGGCATGAAAGGAGAGACGGACACCACATCACCTCCTCTACAATAGGAGCCATTGACTAAGGTTTTCCCAACAGAGATCCTAATCATACCTGTGAAATGAGACATTTTCTTATCACAAAACAAATCTGACTCCTTAGAAAGACTTTGTAACTTCTCCGTGACACCATCCTCCTCTTGCCTTCCATGCCAGTTCTTTGACTGTTTTTTGATCAACTTCCTTGAAGAACTCATCTTAAATATTAGTGGGTTCCTGGGACTTTGTCCTAAGTCCTCAGTATCCCTACTTCTTTCTTACTTATTCCTAATTAATACTGTCTGTCACTTACTTCATAGTTAACCAAAATCTCACTTGCCACTTATAGGATCACTATCTCCAGACTTGTATTTCTAGATCAAATACGTATGTTTTAGTCCAACTGAGCACCACTTTGCAAAGAGAAGCAGCCTTGCCTAGTGGTCAACAAGTGTATCCTTGAAGATATCCAGAATCGTAGTGACATTTTATCTCTATAAAGATACAACTTACCATATTAAATGGCACAAGGTTATTTCTATGAGCCTTCATATTTAAAATAAAAAAAGAGTAGTGCCCTGGCTGGTGTGGCTTAGTGGGTTGAGCACTGACCTGCGAACTGAAAGGCCACTGGTTCGATTCCCAGTCAGGGCAAATGCCTGGGTTGTGGGCCAGGTCCCCAGTAGGGGACACGCAAGAGGCAACCACACTGATGTTTCTCCCCCTCTTTCCCTTTCTCTTCCCCTCTCTCTAAAAAATAAATAAATAAAATCTTTCAAAAGAGTAAGTCATCACAGGATTTTTGTGATGATTAATATATGAAGGATCCAGTAGAGTTTCTGATATTTAGTTAGCCCACAATATTCTTTACTCAACATAGGTGTGTTAAAGGTAACTCTGTCAAAATGTTAATTGCTTTCTCTGCAATCTCATTTCCCAAGGGAGAAATCTCTCTTTCTTAACTTCCACATCCAAGACCTATGTGTTTGACCTCTAAATCTACTTTAATTCCGGTCTTTCCTTTCCATGCTCACGGTCCTTGCCCCAGTTCAGGCCTTCACCATTTTTTTTGCCTGGATTGTTACAATAGGCTCCAGAAAATGCATCTTTCTAGCTTCCCTGTCCCCCACTTCCTTAAGTGCTTACTAACAATGCAATGTTCTTTCGCAAATATAAATGTGACTAGATCCTTTTATTTTGAAACTCTTATTGGTTTCAATCGACTGAGAATAAGATTCGAAGGTTTTGTCCACAAGATTCATGGCCTGAGTTTTGCTTTTCACTTTAGCCCCGTAACTTCCTATTTTGCCTAGTGAGCTCCATCCTGAAAACTTCTCTGGCCTTACATATAACCCCTTCTAGGGGACCTCCAAAGAGAGTTAAGTGCCTCTTCCTTTCTGTCACCATACCACCTTGCTCTCACTTCTGTTCCAGCACTTATGACATTGTTGTAATTATTTGATTTGTGTCTGGTCAGATGTACTGATTTTACAGCAAGAATTTAATAAATGTTTGTTGCATTAATGGGTGATGAATGAATTAGTCTTTCAGTGTGAAAGTCAGCAGCCATTGGTATTGTGGCCCTCGGTCTATAACTTTAATATATTGTGTTACCCATCTTTCTTTATTATACTGGGTGAATAAGTTATAGCATCATGACTTAGCCATGTCTGTATTTTGAAGGGAAAAAGTAGGGGAATAAAGCATATACATACATGCATACATTCATGCATACGCATATCCAGTACATGTATAGCCAGAGCAGGCACATGCTGTTAGATTTAATGAAATCATTTTTTGTATATTTAACATACATACTCCATGGAGTTCTCACTGGTTGAGTACTTTTTCATAATTCGGGACTAGAGAGGTGCCTTCCCATTCTTATCAAATAAAATTCTTTTAAAAAAGGGACTGCTATGCTTCCAGAGACCAGCCTTCCAGACCTCCAGTTTCCTTTACGACCAAAGCTTGTACAGCAAAGCATAGCGTAGAAGGGTCTAGCTTTGGCAGCTTGACCATTTTGGGTTCAAATCCTGCCATTTACTGATGTTCTGAGTGCAAACTAGTAATTTCATTGTTTCCAGTGGCCTCATCTGTAAACTGAGAATGTTATACCCACCATATGAGGCTTCGCGAGAGTCATTTTCAGGGTTTCTTGTCATTGCTACTATGGAGAATTTAGTCTGGGTAATTATTTGCTGCAGGGCACTATCCTTGGCATTGCAGAGTGTTCAACAGTCTTACTGGCCTCTACCCATTAAATACCAGAAGTACATACAGCCCGGGTGTGGTAGGTAACAATGTCTCTGGATATTGCCAAATTTCCCCAGGAAAAGAGGAGGCAGGGGAGCACACCTGGTTGCTCACTAACTTATATGTGGTAATGCATATGATATGCCCAGAATAGAGCAGATGTTTCATGAATCTTCCTTGCCTTCCTTAATGAGGCTAACGAAATTCCATACCAAGAATTACATGTCCTCAGAAAAAGTATTTATGTCTACGAATGGCCATGGCCACATCTCAGGGAATGTTTAATCTGAGATGACGTGTGGTATCTTTTTCAGCCCTACCTGGCTCTCCACAGCAGCTTTCCTCTGAAAAACTTAATTATCAGTGCAAAGTGATAGTCTGAATTTTCCAGTAATGAGGCTCAGGCTCTAATAAGTGTTGCCTGTGAAGAAAGAAAATATACAGTCCTTTAAGTGGGAGAGGAAAGGGAAGGAAGAGAAAAAAAACTTCCACCCTGAGATAAATCGGAGACTGTAGGTGTCACGGGCATGTGAGCTGAGGGATGATCGATTCCCCTAGACTCCGAGTGGCACATTCTGTGCCCAGAGCACCGGCTGACGTCAATCGGATTAAGTGGCCTCAATGGGAGCACTGCATGCAAGATGAGTGAAATTCAGGCCCCAGGATTCGTCATTGCCTCCAAACACAGCTTCCTACCTCATAGTGAGAGGGAGGAGAGTCAGTGAGTGAGGAATGCGAGGAGGCTTGCTCTTGCTTCCGAAGGCTCTCCTGGTTGTACAAATGCAAGTGAAGTCTGCAAACACTGACCTTTCTGCACGCACAGTGGCTGCGGAAGATCTCTAGACAAACGGCAGGCTTCCCTTTTGCATCAGATGTGCATAAGCTCCCCTAGCTTCGTTTTGAGAAAAAGTGACAAACTTTCAAGACAGTTTTGCCTTAAGACATGAATGTAAAGAGAGCAAAGCCTCAGCGTTCACTAATAGATTTTGCCACTTCTCCTAAATGAATAATTTAAATGACTAAATCTAGTCAAAGAGCTTGGAATAGTGTCCAACATAATAACTCCACATAATTGTTAACTATTTTCATTACCATTAGTCATGTTGCTGCTGCTGCTACTTTCACTTTTTGCAAAATATCCTCCAAGGGTCATCTGAGGAAAAATTTTCCTAAATCCTCAGGATATATTAAGTTCCCCTCTTCTGTGATTCCACAGATATAAATTACCCCAGTCATAACTTACTTCATTCTATTAAAATTATCTCCTTAGCTGTTTTTCTTTTACTGAAATGACCTCTTTTATTTTAGGGCCTTATTTCATTCATTTTTTGAATCTTTAGCATTAGTAAATTGCTTGGTTCACACATGTTTGTGTAAGTCAGTTATTGAAAATATCCTCATAGATCTTTGCAATCTTTCTAGAACACTTCTGTCTGGGAGGAAGCGTGCCAGGATAACCCATCAAAATGAGAATAGAATTAGAAATTCTTTTTCCCCAAAGTATTGTGGGCTTACCCCTCATCAGTGTCATTCATTCAAGTCCAGTGGACACTCTTGTTCTCAGGACAGCTGACCAGAAATTCATATGTGGCCATGTGTGGTGAAGAATAAACCATACTTAAAGAGAAGTTTAACCTTTATCTTTGGTCCCTGAGAGGTAATCTCTAGGTCCCTGGAATGTCCTCTCTGATAGGAAAGTCTTTATTTTGGGGGGACTTTGGCTGCTAGACAATCCAATGATGTGATTTATAATGAGAGCTTTGAGATAGGCATTATCAGTTCCAACCTCCAGGAAAACACGACTGTTACCCTAATGTCCAGGAGGAACTAGAATCTAAAAGGGAGGGTATGTGGATGGTATGTGGTCAAACCCCAATAAAAACTCTGGACATCAAAGGCTTCAGAGAGCTTTCCTGGTTGGCAATACTCTGTTTGTACTGTGGCACTTCATGGCCAGGCAGAGATAACACTGTCCATGACTCCACAAGAAGGGGACAACAAGAAGCCCAGCATTTGGACCTGTCCAGGACTTTACACTATGAATTTCTGCCTTTGCTTATTTTAACTTGTGCCCTTTCCCTATCATAAACCATGGGTGTAAATAGCTATCAGTGAGCTCTGTGAGTTTTTCTAGTGAATTATCAAACCTGAGGGTAGAGATCCCCCCAAAATATGGTATTTAACTATACATATATCTAACGCCACTGCATGCAGACCTGAGTGACTGTGGTGGGTCAGTTGTTAGTATTTTCTTTGAAGATCATTTTCCAGTGCCTAGAACTTTTGAATCTACCCAAGACCTCCTTCTTCCTCTTACTGGGCAAAATTGAGTGATTATGAGGAGAAGGTAGAGTGAACACACTATAAGGATATTAAAGACAAACTTTACATAAGTTGTTTGCTCTATTTTTACTTGAATTGCTATAACCGTCATATCATTTCTTAATATACACGTGGGTTATATCCATGGCTTGTGCTATCCAAAGATGATCACTTTTGCACATCACCTGGGACTATGTGTACCTTAGACACATTGCTAGAGAACGGATATAATTTCCCAGAGCTGGATCCAGAATCTGACTAGACAACTACACAGGTAGCTTAAGGGGAATAACTATACCCTCTTTCTTTGGAAGCAGAAGGGTTTTTGTTTGTTTGTTTGTTTCCACCCTCCCTTGATCTTCTACCTTTCATCACAGGGTCACTAACCAGACATATCCTTGAGTAGAACAAGAAGTTTATAAAGCCACAAATCAGAGAAGACCCTCCCTCAGTCCTCAACTGCAGGTGACCAAATATATAACATTTTTATTTATAACTCAACACAGCTTCTATTTTAGGCCCTCCATTGCTATGCTCGAAGGAGTTTTAAGTCAGTCTTTCCTGGGATATATCATTTCCATAAGCTCGTGTGTAATCCCAGGGTTTGGAAGGAGATGAGACAGAATATATGTTCTTAGTGATGTCTAGATACACAAGCAATCACTGAATCTCCATATCTATGACCAGTTTGTGGCTCTTCTTCTGTGTTACTTTGAGACTTGACCCTCTTTCTGAGAGTCTTTCATGATCTCATCTGCCTCAACTGACCATTTTTCTCTCTCAGATATCAGCTACTTCTCAGGGAAACTAATGAAAAGTGAATGTTGACCTTCTTTCTTCCCATTCTCTTCTTCCCCATCTCTTAGTCTGGAAGGCAATTTCTTCCCCCTATTTCTGGCCTCATTTCTCCTCTTTTGTTTTTATTCCAGTCTTCTAAATTGTCTTGAAGACTCCAGCTTTTGGAACACAAAACCCAGAAAGACTCTGAAATTATTTTTGAATTCTACCTTGTTATATCTATCCCCTGAGGCAGTGAACAAAGAACTGATTATTTCCTTAATTTGGGGGGAAAAAAGAAGGACATTTCAGGATGGAGAAAAGTTAGAAGAGATAATAGATTCTAAAGCATCTCCTTAACACCCTGACCTCAACCCATAGCATAAGATACACATTTACCCTCATGACCAATTACCACATGGGCATACTGTCACATGTACACATATAAACATACATTGGCATGATTAATCACCACATTTATGTATGCACATGCACACATGTAGTGTTATGCACATATAAATACATGTATATGTGCATGTGTGTATGTGTGCATGTGTAAATGTATGAAATACAAGTTTTTAAGAAAATGCTTACATCTACTATATTGAATATACTTCCTAAAAATTATTTTCCTCTATTGTATTTCGTTATTGATAAATGTGGCATTCACCACATTGATTTTATGACCACTGATACATCACAAGGTAGCATTTGAAAAACACTAACACAGTTATGTGACAATTCTGTTTTCACTGCTGAAATGGATTTTTGAGGGAAGCGGCTGAATTTTTTTCAACTTTCAGGTCAGAGAGTCAGTGATCCATCAAACCATGGAATTGGAAGGCTTCTTTTGCCGAGGATTACATTAAAGAAATTCCATCCTCCATTACCTCCTATGATTCTAAGAGCACAAGTTTTGAAAACTAAAATGAAGACCTTAATCATTGTTTTTAAATAAGAGATCCCAAGTCTTATATCATCACTCTGGCACAGGTATTTGTGTCCCTCTTTTACCGACCAAAAAAAAAAAAAAAAAAAAGGAAGGGAAGAAAAAAGGAAGAGAAGAAGAAAGGAAGGAGGGAAAAGAAGACAAGAAAGAAAGAAAGAGACAGGGAGGAAGGAAGGGATGAAGGAAGGGCAAAGAGAGGGAGACATTCTGGGAGACTGAGCACCCTCAGTGTCACAAAGCTGTGAAGTGCAGATATGGACCCAACCCTGTATCATCAGATTGCTGATCCATTCACATTATGGTACAGTACTTTGCCTCTTTAAGTACTTTTAAGCTCAAACTTAGAAAATGCTTATTATGAGCCAAGCACCATTCTACAACCATTGAGTGTGGCAACCCATTTATAAAAGAGGAAACTAAAACAAAATAAGTTAATTCACTTCTTCCATATCATATGACTTGTAATATGCAGAGGCAGACTTCGACTAAGATGTCTGACTCAAGAGGCTCTTCAGTGTATAGGACTGTAGGAGAGGCATGTTTGCTCACTGGTCCAAAGTAATAAGTTTAGTAATGACATATGGCCATTAATATTAATTTTCTTAGTTTTTAACTTAAGTGCTTATATCACATCTTATTAATATATATACAATAGAAATAATTATATTATAATATTATAAACTATTTTATAAGTGAAATAATTTCTATAACTAGATAATATATAAATTATATTAAGGATAAATTTGAATGTAATGTGGCTGGAAATTTTAATAAAATCTATGTGATTAACAAGGTAAATATTAAGTGAGGTGAATACAAAGGTACATTTCTTAAAATCATAAAAGAGGGAAAATAATGGTGGGAGAATAATATGTAATGACACAAGAGTCATGATAAGAAGCCTTGGTCCTGTCCACTTGGGATACAGAGAAATGATTTTTCTGGTATTCCTAGAAGACAATGCAAAGAGATGCAAACTACTTTTAATTATCATAAGATTTACTGAGTGAAATACAGTTTGGTAATCTAGCATGGAAAAGTGTTCCTGTTTACAACAATGTTTGATTAATACCCAAAAGGATTACAAAACTGGCTGATGATTGTATAAGTCTGTGGTCATATCTATGGCCATATTATCATTAAACTCAAATATTTAAATGAAAAACAATAAATGGTTGATAATATAATTTAGAAAATAAAAGGAGGGAGAAGTGACATGAGTCTGATGGTTAGTAGAGAGACCAGATTGATTTAGCAGAACTGTGGTGGGGAATGGGCCATATTATTTAAGTAACTTTGGATGGAAAGTTCAACTGCAGCACATGTGGGCAGCCTAGTACAATAGGCCTTGAATCCCCCCACCCACCCATTTTTTTCCTTTTTAGTCATTAAGTCACATGTGCCAGTGATCCAGTAGCATTGCATTTTTGGATGGAATATCAAACAACTTGGAAGAGAAATAAATAGTAGCAATAATTTATAAAGCAAACTGAAAAAAATAAAAATAAAAGGGGAGTTAATAATGACACTGTGACAGTAAACATAAAATGGGACCATCCTAGGCAAACCGAGATATAAAGTCAAAGGGAGAACATCTAGCCAGTATGGTTGCTAAAATGTAGAAGTTCTTTTTTTATACATTAGTAAATGTCCAACGCTCCAAGTAACCTGAGTATCTCTTCATGCTTCTGAACCACTTTGGCCCTTCCCTAGGACCCAGACCAACCAATGATGCAGCAAATAAGGGGACAATGACGAGGACCTGTAGCACTACTGCATTGGGGCACCCACACCCATAGGAAAGTGACAGTATCCCTGGTGTGTACCTTGATGTCATTATTAATAGTGCTTTCTTTTCATCACAAAAATACCCTAAATTGCATGATAAATTTTATGACTACACTACCCATAGGGCATTCTAAGGAAATGCAGTAATCCTGGTTGGAACAGGAAAATAGCATATTAACTTTTCCCCAGTTCCCAAATCCACCTAGCTAAATTATGTAATAGGTACTCACGTTCTGAAATATGGCGTATAATTGCCTCCCAGTGTGACTGGTACCGTATGAAGTGGGTCTTGCAGCTTTACTGTAGTACACAAAATTATTTTCCTTAAGCTGTGGGTTTCTTTGAATGAAGATGAGTCAGGGAGTCCTTTGGGGCAGGAGAAGAGGGTATACATTGCTGCACTAGAATTGATTCCACTTCCTGTGAATATTCTCTTCTCCAGAAATAGCCTTTGGCCCTCAATAATTATTGTAGGACACCTTCTTAGTTGACACTGTATTGGCATAGTTGCACTTAAAATTATGTTTATCTTAAAACATAAAGATATCCCAAGCTACTTATATAGACATATCTTCTCTGTACTGCACTGAGAGTGGTGTTTTTCTGGAAGCTAGAAAAAAGATGAAATATGCACATTCACAGATTCATTCAACAATTAAATACTTATGAGTACCTATTATCCTATAAGTACTTAAAACATAGCAGAGAATGAGACAAACAAAAAACAATATTGGGAAGATTGGGCACCTTTAAATAAAATGGTCCAGGTGGTCCTTGATGAGAGAGAGAGAGATCTGAACAAACTTGAAGGAAGTGAACGATTTAGCTTTATGAAAATTTTGCAGAAGAGAATTCCCAAAGGTGGGAGTAAGCAGTATGAAGTTCTGAGGCCCATGGACATGGACTAAGAGGTATGGGGATGATGAAATGAGGTGCATGGCAGAGGGAATATAGGGGGAGAAATGGGACAACTGCAATAGCATACTCAGTAAAATACACGTCCCCCCAAAAAAGTTCTGAAGGATTTACTGAACCATTCAAAGAACAGTATGGAGGTGGGTATGGTGAAGCAGTAAGCAGGTGATGAGGCCAGGCAGCAAAGAGAGGGGCCCAGGTAATGCGGAGTCACATAGGCTATCATAATTATTTTGATTTTCATCTGAGAGAAGTCATTGCATGGTTTTGTGCAAATCTGTGATGTTATATGACTTACTAACTGTGTCGTCTGGCTACTGTGGATTGAAAACAGACTGCAGGGCTGCAGTTTTGACAGTAATCCAGGAGGGAGCTGGTGGTACCTCAGACCAAGGTAGTCAAAGTGGAGGGAGTAAGAGTCTGCCTATATTTTACAAACACAGAAACTGTATTTTTTGAAGTAAAAAGGGAAAATTCAGGGATGAGTCTGATGCATTTGTTTGTTTATTTGGTCATTTTGTTAACCAGCTGAAGGATGCTGTTACCATTATCTGGTATAAAGATGGTGGGTAGACAAAGATTGGAGGATTGAGGGTGGAGTATAATTTTTTAAAATTGAAGGTGTTTTTTGGACAGCAAATGAATATGTCATGTTGACAATTAGGTATATAAGTCAGGAATTCACATCTTATTTGGGTTTTATTGTGTGCAAAACTGTTGTATATCAAGGCATATAAATTAGGGAAGGTACCATACCTGCCTCTTTTTTGAACCTGTGACCTCTTTAGCTATTGAGGAAGTTAATTCTTACCTTCACAGCCACATTCCTCAAAAGAATAGTTTATGCTTATTTCCACGTTTTCACCACATTTTCTCTCCTCAGCCTGCTACAATCAGGCTTCTCCCTTTGCCAGTTTTGTAAAACGAATCATCCTAACATGTAAATTACATGTTGTCACTCAAAAGTTCTTAGTTCTCATATTATATGACTCTTCATTTTCAGTGTTCAAAAGCAGAAGCCTTATTATGAAGAGGGGCAATTTTTATAAGAATCCTTCATGAGTCTTTTTGTTGTTGTTCCTTGAAAAGTGATAAATCCTCCCTGAGGTAGAATAGAAAGAGAGATTTAGAGAAGAGAGCAGTAGAGGATGATTGTTAATGCTATCTGTAATTTACTTTAAGATTCCAGAAAAAATAAGTAGTTTTCAAACTTTATTTTTTACCTCAACCTATAGTTGGAAATATATAGTATGTTGAAATTCCATACACATGTGCACACATACACAGTCATGAACATGCATGATCAATCACTTGAGTGTATATGTGAACACATACACATACATAACTGATACAAACATTTTAAGGGACATATTTGTCCTTTCTATGTCCTTGTATTGTGATGTTTATTTTATTATATACTATTTCAAAAAAATACTGCTCCTGACCCCTGAAATTTTGTTATTACTAATTAATGGGTCATTGAGACCTGCAATTTGGAAAAACACTGATAGAATGATCTAGATACATGTGTAAAATTAACTGTAGGTAAGTTAATTTTAACTTGAAATCAAAAGGCAGTTAGTTAACATTTAAGTCACCCCAATCATAAGTCTATTCTCCAAGGGTTGTTGGTTAGCACCAATAAAACCTGATCAGGGGCTCATACTCCCCCAGACTTCACAGCAAGTACTTCATGAACTTTTTCTGGCAGTTTTCTGTTTTATGTTGCACAACGTTGTTAAGATTAAATGAGAGAATATGGGTGAAGGAGGTTTACAAATTAGAAAATGCTGTGTATTTAGAGTACTTCTAGTGCTAAAGTCTATTTGAGTTAATGACTGATAATTGCTTAAGATATTAGTTTTCTTGCTTTACGAGAGAGGACACCATTTTTAAATCTAATTATGTTTAGTGAGAAATTATTCGATGTCTATTAAATACCTAGTAATTGCATATATATCGTGGAGGTTTTTAAAGAGAAATGATTGCTTTTTGATAAAGAATGACATAATTAGAGGGTACACCTGACTCTGGTGAGCTGCCTACCTGGGGCATAATACCTGGTTTTAAGGTTTTGAAACTAGACTTCACAGACAAGTAAAATTTAAAAAAGGAAACAAGTTGGGACTCCAACATAGAGTTGTCAATAATTAACTTGTCTTGCCTCTTCCATAGTTTAAAAAAATATTTGGAATTTGTATATATAGTACCATGAAAAATGAAATATTAATAAATATATGTAAAAGTTAAAAAAACTTTCTATAAAATCTTTGTTGAAATAAATAGTATTTAAAATATGAGGTGGTTACAAATATTGTTCAAACATGTCTGCTTTTTCATGAATGGAATTTGAAAAACTATACAAAGCTGGAAAACCCATTAGTCAAAATATGAAGCTATGACTTCGGTCTAAAAGTCCATACAGCCCAAGGTTCTACCCTTCCTCCGTACTGGTGAAAAGTTATCCTGTATGATTTAAAATCAAGCATATCTGATCCCGACATAGAATCATTTCTTCATTTGCCTCTTAGTAAATCTTTCACTTAGGGTGACCAGTGGGGAGCTTACCAGAGAGAATATCAGAAATTCGTAAACATAGAAAAGGATTTGCATGTGTGCCTTTGAACCTACTTTCTGATAGATGTTCATACTTGTGACAGATTTTATTCTAGAGTTGCTCATGTTGTAAAAACAAACAAACAAACAAACAAACAAACAAACGATCTTGGTAATGAGGAAGAACAGGGAAGAAGAACAGGGAACACTAGCTTTCTCCATCTCTCATCAGCAGAGTAACCTGATATTACCAAAAAAGAGCCTGAAAATTGTCAATGGCCAAATCATTCTATGGCAGTTTGCAGTATAGTTGTTAGTAAGTATTTAGAAAAGGTATAACTTGCTCATTTTTGCAACCTGAGTGTCCTCCAGATAGATAAGGACCAAAAAATACCCCGGTTGGAAAGGAGACCTGTTTTGCATTTCCTTTCCGGAGATTTGAAAGCTGATAGCTTCACAGGATTTCCTGGACCATCATCGCATAAGGCAGCAGGCAGCCTGGGTGCTCAGGCACAGAAGACCTGAAAGAGTCTCACCAAGCTTCCTGAGGTCCCAGACCTCATGGGAGAGCAATCAAATTTCCAATTGACCTGAAAGCATTAAAGTGGTTAGCTAAACGGGTCCCATGGTTGGATTAGGGGACTCAACATCAGAATTTCTGTAGCATGACTTTCTAGGTGTGCATAAACAAGTTATTTAATGCTCTCTGAAGTATGGTTTCCTAATCTATAAAATTGAGGAGAAAGATGTATACCTTGAAGCATTGCCATGAATATTCATTAGATAGCATTAAGTAGTGGGTAATTGCAAATAGTTTAGAACTGAAGTCTAATTTGGATAAATGTAGAGAAAGATATCATTTTCTTCTCTTCTAAGAGATATACTGAATGCTAAGTTATGAGTTGGAGAAAAATAGTAATAATCTTTATTGATTATATTTTGCTTGCTTGTTTATTTTGATTAATTTCCACTTATAGGTGATCATATAGTATCTGTCTTTCACCACCTGGCTTATATCACTTAAATAAAAAAACAAACTGACAGTAACCAGAGGGGAGGAGGAAGGGGGATAACGGGAAAAGGTAGGGAAGGGTCATTAAGGAACATGCATGAAGGACCCATCAACAAAGCCAAATGGGGGAAGGATGGAGGATGGGAGGTGGGGAGAGGTGGGGCTCAGGAAAGTAGTGGTGGGAAAATGTTGATGTGGGGATGATGGGATGGGATGCAGGGTGGATGGGATAAAGGGGAGAAAAAAATGAGACAACCGTAATAGCATAATCAATAAAATATACAAAAAATAATTTTTATTGAATGTCTATATACCACAAACTAAAGTAAGCAGTTTGGAAATATGTGTCATTTTAATCAACTCAGTAGTCCTGATCATTGGGTATACTTATTACACCCATTTTACAGATAAGGAAAATAAAACACTGAGGAACCCAAAGTCACAGAGCTCTGTGACTTTTGTGTACCCAAAGTCACAGAGCACAGAAATGGCTAAGTCTGTGTTGAAATTGAAATCAGATTTTTCAGACAGAGAAAAACAAATACTCAATGACTTCACTTATATGAGGAATCTGAAAAACAAACTCGTGGAAATAGAGGTCAGATTGCTGGTTTCCAGAGGCAGGTGTTAGGGGTGGGGGAATTGGGTAAAGGTGATCAAAAGGCACAAACTTCCGGTTATAAGATAAATTCTAGGTGTATAATGTACAGCTTAATGACTATTGTTAAGAATACTGTACTGTATATTTGAAAGTTGCTAGGAGAGTAGATCTTTAAAGTTCTCATCACAAGGAAAAAAATGTCTGTTAACTAAACTTATTGTGGTAATTTCACAACATATAAATACATCAAATCATTACATTATGTACCTTAAACTTACACAGTGTTTTATGTCAATTATATCTCAATAAATCTCAAAAAATATATAAAAAAGAAAACAAAATAAAGCAAAAACATCTGACTTTAAAAGCCATCCTTCATGCTGTCACTTTAGACAAAGCTGGATAACATGTTACTACTGTGGAAAGAATCAGTAGACCTCCTGAAGAAAAGGAAGTTATCTCTATTGTTTTTAGCAATGTCCTGGAATGTACAGAAGAAATAATTTATAATATTATTTTTCCAAGGGAAATTTAACAAAGATTTAAGAAATATTTTCACAAAGAAAAATAGTATTTTGAGTAAAATTATATAAATATTATTACAAGATTAAAAAGTATCTTTTCAAGTTTTATCCTTCTTTTAAAAAAATACCTACCAGCATTATAAAACAACAGTATTATTTCTTTCAATTAATGTAAATTGTTATTGAGAGTTGAAAGTGGGTTAATTTATTTGGGAAACTCAGTAGCCTTTTATGAATACTATACTGCATTGTGAAGCTAATTTCTTCTTTTTGGTTGATACATAATGATTTAATAAAGGAAAATTTATGAGTAGCCTGATCTAATCGTGGATTATTTGTCTCTCCAGATGTCCCTATTAAATGATCATACCCCACCATCTATTGAAGCCAGACTTCAGTCAAAATTGCTCTTTAAGTAAGATAAAGCTTTGGGAAGTATTCATGAAACATATATGTCACTTGATATAGTGTCTGGTACTTAGATAGCCCTCAATAAATGTTCTCAGTGCTGTCATTACAGTAGTAGATGTTATTTCTTTTATTGTTATTTCATTATTGTAAGGCACAAGAGAGAAATAATTCAGTGGTAATATATCAACTTGGTATGACAATGATGATGGTGTTGGTGGTGATGGTACCAGCCCACTATTATTAATGTAATATATACCTTTAGATTTAGATATATGTGGTCCACCTGGAAAAGGTCCAGTCATCATTAATATAATGAGAACACTTTTCATGACATCGATGTAACCTGGAAGCCAAGGAGAGTGGACTGGAATGTGCATGCGTGAACAAAGATGACTTCACTGTACTAGTCAGTGCGGGCAGTAGATGCCCTTGAGTGAGCATGCGTACTGCATGGCCATCGCATTCAAAATGATGGAGTGAGTAGAGCAATGAATCTGCATCAAATTTTGTGTTAAGCTTGAATATTCCTCCATGGAAACTATTCAGATGATTCAGAAGGCCACAGCTATGGACAACTGATGATTGACAGCTACATCACAACAATGTGCCCACTAATGTATCACATCTCATCTGAATGTATCACTTCACATCTGAAGTTTTTGGCAAAACATGAAATCACCCAAGTGACACAGCATCCACTACAGCCCAGATTTGGCACCCTGAAACTTCTGGCTTTTCCCCAAACTAAAATTGCCTTTGAAAGGGAAGAGATTTTAGACCATCAGTGAGATTCAGGAAAATATGAGGGAGCATCAGATAGCAATTAGGAGAACTGCGTGAGGTCCCAAGATACCTACTTCGAAGGGGACTGAGGCATCATTGTCCTGTGTACAATGTTTCTTGTGTCTTGTATCTTTTTCAATAAGTGTCTCTATTTTTCATATTGCATGGCTGAATACCATCTGGACAGACCTCCTATTATCTTATGTAATTATTGCTATGATAATATAAGATGATTTTTTATTAACTCCATTTGGCCAATGAAGGAACTGAGATTCACAGAAATGCCCAAATGCCCTTTACAGTCATTAAAAATCTATTTCTGATTCTCTTCAAGGCCCTTTTACTTTCCACTTCTCATGCTGTCTCTGTTATAACCAACTCTTTTCAAATCCTTAGGTTATTAGTTATTGGAGAGGGAATTCACCAGAAGGAACTCATGAGGTTTTAAACTCAATAGTTTGAACATAAAGATATTTCTTTCACCACTAGATGAAGAGCTTCACCATTGCCCAACCATATTATTATCATCTCTTAAACAACCACTTAATTCTCCCTGACCGTATTCTCCACCTGAGTGATTTACCTTCTATTTTGATAAACTATCTTTTGATGCAGAGAAGCTCATCTGTACCCCTGGAAACACTTACAGCACAATTTTTTGCTTTTCAATAACAACTGACAAAAAAACTTGAAATAGAAATATAAAAATATATTTATTCTTGTTTGAGGAAAGTGTCTTGAAAATAAAATGTTGGTGGACCCTAAAAAAAAAAATGATGCTTAAGACAGATATATACTCTACCCTTTTAGAACTTAGAAATCTTAGATAAAAAAGATATTAAACAATTTGTCTGCTGGATCCTAGAATTACCAGATTTAGCAAATAAAAATATAGAACACAGTTAAATTTTAATTTTAGATAAAAATATTTTTAGTTTAAGTATGTCCTTTGCAATATGTGTGACATCTTGTACTTAAAAATTGCTATTTATTGGAAATTCAAATTTGACTGTGCATCCTCATCCTGCATTTTATCTGGCAACTTTAAATGGACAGTACAACAAAAAGAAGTCTATTTGGAGGTATGTTTTTTATTTACAAGGATCAGTCTTTAGATCTGTAAGTTACAATTAAAATAATAATGACAACGGGCCATTCAGGAGACAAGAAGTGCAGTGAATCTCCATGGGACCTTTTCTCCAAGTTCATGTGGAAATAAATAACTCAATGTCATAATGCAAAAGGGTTATTTTGGAGGAAAAAAATCCCATTTCTTGTAAAGGACATTATATTGTACCTCAAGGAACTTGTGTGGCACATGTAATGTTGTCATCTGTGGACATTGCTGGAACTAATCATAAGATCACTGCTTGCAGCCAGAGATGCCAAAACCCTTAAGGTGAATTTTGGAAATGCCATATCAACTTAGACTTGTCATAAGTATGGAAAAACCTGAATATGGGGCTTTGGAAAACTGGGATATAAATTATGAGAAATGCATTCAAGCAGAAAGATTGGGGTCAACAGGTAACTTGGGTGACAGTCTCGGTTCTGTGACTAAACCATGCTTGTCCATTAGTCCATGTAGTGGCTGATGTTGCATCGTGCACATAGTAGGCCGTTGAAAAATTTTGACTCTTAATTTGGGCATCCTTTTTGTCCACGTCTGTTTCTTCATTTATTAAGTGGCCAGAATATATTAAGATTTGCAACTAAAATGTGACCACCCAATGACTAAATTGTAAGCCTAATCCTACTTGTCTATGGAAACTGTTTAGTTTTACTTGACTATCTTTAATAACAATTATCTCTGACATTTCTTTAGTGCTTAATAAGTGTCTGGTTCCAAGCTAAACCTCTGCCTTCATGCATTATTTTAATCATTGCAACAGCTTAAAGAGGTAGAAACTTTATTATCTATGTTTCATAGATTAAAGAAGTAAAGCTCAGAGTATTTAAGTTATTTGTCCAAAGTTCAGTGACTAATAAGTGTTGGATATGGGATTAACAGCAAGGCTGATTCCAGAGCATGTCTTTTTGATCACTAATGAATTAAGTCCACATGATAATAGGTACCAGTTTTTTAGTGCACTAATTATTTATAAGCATTATCTTATTTAATCCTCACAAGAACCCTATGAGGATACTACTTTCAGGAGATCATGTGGCTTGTCCAGGGTCACAGAGTAAGAAAGTAGCAGAGCAGAATTCAATTTTAAATCTTTCTGATTCTTAAATTATGCCCCTAACAACTACTAAACACTGACTATTTTATCATATACAGGAGGAAACTGTGGCTCCTGAAAATTAAGAAGCTGACCTAAATTCACACAGCTAGTTAGTAAAAGGAATAAGATTAATAAATACACTATGTCTTGATTCCTGGTCCAATACATTTTTGATTATTCCTCTGCTAGATATTTCATTTCATTGCTCTCAGCTGATGTTTATTAGTTATTAAATTTAGAGTGTATCTTTGTCCAAACCAGACTCTACTGATCAAGCTTAAGAGTGCTGACTTCCTCAGGTAATTCACAATTTCTGCATAGTCCTCTACCAGGCAGAAAATGGTCTCTAACTTCTCTGTTTTACCTTGGAACTTGCCAGCTCACAAAATTATAGAGTGATAAATTTCTTAAATGCTTAAGTACATTTAAAAATTATAGAATGTATATATAACCAAAAAGCCACAAATCATAATTTTAAATATATCATCTCATCTGTTACCTGTAACAAAATTTGAATTTGTGGCACTCCTCAGAAGTTAATTGTAGATGCTCGATGTCTTTAAATTTCATTTATAATTTTGGTTTTGTCATTGGAAAATTTACTTCAATGAAGATTTTCTAAAGTATTCTCTGTATATTATTAATTATTCAGCAAAAATGGAGTTCGGGACCAAACGCATTGGTAAAATACAGCATAATATAACCATTTATATATTTATAGGTTTAATATAATTCCTATCAAAATAACATGAAGGATTTTTGTAGACGTAGACAAGAGTCTAACATTTATATGGGGAGCCATGGACATACAATAGCTAGAATAATTTTGAAATTGAAGAATAAAGAATTAAGTGGGAGAAATCATTCTAGCTTATAGCTATAATAGTCAATACACAATGATATTGGCAGAAGAAAAGGCACAGAAATCCATGAAACACAATAGAGAAACCAGAAAGAGATTCATGCAAATATGCCCAACTGATTCTTTTGTTTTTTTCTTTAATGACAACTTTATTGAGATATATTTTACATATTATGAAAATCATGCATTTAAATTAAAATACCTGTTTTTTAAGAATACTACATATGTACATGACATCACCACTATCTAGTTTTAAAACAAATATTTCATCACTGCCAAAAGAAACTCCATATACATTGGCAGTCACTCCCTGTCACCTCTCTTCAGTCCCTGAAAACCCTAGCCTACTTTTGGTCTCTGTAAATTTATCATTCTGGACATTTCATATAAATGAAATCAGTTAATATTGGTATTTTGCAACTGGCTTCTTTCATTTAAGATAGTGTTTTCAAGGTTTATCATCCCATAGCATGCACAAGGACTTTGTTTTATTTTATTGCCAAAATATATATCACTGTATGAATATACATATTTTCTTTATCCTTGAATCATTGAGGTTGTTTTCACTCTTTGGTATTCTCACTCCAAAACTACAGCTTTCTATTATTATTATTATTATTATTATTATTGCTATTATGAATGTACACATTTTTATGTGAACATGTGTTAATTTCTTTTAGGTATATATTTTTGAGTGGAATCACTAGGTCATATGGTAAACTGTATTTTGGTATTTCGAAGAAGTGTCAGGCTGCTTTCCAAAGTGGCTGCATCATTTTACAGTCCCATCAATAATGAAGGATGGTTCCAATTTCTCCACATTCTTAACAGCACTTATTATTATCTGTATTTTTTATTTTAGCCATTTTAGTGTATGTGAGTGAAGTAGTATCTCAGTATAGTTTTGATTTTCATTTTCCAATGACTCACAAATTTGAGCAATTTTTTTTGTGTGTGTGTGTGAGCTTATTTGCCATTTGTATGAGATCTGTCTGGGAAAAATCAAGCCATTGTTAATATAATGAGAACGGTTTGCACCACATGGATGTAACCTGGAAGCCAAGGAGAGTGGACTGAAATGAGCAAGTGTGAATAATGACAACTTCACTGTACTAGTCAGTGGGAGTGGCGGTAGACAACTGTAGAGTGAGCATGTGCACTGTGTGGCCATCGCATTCAAAATGTCCAAGCTAGGAGAGCAACTAACCTGCATCAAATTTTGGTTAAGCTTGAACATTCCTCCATGGAAACTATTCAGGTGATTCAGAAAGTCACAGCTATGGGCAACTGGTAACTAGCAGCTTCATCACAACAATGCACTCATTCATATATCAGGTCTCATGCAGAGGTTTTTAGTGAAACGTCATCACCCAGGTGACTCAGCTCCCCTATAGCCCAGATCTGGCACCCTGAAACTTCTGGCTTTTCCCAAAACTGAAATTACCTTTGAAAGTGAAGAGAGTTCAGACCATTGATGAAATTCAGGAAAATATGAGGGGACAGCTGATGGCAATTGGGAGAACTATGAGAAGTCCAAAGGTGCCTACTTTGAAGGGAACAGAAGCATCATTGTCCTATGTACAATGTTTCTAGTATCTTACATCATCCTCAATGTATATCTCTATTTTTCATATTAGATGGCTGGATACCTTCTGGACTGACCTCATATATCTTTCTTGAAAAAATGTCCTTTCAAATTTTTTGCCCACTTTTAAAATTGGATTATTTATTTTTTGAGTTGTTAGTGTTGTTTATATAGTCTTGATAGAAATCCCTTATCAGGTATGGTATTTTCAAATATGTTCTCCTAGTCATTGATGTTTTCTTTTTTTATTTCTTAATGGTGTCCTTTGAAGTACAGAATTTTAATGTTAATAATTATTTATTTGGTAAATTTTTTTGCTTATGCTTTTGTTGTTATACCTACAACTAATCAACAAACATAAAACTTTACTCTTCTAATATATTTGTGTTTCTAACTCTAACATTTAGGTTTTAATCCAGTTTGAATCAATGTTTACATATGGTGTGAGGTATGATTCTGACTTTATAAATTTATGTTTGGATATCTACCCACTGATTTATTTTACAAAGGTGCCAAAACAATTCAACTGAAGAAGGATAGACTTTTAACACAATACTGATGCTAACTGGAGACCTGAACATCCACAGTAAAAAAATAAACCACACCGAAAACCTTACACCTTATGAAAAGTCAGCTCACAGTGGATCATGGATTTTAATGTAAAACATAAAACTAAAATGTGTTTAGGAAAAAATTTCAAAAACCTTTTAGAAAAATTTAGGAGAGTCTGATATCTTAAACTAGGCAAGTGCTTAGACTTGACAGAAAAGTATGATCAATAAAAGGAAAAACATGATAAACTAGGTCGTACCAAAATTTAAAATGTTTGCTCTGTGGAAGAAATTATTAAAAGAATGAAAGCTATAAAGTGGTATAAAATATTTGCACACCACATATCTGAAAGTAATTGTGCCTGCAAACATGTAAAGGACAGTCCAAACTCAACAGAAAAAAATAAAAGAGGGAGAGAAAAAAAATCCAATTATGTAATGGGTAAAATATTACACATGACAAACATCTTATTGAAGAAGATATACAGATAGCAAATAAACACATGAAAAAAAAGTTCAACATAATTAGCTAGTAGAAAAATGTAAATTAAAGCACAATGAGATATCTCTATAAACCTATTAAAATGGCAAAAATTAAAAAATAACACCAAATGCTAATGATGATGCCTTAAACCTGGATCATACATTACTGATGGGAATGTAAATTGGTACAGGCAATCTGGAAAATCATTTGGTGATGTTTTTATAAGACTGAACACGCAACTTCCATGTGGCCCCAAAATTGCATTTTAGGTCACTTACTCTAGAGAAACAAAGACCTACATTCACGCACATTTCTATTTAGGAATGTTCATAACAACTTTATAGTAGTGAACAACTGAAAACAACCTAGATGCTCTTCAACATGTGAATGTTTAAACAAGCTATTGTACATGTGAACCATGGAACTCTATTCAGCAATTAAAATAAATAGACTGATGATATCACAATAACTTTCATGGATTTTAAGGGAGTTATGCTGACTGAGAAAAAATAAAGCTATTTTTCTGCCCATACAATGCTGTTTTAATTATCATTGCTCTGTAGTATAATTTGAAGTCAGGTATTGTGATAACTTCAGCTTTATTCTTTTTACTTAGGATTGTGTTTGTTGTTTAGGGTCTTTTATGGTTCCATACAAATCTGATGATTTTTTTTTCTGCATTTCTTAAAAAATGTCATTGGGTTTTTGATGGGGATTGTATTAAATATGTATATCGTTTTGCGCAACATGGATATTTTACCTATATTGATTCTTTTAATCCATGAACACAGAATCCCTTTTTATTTCATTGGGTCTTTTTCAATCTCTTTTAATAATGCTTTGTAGTTTTTAGAGTGTAGATCCTACACATCCTTTGTTAAGTTTATTCCTAGTATTTTATCCTTTTTGTTGTAATTGCAAAAGGAATTGCTTTTTATTTCTTTTTCTGAAGTTTCATTGCTAGTCCATAGGAATGCAGTGGATTTTTGTACATCGATTTTTTTTATCTTGCAACTTTATTGTATTTGTTTATTGTTTCTAATAGATTTTGGGGAGCTTTTAGAGTTTTCTATATAAAGGATAATGTCATCTGCAAAAAGTGACACTTTTACTTCTTTATTCCCAATTTGGATACCTTTTATTTCTTTCTCTTGCCTGATTGCTCTGGCTAAGACTTCCAGAACTATGTTGAATAACAATTGTGAGAGTGGATATCCTTGTCTTGTTTCTGATCTTAGAGGAAACACTTTCAGTTTTTCACCTTTACGTATAATAGCTGGAGGTTTGTCATATATGGCCTTTATTATCTTGAGGTACTTTCCTTCTACATGTTGTATATTAACAAATGCTTTTTCTGCATCTATGATAAGATCACAGGATTTGTATCTTTTGTTTTGTTAATATGATATATTACATAGATTGATTTGCATATGTTGAACCATCCTTATGTGTCTGAAATGAACCACACTTGATCATGATGTATTACTTTTTAATGTATTGTTGTATTCAATTTGCTAGTAGTTTGTTTAGGATTTTTCCATCTGTGTTCATCAGACATATTGGCCTATAGTTTTCATTTTTTTTGCATTATCCTTGCCATGTTTTGGTATCAGGGTTATGTTGATCTCATAAAATGTATTACTATTGCCTCTTCTTCAATTTTTAGGAAGAATTTGAGAAGGATGGGTATCAAATCTTTTTGAATGTTGTGTAAAACTCACTAGTGAAGCCATCTGGTCCTGGAATTTTATTTTTGGGGAAGTTTTGGATGGTTGTTACAATTTCCTCACTGTTCATTGGTCTCCAGATTTTCCAGTTCTTCATGATTCAGTCTTAGAAGTTTATATATTTCTAGGAACTTATCCACTTCTTCTAGGTTGTTTAATTTGGTGGCATTTAGTTTTTCATAGTATTATAGTATGATCCTTTGTTTTTCTCTGATGTCTGTGGCAACTTCTCTTTCATTTCTGATTTTATTTGTCTGAATCTTTGCTCTTTTTTCCTTCATGAGTCAAGCCAGGGATTTATCTATTTCACTACTCTTTTCAAAGAACCAGATCTTTATTGTATTAATTTTTTGTATAGTCATTTTGTTCTCTATTTTATTGAATTCTGCTCTAAATTTTAATACTTCCTTTCTTCTGCTGAAGAAAGGACTGATTTTGTTCTTCTTTTTCTAGCTCTTTAGGATATAATGTTAAGTTGTTTATTTTTTCTTGTTTCTTGAGAAAAGCAGACACACAAACCAATGGGACAGAACTGACAGCCCAGAAATTAAACCACGTGTAAACAGGCAAATAACTTTTGACAAAGGAGCCAAAAACATACAATGGAGAAAAGAAAGCCTCTCCAATACATGGTGCTTGGAAAATTGGAAAGCCACCTGCAAAAGAATGAAACTAGACTACAGTTTATTCCTATCTACAAAAATTCATTCAAGATGGATTGGAGACCTAAATATAGGATCTGAAACAATAAATTACATAGAAGAAAACACAGGTACTAAACTTATGGACCTTGTTCATAAAGAGCATTTTATGGATTTTACCCCAAGGCAAGGGAAATAAAAACAAAAATAAATAAATGAGACTATATTATACTAAAAAAAAAAAAAGCCAATAGAACATAAAGGCAACCAACCATATACAGGAAGATATTTGCAAACAATAGCTCCAACAAGAGTTTGATGTCCAAAATATATAAAGAGCTCATGCAACTGAACACCTAACAAACAATCCAATTAAAAATGGGCAGAGGATATGAACAGACACTTCTCCCAAGAAGACATACAAATGACCAACATATATATGAAAAGATGCTCATCTTCACTATCTATTAGGGAAATGCAAACAAAAACTATAATGAGATACCACTTCATACCTGTTAGAATGACTATTATCAACAATACAAGCAATAAGTGGAGAGGTTGTGGAAAAAAAGGAACCGTCATTCACTGCTGGTGTGAATATAAACTGGTACAGCCATTATGGAAAACAGTATGGAGGTTCCTCAGAAAATTAAGAATGCCCTGGCTCGGTGGCTCATTGTTTACACACCAAAAGTTTGTGGGTTAGAATCCCGGTTAAGTCCCATACCTAGGTGGTGGGGTCAGCCTCCAGTTAGGACCTATATGGGAGGCAAACGATCAATGTTTCCTTCTCTCTGTTATCTTCTCTCTCAAAATCAGTAAACATATCCTTGGGTGAGGATTTAAAAAATATTAAGAATAGAGTTACCATATGACCCAGAAATGCCTTTTCTAGGTATCTACCTGAACAGTTTGAAAACATTTATCTGCAAAGACATATGCACCCTTATATTCATTGCAGTATTATTCATGGTGGCCAAGACATGGAAACAACCAAACTGTCCTTTGATAGGTGATTGGATAACAAAGATGTGGTATACATATACAATGGAATACTACTGAGACATAAGAAAAGATGAAATACTGCCATTTACTACAACATGGATGGATCTTGAGAATATCAAGCTAAGAGAATGTTAGTCAGAAATAGCTAAAAACCATATTATCTCACTCATATTTAGAATATAAAACTGAAACTCATAGACACAGACAACAGTATGGTAGTTACCAGGGAGAAAATGGGTAAAGGCAGTAAAAGTTAAAGGAAGCTACATATATGGTTATGAAAGATGATGTGACTTTTGGTGGTAGGCACACAGTGTAATATACAGATCATATGTCATAGAAATGTACACTTGAAACCTATATAATCTTACTAACCAAAGCCATCCCAATAAACTTAATATTTTTTTCAATTTAAAAATTGCAAATGACTGCATGCTATATTTTTCTATTTATATATCATTCATGAAATGACAGAATTATAGAGGAGTATACAGTGAATGTCAGAGATTATGGGTAGAAGAGGGAGAAGATAAGTGACATGGCTACAAAGGATATCACAATGGATCCTTGCAGTGATGACACTATTCTTTATCTTGACTGTGGTGATGATTACAAAAATTTACACATGTGATAAGATTGCATAGAGCTAAACATAAACAAACACATTCAAATGAAGACATGCAACTCATGTAAAATCTGAATAAGTTTAGTAGCTTGTAAAAACACCTATTTTCTGGTTGTGATATTGTATCATAGTTATTCAAGATGTTATCACTGTGTTCGTTTATCAGTTCTAGTAGTTTCTTGGTGGGATCTTTAGGGTTTCTATGTATAGTATCGTGTCATCTGCAAATAATGACAGTTTTATTTCTTCCTTTCTAATTTGGATATCTTTTATTTCTTTTCCCTGTCTGATTGCTATGGCTAAGACTTCCAGTACCATGTTGAATAAGAGTGGTGAAAGCAGACATCCCTGTCTTGTTCCCAGTCTTAAGGGGAATACTTGTGATTTTTGCCCATTGAATATGATGCTGGCAGTGAGTTTGTCATATATGACTTTTATTACATTTAGGTATGTTCCCTCTATTCCCATTTTGCTGAGAGTAAAAAAAATAAATTTTAGCTTTTGTGACAGCACAGATACACCTGGAGAACATTATGCTAAGTGAAATGAGCCAGTCAGAAAAAGACAAATACCATATGATTTCATTCATATGTAGAATCTAATGAACAAACTGAACTAACAAAGCAAAACAGAGACAGACTCATAGATGGGCTGAAAGCTCTGGGGGTGGGAATGGGGGCAGAAGAATCAAGCAAAAAAGAAATGAATATGGACAACAAAGTGGTGACTGCAGGGGGGAAGCTGGTGGGTGAAACTAATAAGGGATAAATTGTAATGAAAAAATACAATAAAATAAATTAAAAACTAAAAAAGAAAAGAAATATGGGAGCCACATGTTGAAAATGGCAGATGCAGATGAAAAGAGCTTGGGCCCTTGAACCATGGCGTAGAAGAAAGACTTCCTACCAAACACCAACAGTGGACTGTCACATGACTGAGAAACAACTTTTGCTGTGTGAAGCCACTGGTCATGGGCAGAGGATGTCACCACTGGGGAAAACTGGATAAAGGGTATGTGGGTTCTTTGTACATTATCTCATACAGTTGCATGTAAATCTAGATTTACCTCAAAAAATAAATTTCAAAAATTCCCAAGCTGGAGTTTTTTATCCTAAATTAGATCATTCCAGGATAATAAGGGTTGTCCAATTTATGAGTGTGATTCAAGAGATGATAGACAAAGAGCACTTTCATTTTCTCTGAAGAAAGAGTAAACAATTTCAGTTTTGGCAGGAAAACATGTAAAATGTCACTAACACAGGCCCATAAAGTCCAACCACCTCATAGCAGCCAGTGTGATCTTCCTAAAATGTAAATCAGATTATGTCTTTTTCTATGCTGAAAATTCTTTAGAGGTTTCCCATTGCACTTAGAACAAAAATCAATTTCTTTATTAGGGTCTACCTGGCCCTACAAGATGTGACTCCTACATGTTTTCTGATCTCATTTCTTCTTCTCTCACTCCTTGTATTAGTTATCTATTTCTGTGCAACAAGCTACCTCAAAATTTAGCAGCCTAAAAGAACACACTTAATCTCTACAGTTGCTGGGAGAGAGGGATCTTGGCATAGCTTAGCTAGGTCCTCTGTTTTGAGGCTCCTCACAAGGCTCAAACACCACTCAGTGTTAGCTAGCGCTGTGTTGTCATTTAAAGACTCATTTGGTGGTGGGGTGTGGGGGTGATCTGCCTCCAAACTCGCTTACAAGGCTGTTAGTTCCATAGATGCTGTTGGGCTGAGAGCCTCAGTTTCTTGCTGATTCTTGGAACTAAGCTGCCCTCAGTTCCTTGCCACACAGGCCTCTCTGACATGCCTCTTGTTTCATCAATGCTAGTAAGAGAGGGAGAGAGAATCTGCTATAAAAGTCACAAGCTTCTGTAACATGAGTCCAGAAGTGACATCCCCTCAATGTTGCTGTATTCTATTGGTCAGAAGCAAGTTACTTAAGGGGAAAATACACAAGGCTCTGAGTAATAAGAAGTAGAAACTACGAGGGGCTCTATTAGAGCTTGGTTATCACACTGGTCTTGTTGCTATTCACTGTATATCGGATCCAAGATTGTTACAAGCCACAGTGTAGTCAGAATTAACAGGCTAGAAAATGCAAAGTCTACAAAGAAAGTGCAAAGTCTATAGATGCAGGAGTTGGGAGTAGAGGTATATCAAGCTGATGGCTACTTGGTAAACTAGCTGTGTTTAGGTGCAGTCCTAGATCATTCGGTTGTGTTCGATGAGCCTGAATTAAAGATCGCAAGAGTCAATACAAGTGTGAGAGTAAAAATTATGGGAGGAAAATGATATTTATTGAATACCTTCTATGACTCAGGCACCATGTGTGTTGTTTTGCAACTGAAAATAGTATTACAGTCTTACTTGGAAGATACCATGATCCTAACCTCCTAAGTAATGGAATCCAAAGCTCAAAGATATTAAGTAACTCCTAAGATAACACGATTCAAATGATTTAGAACCTCAGTTTTTTCTGACTTCAATGACTATATCTGTCCCATAATGCTCCCTGGCATGTCAGGTAGGGCTGGGATCAGGGACTCCCCAGAAGGGCAGGGTGAGCAAGCCCCTGCTTTATCTGGACTTGCCTTGTGAGCTTTTTCTAGGATCTCGTGATGCTCCTTTGCATTCTGCTGCTCCCTAATGTCCGGAGCTGTAATTGCAGCTAAGCCTACAGCAGCCCTGAGGCAAGAGTCTAAAAGAACACAGGCATCAGCCAACATTTCAAGAAAAGAAAGGATTTGCTTAAAAAAAAAAATGAAAAAGGAAAAAAAGAAAAACCTTGTGGTTAGGTCAAATGTTGAAATGTTGGTGTGGATCAGTTGTCTTTTGTCCAGGCCTTCCTAGAAGAAAATCCATTCATAACTCAGGAGAGTACATTCTATGCTAGGGTTTGAAACTCCTCCAAGAATCAGACAGGTGTAGGTTAAAGAACAAATGAAAGTTGGTGGAGGAGCCAAAAGTTGACTAAGCAGTGAGGACTGGGTCTGCATTCTGTAATATTACTACTCAATATACCTTAATTATAAAATAATAGCTATAAATATAAAACATAACAATAAAATTTTCAGGTGCCTTATTGCATTGTATTATCTAAAACCTGTGAAACAGAATCTTATTATCCCCATTTTACAGATGGGGAAACTGAGGTTTAGGTCAATTTACTTGCTCTTAAAGTCACTCAGTTAAAAGTGTCAGACCCAGATAGCACTTCATATCTTCCAATTCCAGGCTCATATTTTCCTTTTATATCTATTTTTGGTACCTATCTTTCATTTTCAAAGTATCTTCGAACCTACTGGTTCTCTCTCCAGGTGATGTGGATTTTCTAGATCCTTTTGTACTTTAACGTCTAGTGGCATCTTAATCTTTAAACGACAAGGCAGTTGGTCATGTGTCATATACTTTCACACCCAGACCACCCACACCCAGGCTTCGCCCACCGACAGGTAATGCTTACTTAGAACTTTTGAGGTCTTACCAGACAGACTATACAAAGAACACTATCAATGAGTTTTTAAAACTTGCGTTCTGGGTCTCGTGGGAGGGGGGCAGAGTACCTAACTGAGAGTTAATTGATTGTGTTTTCACCTCCCCTACCACTCATCCCCTTCCACCCTGAAAGAGTTTCCACACCATCCTACACTTCTATTATATGGCCTTAAGAAACATGATTTGCAACCCCGCCAGTGATTCATCAGATTAATGTAGACCAGAGGTAGTAATCATGGCTTGGAGATGAGGGAGTGAGGGCACGCTGACTGAAGAAATAAAGGGCAGTTTGGAAGGGAGAACCAGGGGCTGCTCACTCATTGTTTTTCCTGTCTGTCTGAAGTTCATTGTGTTCTTGAAAATGTTACTTTTCCAGCACCTAATGAATGATACATCAAGCGCTGCCATGAAACTATAGGGAGAAACTTTATGGTGTGACTCATGAGCTGTGCCGGATTACAGATCTTTTCTCATTAGTCTGATTAAAAACCTAAGCTCATTATGGCTCAGGAAGTGATTTAGTTTCAATGCCTTTTGGTTATGTTCCTTTTTTTAATTTTCCAGGAGCACATATTTTGGCTAAGAATTCATTTTCTATTTTAAATGGTTCTATATTTCAGTTCTTAAAATTTGTGTTCATTATATCGTTGAGAACTGTAAATATTCTTTTTATATTTTAACAACTATTTTTGAAAGCAAAAGCGATTTTGATTTTATCTCAAGCAATGTTTTTCTTCACAAATGGGTCTCTTCAAGAAGTGTTTTGGCATTTAAAAAAAAAAACTTTTTGATGAAAAAAGACCCATAATATTGTGGAAAGAGAATATTGGCTCTGAAATTAAGCCTAGGGTAAATTCCTACCTTGGCCATTTCCAATAATTTCATCATGGTCAATTTGCTTAAACCTAGTAAGTGTCAGTCTTTCCGTCTTTTAATGAAATTAGAATAATAACAGTGATTTAAAAGCATCGATATGAAGATGAAATAAGTTAATATATTTAAAGCATGTGAAACAGCAAGGGTCTGACAACACATGAGAGAGACTCCCTTACTTTCCCTGCTAATGTGGAGATACAGGGCTTTTATGGTCTTGTGCTAACCCAAAACTAATCAGAGAGGCTGATGAATTGATTTTAAGATATCCCGCCCCTGATATGAGGATTTAGTTGTGTGTTTGAATATCTCTGGGGACATGTGTACCGTTCTAAATGTAGAGTAGGAGTTGATAGCTTAGAAATTTGGAGATTATTTTTCATGAACGCTGCCTGGCACAAAGCATGCAAATGAATCACCATCTAGATGTTAAGATGTGTTAGAAGATGTTACCTTCATGCTATCCCAGTGGACTTCTCAGAGCAAAAGAGCTATTTTTCAACCTTGGAAATAGATCAGTGATAACCATGAACATGTTTCCTATCTAGTGAGAACTAGAATGCCAAATTGGGTACACATTAACTGAAAAATTGAAGATGTCAAGACGGTTTCTAGTATGTATACATGTCCCTTACGAATTGTAACTTCCCAAAACAATGATACCATAGTTCTAAATAGAGCATGGATGATTTTTGTTTTCTATGAGACATTTGGTGATGGCTGGAGACATTTCTGGCTGTCACAAATGGAGGGGTGGTACTCATATC
Organism: Mormoops blainvillei; assembly: GCA_004026545.1. Classification (NCBI taxonomy): domain Eukaryota; kingdom Metazoa; phylum Chordata; class Mammalia; order Chiroptera; family Mormoopidae; genus Mormoops; species Mormoops blainvillei. Next base: position 155,823 of record PVJD01000368.1, on the reverse strand, counting down.
AGGAATATTGCTAAACATCCCACAATGCATGGAGCAGACCCCCTAACAAATAATTGTCTGGACCAAAATTTTAATAACACTGTTACTGAAGAACTCTGGTCTGATAAAATCACCATTTCCCCCAAGTTTTTGAAATACTTTTGAAATGTTTTTTAGAGGTCTTGTGGAAACAGCCAGAGGCTTACAGAGTCTGAGGGGTTGTCATGGCTATTGAGTAGAGATGTGACCAGCTGTGCTTTCTTTCCATCAGAATTGATCAAACAAAATAGGTCTGAGGTACAAGAAGCCTAGTTTGAAATGAAGAACAGATTCCTTAGTAAGGAGGCACAATGCTGTTAACCTTGGGACAGGAATTTTAAGATAGACTAAGGAAATTATTTTCCTTCTTATATTTCACATTGATGGTCATCTTCCCATATCCCGAGTTGGTTATGACCAGTTAGAAAGTAAGAGAGCCTGGCTTGGATCCTATAAGTTTTTGTTAACTGAGGCTACTTGTTAACCTTCCCATCGTTAACATTTTGACTTCCCCTAAAAGGTACCATTTTGCATCAAAACAAAACTCTGGATAAATATAAATATTTTTCCTCTTTTTCCCTGTCATGTAATTCTCAATCAGCTTTGTTTTACCATATACCATCAACATCTACCTTATTGCCACACTTGAGGTATGCATGCAGTCTGCAAAATACCACTAAACACCAGGAGAAAAGGTTTGGTGCATAGTGAATATCCTGAAACTTTCTGTAATTACCTAAGTTGATGGCTATAGTATTCATAAGGAAAGGCAGCAGGTATGGAATGGAGAAGAGCTGGATAGATTTTCTTAGAGATATAGGCCTAAAACCATCCAAGTGGAGACTTTCCATTGTTTTCATGGTCACAATTGAACAGCCCCCTTTGTCTTCACTATTTCAAATTATCCCTCACTTTTACAGAGGTTATTTCATATGAAACCTAACATTCCATGACCGAATACAGTCTGATCTTAAGTAGTCTGTTTTCAAAATCAGGGCTTTATTAGTGTTGTAAATTGATACCTCAGAGATTCCAAACTCTTATGCCTTAAGAAATCTACCCAAGAATTAAAAGAACATATGCTGTTACCTTTTCATATACAATCACTAATTTTTTATGTGAGTTATCTCATTACTAAGGGCATTAAGTTTGGAAAATATGGAGGGTAATTTTACAGCTTAATTAAACCTTTCAATTTGTGAAAGTGCTCAACGTCAATGTGCAATACTCTTTAGCTATCAGTGGATGTTTAAATTGTGAAATCTTTATGAAAGGAATTGGAAAAAAATATGTCATCCTCTAAGAGAGGCATCCATTTGTTGAGCAATGTCATTAAGAATTAATATATGTATATATACATTACTAAAAAATATATACAGTGATGAACATTATATATCATTGGTATTAAGCTAAATGTTTATCAATTACAGCCTAGTAAAACAAATTTTAACAAATTTGATGAAATTCTAGATGTGTTTTACAAAATATAAGATTGATTTACATGTATTACTTTGAAAGCTCTCCACATCATATTAAATGGGAAAAAAAGAGGTCGCCCAAGTACTGTGGTTTTGTTTACATACAAGTGCACCAAAGAGAAAATAAAGACTGGATGGAAGGACATGCCTATTAAATGCCAAAAGTTGTCATTTCTAGGGAGAGAAGTAGGAATTTTTATTCCTATATTGGTAAAGTTTTTACAATGAGTATGAAGTCATTTTATAGTAATATAAAAATAATAAAATAGTTACTTTTTTAAAAAAAGTTAAAAAATCACAATACAGGTACAGAAAATTACCAGGCCTTGCATTAATTTATTTAACAAATGTTTGGGAGCACTAGCTGTATATCAATCGCTGCGCTTGTCACTGGTGATATGCTACTTTACAAATAGAATTCATGTGCAGTTTGGAGTGTAGTGGGAGAAACATTGATCAAATAATTGTGTGAATAAACACAAATTATAATTAAGAGCACGTAGATGAAAGAAAGGTACCTGATAATGTAAGAGCATATAATAGGGGAACTTGACCTAGATAATGAGCTTAGAGAAGTCATTTTCTAATGAATGAAATTTGACCTAAATATAAAGGATGAATAAGAACTAAATGGGTAAATGGGGTTATGAGCAACTTAGGTAAGGTAACCTGCATTTAAAGAGACTTTCTGGTAGGAGATACATTGACACATTCAAGTGATTGGGAGACAAGTGGCGTGGTTGGACCACAAAGGACATTGGGCCATGGTGAGAAACAAAGCAGACAGGGGCCACATACCACAGGTCCTAATTTAACTCACATTGAGGATTTTGAGACTATACTAAGATGGTGGGAGGCCATCTATTTCAGAAAATATAACAGAAAATGGTTGTGCATGAATTACTATTTTGGAAAGACCACTCTGGCTCCAATGTAAAAATAATGCTAGAATAACAAGATAGAATTCATGGAAACCAGTCAGGAACCTAGTGTGTGTTCACCTTACACCTATCACCTATGGAATGGTGGCACACTTAGTGGCCATTTTTCTTAAAATGTTGGAAGTACATGAATGATAAGTATTGGGGTCACCTTCACTAAATAATTTTTAGAACATCAACCAGTAGTGAATGGAATTTGATATGTTTGACGGAAACACATTTAACTTTGAAATATGCAGTTATTTTAGCACAATTATAATAGCTAGAATGTAACTTCAGAAACATATGATTAGAATTTAAGGGTATTTCTGAAAAGTACAACTTTTCAAAAGGATGGAGTGACCAATACAGAGGAGGCTAAAAGCAAGATTTTGATCAGTGTGTTTCTCATTGATCTGGGAGAGGGCTTGTGCCCCGATCGCTGCATTCCAGTCTACTTGGAAAGTATGTCTCTATAGAGGAAATGGATATTTCATTCAATCCCTTCTGCTCTGATTCCATGATGACTTATAAGCCTTCTAATTATAATTTGAATTCTGCATAGCATTCTACAGGACAAAAACATACTGTTCAATTGAAACAAGCCATTCTGATATAATGTAGAGTCCTATTTAACAGTAGACATTACTAAAAAGGCACAGTTGTTCTTTGCTGGTTTAATTTCAAAATGAGTCCTTCTGACCTCAAAAGACTAATCACCTTCAAGCAGCTATGACAAAGTTGAGGGTCTGGGCCTAACAAACCAGTAGTTACAGAAGCCTTTCTATCTGATTGCTGTTTCTGATCCCTGAAAGCCCAGTCGCTTTTCTTGACTGAAGTCATAGTTGGAATTTTGCGGTAGCTGGTTGCTAACAAATATATAAACAATTCAAGATAGTGGCTAAGAACATACAGTACATTTGAACCCAACTCTGCCTCTTGCTAGCTGTGAGACAGCGGGCAAATCATTTAATCATTGGAGTTTGAGTTTCTTCCATTATAAACTGGGGATAATTTTGACCTGAAATAAATGCCAATAACGATTAAATGAAATAAAACATCCAAAGTTTGTAACACTGTGCCTAACAGAGCAGATCTTCCATAAATAATAGCTACTGTTATGGTTGTTATTTTTATTTACTTTGCCCCTCAAAGCTCTGCAGTTTTATCTCCAGGCATCTCTAGAGAGATTCTGTTTCCCATGCTTCCAATAAATCCTTTGCACATGATACTGTACTTTGCCCACCCTATTTTAATATTTTACTTCTCTTTTTCATTCTGTTCTCAGCTCAGCCATATTTTCCATGGTGTAAATATAGAGACATCCTCCTAATACTTGTATTCTTGTCACGTATTTTAAATTCTAACTCTTGAAGGAGATGCCTGTGACACAAAATGTGAGTTTGATATTGATGAGGGCGTCACTGGTAGAAGGAATTTAATGAATGTATCTTACAATTCTACTCAGATAAGCAATAAGAAAAAGCCCCAGTGCATCACCAAAATGAGGGGAAAGTGAAATCCCTATCAAACACTGGGGTGTTTTCTCTTTGATCTGCCACATGTCATCCTGCCTGTCTGCAGCCGCACACCAGCTCTCTGGCAGGCAATATCTCTGCTCATGAAGATGAACAGGTGCAGTGACTTTTCCCACAGGGAGGGCAAAGATTAATGAAGTGTGTGTGTAAATTCTAGGAATACGAGAGGCAACAGTCAGCCTTTTAATAATACTTCAATTAACACTGATATAATGCATTAACTAACCCTCAGCAGCACATTTTGACTCATTTGTTAATCTTGTTCTTAACAGCAGCTGTTCAACTGTATCAAAAAGCATTGCTTCCTTACTGCATGTTAAAGAGCCCAGAGCCATATAACTGTCTACAATGTAATCATTGTACTTGGCTGAGAGGAGCTTGTTAGTGAAGACAAAAAAAAACCCCACAAAATATTGAAAGTGTAAATACATGTTAAATCATTGCCTGCATTGCGGGTCATTGCAGGCTTCCTGGTTGTCCGGCACAGCAGATTTTGTGTGGAACCTCCCTAATAACCCAAGATGTTTTTCATTTTCTATATGTTTATCAATGTTATTTTGTAGCCTAGAGCAACTTCCTCATAATTTGAAAGCTAGGTCACATTTTACTAGTTCCCCCCATATTTACCCACCCTTATTAGATCATCTTTGTTCATATTTATTATCCTTCCTTCTATTCTTGCAGTGACCACACTATTTTATAGAAATCTGCTTAAATTTATCGGAAAATCTCACTAGACTTTGAGCCTTGGGGGCTGAGGCTGGGGGTTATTTATTTCTGTATCTCCAGAGTCTGCACAGTGGTTAGTGTCTGGTAAGTTCTCAGTAGTTGTATGTAATGTTAATAAATCAATAAATAAAATGTATGTAAGTTAAGAGATTTTTATTCGAATCAGGGTTTTTATGTCATTTATATTCAAAAATCCACAAAAATGATAATTACATTTTTAAGAATTATTGCCTCTTATAATAACTATGATTAAAACTAATTATTACTCATGAAACTGCAGCCTTAGTCTCTACATGGGGACTAAGAATTCATTTTATTCTGTTTACCATGACAAATCATTCTGACTGTCCAACGGCTGAAAGTTCTGCTAAATATCATAATTAAGCAATAGTTTAAAAAGAATGCCAGATATTAAGAAGCAGAGAAATTGCTCTCTGAGCAAAATTTCCAATAGCCCGTGCCTTTAAAAATTATGCTGTCTTTTTCACCCACTGATTACCCACTCTATCTCTTGTCTGCTCACTTAACTGTTCTCCACTTTTCAAACTCAGTTTCACTGTATATGTGAGGCAGGCTCCCATCTATAACATGTATCTACACCCATCCAAGTAAACATTTTCTGTGTTAATTGTTCAAAAGTGTGTTTGTCACTAATCTACTCCCTTTTGAATGACCAGCACCAAGTCTTTTCATCTTTGTATCTCTCCTTTATGTCAGAGTATCTAACACATAGTAGGTCCTTAAAAATATTTGACAGATAAATGGTTATTTAATGTAAACAGTGACTTTGGATTATGGCTGTTTAGTGTCCATGATGATTGCAGTTTAGTAGGAGCATTTTCTTGTCAGGGATAATAAATCTATATTTAAACACAGCTGAGTATATGAAAAATGCTTCCAAAGCTTGGCTTGCATTCTGGTACTTCATCTTTTTTATGTCATTCTTGAATTAAAGCTCACAAGTTTAGTGCTCTCAACACTATATCACTCAGAAGCTGACTTGATTTACTGGAATAACCCAATGCAAACTTCATGTCTTTAAAGGATAGATAATCCCAATACACAGACACTCTTGGGAAATAAACCTAATAGAGACTTAAACATCGGTTCTGAAAAACCTTCCACCATGAGATGGCATTCTGTAGCTAATCAGATATGTGGAGATTAAACACACACACACACACACACACACACACACACACACACACACACATACACACACACACAGCCTTAGGCTCTGTTTTTGATTTTTTTAATATGAACTGCTGTGAGATTTGGTAAATTATAAGCCCTGTGATATTTGGCATGGTTTATGAAGGTTGGGTTTGCTCAGTTGCCCTATGAATGTTATTTCCTTATCTCTTTCCATCCTGGTGGGAGCAACCCACCACGTAAATAGTGCTCTAAATCATTACACAGTAAGTTTGTGCAGTTGAGTCCATGATTATTAAAATTATTCCCTCAAGTCTATTCATAGAATAAGAGTTCCTTCAGGATGTAAACTTTGTCTTATGTATCTGCGTATTTCCGTTCTCTTGATGCATAGTACTGGACATGCATTAAGTATTTAATAAATACTTGTCATTGGAGGCTGCTGTTGAATTTCCATACACTTACCTGCTTTTCTCTTACTACACATAAAAGCACACAAACCCATAATATTTGGGGCCTACGGGGAATTTTTGAAGCCTAAATTATCATGTATTTGATATTTGTCCTATCATTCAGTGCTGTTTACACATTCTGTATTACATTTTCCACTTTATGAACTGTGACTAGTAGACATTTCCATCCTTCAGTGGGTTCCATGCACATCAAAATTAGAAAACTATTTTGATATCTCAATGGCACTAAGGATGGCAATAATTCCTCCTGCGAAGCAGAATTGCACGGTGGGAAAGAGCATGACTGCTACCATCCGACCAACGCAAATAGCAGGGTTTGCTGATAAACAGGGTGGCCAAAGAGCATTAAAATGGCGCTTAAACGTTGGCGTCGTTTATGAAAATGGAATGACTGGAGGAGAGCCAGTATTTTATAAGAGACCAGTTCCTTGGACAGGTGAGGTCCAAGATACCCCATAGACAGCAAAATTAGAAATATTGAGTAGGCAGTTAGATGCCTCTCTCTAAAGTTCAGAGAAGACATTTCCCACCAAAGGTAGAAACAGGGGTATACCAAAGTGAGGCAGTATTTCAAACTGGAAGATGGAATTAAATATTCCCCGAACATTGGACGTTATTACTGAAGATGTCACCATCGTCATCCTCATCACTGTCGGCGGCATCATGAGTGTGATCCTCACTGTTAGCCCTGTTTTCCTTGGTGAAGGCCTTGCAGTCTCTGCCCTCTCTGGAAATACGGTCTAGTATAGAGATTGTCATGCTGAAATAATTTTTTTGTTTTTATTTATATAATTGAGAACAAGCAGGAATGAGAATGAACTGGGGAAAGAGAGTACAGCAATTCTATAACCTGTAGCTGGAAGAGCAAAGAAGATTTTGCAGTTGATGAAAACATTGTCAGGCCTAAAGGTCTTTTGAATCCATTTGCATACTGGATAAAGAATAGTTGATATAAATTAAATCTAAGTGACGAAATAAACCTATTCGAGTCCCAGGGAGAGATTGTTTGAGGAATTAAGGGCAGGTCTGTGCTTTTATTTCAGAAACATAATATTTGCATTGTGTAATAGAACCATGTTAATCTTACAATTGGTTTTTCTGCTCACAATCCCTTTTCTTAGTCACTGATACTTAAAAGGTTTCAGAAACCTCAGGTAATAATAATCTGTCAGGAAAATTCCAGCAGTTTAGGCACCATTCAAAATAAATTCATTTACCTGATCATTTTCTACTAAAAGTGGGTCTAATTTCAGAAAATCAGTAGGCTGCAATGTCAAATTCTGTTTATGAATTAGAAATTAAAATCCCTTACTCTGAAGTGGGATTTAGCTAGTCTTTTCAACATTTGTTTTAGTTTTAAAAAACAATTCTACAATGTATACTACTGTTACTAACATTAACACATTAACTTCCAGTTATTTGTATCTACTGTGCCAAGTACCCCTAAACACTTGAGAATTTATTGCATTTAAAATTGACAGCAATCTTATAAGGAAGCCATTGTCCCTATTTTACAGATGAGAAGTGAAAATAAGGGATTTTAGGAGAGTGTGTTTCCTAAAGCAGATTCAGATCAGGAGGTCTGGAGAGAGACCTGAAATTTTGCATGTCTTACACACTCCCAGACTGACCTTAGAGATTAAGGGACTCAACAAAAATTTTCCTGGTCCAGAGCTGTTGCTTATAATCTTATTTTTAACCCAGTTTTATCCCATTGTAAAAACACGATTCCTTCCAACAGTTGAGCTCCTTTCCCTAGTATCCCATGGCAACCCAGCTCCATGAGGGAGAGACGCCTGCTTCATGCTTTCTGCATGTGAGACTGTGAGTGTGCCCTAATGTTTGAACTTCATACTCTCCTATGACTGCTTCTTGCTTCTGCTACCCCACCAAATCACAGGTCCACATTTTGCCTTTATAATCTGTCTATTCCCTTGAATTTAGTAAGGAGAGTAAAATGTGTGCTTCTTTGCCCACATTCTAAGGATCAAATTCAAGGGCTTCCCTAGATTATCTATGTAATTATCCATTCTTCCTTCCCATCCACTACTCTTCTGCCTTTTTACATTAGCACGAAGGTGTGGAGGAACAAAGGACCCACTGCTCCCTGAATATTCTCACCTCCTACCCTCCTCCCTACCATGCCTTTCCCACTTATATTCTCACTCATGCCATTTGTTATTCTTGGAATAACTTTTTACTTTATGTCTACCTTCTCTCCTCTTTTTTGAAGGTTTTCTGAAATCTCACCTCCAACACTAAAGTTTTCCAAAAATGAAGCCCTGTGATAATTCTCTTCCCAAGGCTGATGAGTAACTTTCACATTTTTTTATCCCATGAACTACAAACATACTTTCCTAAATGAATATGACTATAAAATTAGTTTGTGTCTTTCCTGTGAAATTTTTCTTTTACAGCTATGTATGTTGTAGATTCATATTAAAGTTACAAGGTACCTGAGATTTTTATAGTAAAAAATAACCATCATTCTACAACTAGATAATTAATCACAGAAAGCACAGATTTTTTTAAATTACTTGATACCAATATCATTGTAAGAATTGAGTAAATAGAGAAAGTTATGTGCTTAGCAGTTTAAGTACATGTCGGGGGTGGGGGGTGGGTGACAGAAAATACTAAAACAAAATTTTAATAGCACAGTTTATTAGTAAAATTACTGAGAACAAAAATAGTTCAGTACAAATTTAGTATTCTTTCCACTACACCACACTGGAATCAAGGCATTTAAAATTCTCAGACTATGACAATAACAGGGTAAAAGTAAGTGCCTGGGTTTTTAGGACTCAAAATAACAACACATCCGAATCTTTCCCTGGCCACGGCTGTTAAGGCATACATGTTTCACAATATTGGTTGAGGAATATGATCAGAAAGCTTTCCCTGCTTTTTAAAATCCAGAAGAAGGGCAGGGAAAGATGAACCTGAAGGTGGGGCCCTGAACGAGTCTAAATGAACAGTAGAGACCCTGAGGCATCTGTAGTCAAACCGCATCCATAAGTTCACCTTTTATGGTATTAGAGTATTAGACCCACCCTCTGAAGCTGTCCTGTCAACCTCCTGAGGGAAAAAGAAAGAAAAAGAGAAAGAAAATAGTGCCTCTATATTTCAGACTTGGAGTTCCAACTGTGTTTCATGCAACTACCTTCTATTATAGGCAATAAGGCGTCTCTTCTTGTTCTCCACTTCCCTTGTTATCTTAAAATCATTGATTATGCATCCCAGATCAGGGCACTTGATGTCATTCTTGATGCTTACCTGCTCTACTCCCATCTTCTCCCCATTTAAGCAATAACAGAGTGTCAGCTATCCACGGAGATTTTTTAGATCCACTTTCTCCTGTCTATCCCAAATGTCACTGTGTTAAATCCAGTACCTAAATCATCTCTTACTTGGAAAATTGCAATTGTAACCAAATGCTCTGGATGCTCCTCCATTTTCAATACAACAAAAATTTCTCACAGCTTTTTCCTCGCCACCTAAGGCTGCTAACAACAGCTTTTGGTGAATATTTACTACTGACTCTGTCTTTTGAATTAGTCCTTGCTTCTCTCATTGGCAGGTAAGGTCTTCTATAGATTGGCACAGCCCAAAAATAGGTTCTTGGTAATGTCACATAACCGTCAGCCAACAACACTGAGTTGAGTCTTGAATACCAGGAACTACGGGTATATACCTTATTAGTGTTTGACTGTTTTTCAGTGTTTGTTACATATAAAAGCCATACTTTCTCTTTAATCAGAAAATACTGTATCTTTCAACCATAAAAACAATTAATCCGAGTCTAAAAGTTTGCTGTAGTGTTGATAACTACTGGGTGGTACTTTCTACAAGGAGATAAACTGCATATTAGTAGCTTGAGGTCTGTTGAATAACAAAGCATTTAGTTTATTTCTATCTTTATCAATTGTTTTCATTTCCTTTTGGGGAATATATGTTTTAGTGGGTTGGAAAATATTTTAATTTCCATTGGCTATCTGGTAAAATTTTAATTAGGCACGGGAAATTCTGTGTGCTAGTTAAAAATAAAAGGAAATGTCTTAGCTTTAGTGAATTATTTTACTTTAAAAATGGCAAGATAAAATATCACAGGAAAGAACAGTTTCTTGGCCTGCTTCTATGAGAACTTCTTTGGGTGAATACATTTGCAGAGATGTATGAAAGCATTCATTAGAAGTGAATCATGCGTACTTCAAATAATTTTCCATTCAAGTGAAAGTTAACTCATAGTTTATACAGTCAGGGCCAATAAACTACACAATCCACATACCAGGAGGAGTAGCAACAATTTATAAGATGCTCCAGGTTTCCTGAAGTTAGAGCACACTATGTCTACACAGATGATAGGGTAAGCATTGAAATGTGAGGTTGTCAGCATCCCTTCGATGTCTTTTAAACAAAAATCCTAATAAACATTGACTAATTTTCACTCTGTGTGATCCTATGGAAGAAAAATTTTGTTTGGGCCTTGGAATCTGAAGCGTGCAATGAACCTAGATTTCTTTCTGGCTTTTTTTTTCTTCATTTTTGTAGTAGAAATAGTTTATTTTTCAGATATCAGCCTCATTAAATTTGCGAGCTGCAAAGACACATAAATAGCATTCAGGGCATTTGTGCATATGATGCTCTCGGTAATTTTAAGAGGCCTCCACCAATTTACCACTTCACAGTAGCCAAAGTAGGAAAGTGGGAAATTCATCTCCTGCGAATCATCTACTTGCTAATGCTAAATACCACTGAAAATAGCTATCTTCAATATGTTTGTAAATGGAGAAAGCATATTTTCCTAAAAAAATAAAAATAAACTATGACTCAATTACTGTGTAAGATTATTTGTTTGGTGGTGAGTGCCATATTACCGCCCTTAATATACCATAGGAAGGAGATTCTTTATTACTCTTTAGTTTTTCTGCTGAACTAGATTCTTCATCATTCAGATATTTTTCTGAGATTGAAAGTTAAGTATTTTGGCAAATGTGTTTGTTTAAGTCTTTTGGGCCGCTATATGAATTGAGGGACATATGGAGAGACAGGTCTGCATGGTGGTACCCAATGAAATTACAACAATTGCATTTTATTGTGACTCCTTCCAGAATATTTCAGAGAGAAGAACAATGTTAGCTCTCCACAAAGATAAGGAAGAGAATGATGAATAGATTTCCATGTCACAAAATATATTTACAAAATATTTAAAGAGAATTTATCTTTAGCATTTACCAAACAGATTTTCCGCTTAGTAGGTAAAAGGTATCACTTTCTTGTTCCATCACCTTTTCCAAAATCCCACTGAGAATTTGTAAATGGGAGAATGACCGAGAAGTGCTGAGGAAGCCCATTTCCCTCTGTTCAGCCTCCCACCCCTAAACATCACAGAAATGAAGATTGCTTTGACTCCTCCCACTTGCTCCTCTTTCTGTCAATAAGCAAATTAAGTGTAAGTGCCTCCCTGACATTCTTCTGGTGGCACAATGAGAAGAGCCCCTACATTCTCCTTGGGACATTTCCATATGCTTCTGAAGGCTCATGCACGAGAGCCAGAGGGGTCAGAGAGTATTAATCTCAGTGAGGTAGAAAGGAATCTTATTCTAATGACTCTCTAAATAAAACTCAGAAACCAGAGCAAAACTAAGTAAAACAAACCCTTGGCACTATGAATATCAGCAAATGACTTATGTTGGAATGGACATAACCTGGTGGATATGCCAATATTTGGACCTTCCCTCAACTGCATCAAGAACAATCCTTGTCTTAAATATGGTGGTAAGAAACACAGTGACCAGCATGATTATATCATAATGTTATATAATATATAAATATGAACTTTATTAGACTCCATGAAATTCCAGAGGTCCCTAATAATGGTGAGACATGGGTGATCATGAAAAATTCTACTGTCAACCTGTTCAAGAAGTTTGAGCTGCATGACTTTGCAGCCATTTGGGTTGGAGAACAAACTGTCATACCATGTCAGGCTCTCAGATCCTGGTGCCCACAGTAGGAACCATTTGATCATCAGATGCATGATCGAACTTATTACCTGCTGCCAGAACCAGTCTGATTTGAAATAAGAGTTTTGGTTGTTTGCTTTCTTTTGTATTTTTTTTTATTTTTAGGGATAGCACATTATCCCTTGGTCAGCCCATTCTTTTATAGTAAGATAAAAATGGATTTGAATACCAGATCGGCAACTTGCTTATCTGCTTATCTGTCCTTGGGAAACTTACTTGCCCTTACTGAGTTATAGTTTCATCTGTGTAAGTTTCTTCATGGGTCTAGTGAAGATGCCAAATATTTTCCTGTGGGCTTGTTGGAAGAGTAAATACTATGCCCGAATAGTAATAGGAACATCAATTCTGCATCTAGTTATCTTTACTGCTTCTAGAGAGTAAGTTTTCTACCTGAATATGAAAGTTGGGATGTTGTACCACTTCTTGAATTCCAAGTCATACCTCGGTCTTTATAAGTGGGCTCTTCCCTTGATGTTAATCCTTATGAACCTATTTTGTTCACCTGCCTAAGATCTGGATTTGGAGCTCTTGCCTTACTCTTAACTAAAAGACAGTAAGCCAGCAGCCCTGTGGAGCTTCTAAGCATTATCTTTTCTACCTACTGAACTACCTCACTTCTCTAAGGCTGTTCCTGATAACTTATGTTCACTGTACTTAGTTATTATCATATTTCTTGGGCATTGGACTTTGCCTACCAATAGGAACTTTTTCTTGACTTCTGTAGTTTGGCTAACTTCCCCCAGCCCATGTCCTTCCCTGGCGAGCACTCTCTATGCCAGTAATAGTTTGTTCTCTCAAGAGACATTGAACAATGCATGGCTGAGTCCCAGGATATGAAATTATAGGCTGTTGGCAAGATACTAAGAGAGTGGGTTAACTTCTAACAATAAGAATATAATAAAATAACAACCATCTTTGATAGAATGATTCTTAGGTAAGTTGTATTTGCTGCTTCGCAGGTATTATCTATAAGCTGCAGAATAACACTGAATGCTGACTCTTATTCCCATTTTACAGATCAAGTAAATTTGGCTCAAATACACTGAGTAACTTGTCCAAGAAAATATTACTGGCAGTAGTGGGGAAAAAATCAAAATTGAATTCGATCAATTGTGATTCAAAAACCTATGCTTTTTTTTTCTTTTTTTTTAACAAATGGCTTCAATAGTATCAGCTATTAGGCCCCATTTTTGGTGCTATTACAGTAAAAGTCTCATGTACTTGGAACTTTTGTTTAATATAACGGAGATAGTGGCCCTGGCAGGTGTTACTCAGTGGATGGAGTGCAGGCCTGTGAATCTCATATGATGGAGATAGTTTTTTCCAGAAACAGTCTGTTGTTCTAATATCTATTATCAACAACTATGAAGACTCGTACTTAATTCTCTAACACACTCATCATTAGAGGTTTTTCTTCCTCAACTTGAGGAATTATAAATTATATAATGGTGGCAGTTTTATAGTAGAGGTTGATTTGACTTGGTGGCCTTTGACATGACATGATCAGGTTTTTACCTGTTTTAAGTTAATAGAAGCACCTCTCTGTAACCATAGCCTGTATCTCTTTGTACACAGCATCAGTCCCTTGATTTTATGTCATTCTAGGAAGGTATACTGAAAAATAAAATTAATGGATGTAACATTTGGGAGACATGACTTAGTTTATAAACCCCCTTGTTCTCAATAAAGTGGGCAATTATATGGAAAATAACCTTCCAGTTGGGACTGGGTTTAAATCATCAACACCACATCTATGGCCTTGGGTTATAGTTTTCTCTGGGCTGCCTTGTATTTGTTTGGATTAAGGGACATATCACAGAGCATACATCCTAACACTATTATTCATCCCATTATATATGACACAAATGTGAAGGAGGCAGGGGCACACTTATGAAGTATTCATGACACATTCCTTTTCCATCAACCCACATCCACCCACCCTGACATTTCTCAATCCAAGTTAGGTAGTAATTCTTTTCCTCGTCCCATGTTATCCACACATTCTTTCAGGTCAATACACAGATGCTTTTACTTCTCTGAGTTTGAAAAATAAATCATACTCCCACACCCATCTCTAAAAGATTATTCAAGGTCATGACAATAACAACTCTTTCTTCCTGTGCAAAAAAGAATAACTGTGCTTTCTTACAATGGTTATTCTTTAGTGTTTGCCTTGAAATGCTCTTGGGGTAAAAAAATAAAAAAAGTTAAAAGAGTAGATTGGAGTTTCCATTGCCCTCCATGAATTCAAAGTGACTTGCTAATATGAATCAACACATAATATGTTAAAAGTAAGAGCTTTCTAGGTTCATTACAATATCTAGATCACTTAGTTTTTAACTTTGGCTGCGCATTATAATCACCTGAAGCACATTGATGCATATATTTTTGTTACCTGTGGTCCTCACTCCTTTATATTCTTTTTTTATTGTTGTTCAATTACATTTGTCCCACTTTTCCCCCCGCTGCTCTCCCCTGCCCCACCCACCCCCTCCTTCACTCCTTCAGTCAGTCCCCACCCTGTTGCCCATGTCCATGGGTCCTTTACACATGTTCTTTCACTAGACCCTTCCCCTTCTTTCCCGTGTTACCCTCTCTGCCCTCCCCTCTGGTCCCTGTGAGTTTGTTCACTCTTTAATATTCTTAAAATAATCAGGGTTTGGTCCTCAGCATCAGTATTTTTTAACACATTTTGAATGTGCAGCCAGGGGTGAGATTCACTACGCCAGACAGTATGACACAGGAGTTAAGAGCACAGGCTTGGCTGAAGTTGGGTCTCAGCTCTCTTATCAGCTAATAAATCTTGGGCATTTGTTTAACTGTCCTCATCTTCAGTTTCTTCTTCTATAAAATAGCTTGATGATGCTTACTTAAGAACTTATTATGGGAATGGAATTAGATAGTGAACATAACGTGCTTAGAGAAGGTCTGGTACTTAGTTATTGCTCAGTGAGTTTTTTCGTTTTTCTTTTTCTGTTTTTTTATTTTAGTGGGATGATTATGGTTTCCCAGATTTTTAAATGTGCCTCTATGGTACTGCTCTAGCCAGAAGATGGCATTTTTACTGACTAATATTTTACTTAAATTTCCAAATTTGAATGTATCACAAATACCAATAGTAATAATCACAAATATTTATTAACTATAATAGTATATGCCAGGTTTTGTGTCGAATTCTTTATATAAATTATATTTTATCCTGTTTGAAATTTTGAGGTGTGCTTGAACCCATTTTCATAAGAGAAGACACAGATTTTGAGAGATTTAAATTTTTTCCCAAATTATCTGGTGTGAAGAGTTGGGACTCAAATCTATGTCTGAATACATATATCTAAACCCAGACTTTTAACCATTATACTGTCTTGTCACCAAATCTGTACAGGATCAATACATAGTTCCTTTGAACAAGGTACCCTTTGTCACTCCCTTCTTGACTGAACTCGGACCGTGAAGACCAGGGCCAGCGTCCTGCAGTATGACTGCACCGGAGCCTGTACTGAGGGAGCCCTCTGCTTGGAATTTAACTCTTTGGAGTTGCCACCTTGAAATGCTTAATAATTTTGTCTTTGAACTTATGATTATAAGTGGAATCTAATAGAACAATGGCAGATGCCCTGGGAATGTGGAGGCTTAGTTTACACACTTCTCCCCAGGGAGAAGCTAAGCCTCCTTCTTCCCACTTCCTTTCTGGGAGGGGTTGTCAGTCACCTGTGCTCTGCCCCTGGTGACTCTATGTTCCCATCGTACTACTGCTCCTTCCCTCCTCCTGAGTGGGTGACTTGGTCACGTTAGTTGGGGTGGGGAGGTGTGTGTTTCACCACCGCTCTCTGCCCCTGGCAGACACCTGCATGTGTTTGCGTGGGGGTCGAGTTTAGGCACACATCCTGCGACATGTTGCACAGAGCAAGGAAACAGCCACCCTCAGCCCTACCTGGCAGTGCCATGGCTCATTTAGCAGGTGAGGTATTGTAGCAGGGACCTCTTCCCCATTCTATTTCTATTTTTAATAATATGATCTTTATTATATTTTTTCCATTACCATTTAGCTCCCTTATACTGCCCTCACTCCCAGCCATCAGTACCTTCTGATGTAGGAGTTGTAATCCTTTGAAAGTCACCCATCTGTTTTGGTTTGAGGTGACACCCCCCGTGAGAAGTATAAGTTGGTTTCTGTAACCCAGCTGGAGTCTACTTTTTCTTTTTACACTGGACCCTTGAATTATGTAGTTAGGCCCTGGCCGGTGTGGCTTGGCTGGTTGGAGCATTGTCCGGTGCATCCAAGGGTTGTGAATTTGACCCTAGGTCAGGGCACATACCTAGGTTTCAGGTTCTGTCCCCCATCAGGGTATGTATGAGAGGCAGCCAATCAATCTTTCTCTCTCACATCAAGGTCTCTCTCTCTCTCCCCACCTTCCTCTCCCTCTAAAATCAATAAATGTATCCTTGGACAGGGATTTAAAAAGAATTATGTAGTTATTACTGATGAAAGTTAATAAGAAAATACAAAACAGTGCCACTAAGGTGGGTTTGAGGTGGCTAGCTTGTTGTTTTGAAAGGGAAAAGTCTACCCTGGCCTGGTGGGACCCAGGCTAGAGCAGTGTGCCCAGGGTTTAGAACCACAAGCTTTGGAGTTTTAAATGTTCTCACTGTAAATGCCAGCTCTGTGATTTATTCATTGTGATATTGGTTAAGTAATTCACCATCTCTAAGCCTCAGTCTTCTATAAACTGAGTATAGTTATTCTACTCACCTCATGTCTTTTACATGGAATTAAATAGGACAATGCATGCAGAGCAAATGTTTACAGTATCTCAGGAATAGTAAACACTAAATAAGTGTTGTTATTTATTTTCTTCTTGACTCAATGCCTCTCTGGACCAATGAAGTATTTGATCAGGACCCTATAAAGGAGAAAAAAAATTGCCGATAAGTTGCTGCTTATTTCTCACCCTCCTCTCTAAGTCCCACCAAGAAAACCTGTTTTATTCTCTATTTGTTCCATCAAATTCAAGATAATTATAGTTTCCTATAGTACACTTGTACCAGCCACCTCAGAGAATATGTTGTGTCTGCAATAAGAAGTTCAGCTTTGCTCTTCCTCCTTTCTGCTCCACGAATGCCACATTTGAGGCTGAATAGGAGAAGCACTGAAGCAATAGTTACTGTGCTCCCACTGAAATGAGGAACAAGATCAAGCTGTCCCATACCTCCTCGACCACCAAATAGCCCTCCAGATCATCCATATGTTGTCCTTCCTTCCTCTTCCTCCTCTCCCCTCTCTTTCTCCCTCTGGGGATGTCCATTCATAGACCCATGCTAATGTTCCCTGAAACATTTAAAATGCATTTCCAAGTGACAGGAAGGGCCGCCATGCAGAAGCATCATCTTTTTTATTTCCATTCTCCGGCACATTAATTGGTTGGATTGATTTTCTGGGCCAACAAGGAGGGGAAATACACATTAAAGAAAGATTGATAGATGACACATATTTTTTGAGTTTGAAAATGCTTTTTATTTTCCTCAGAAATAAATATGCAGGATATCAAGAGGCCTAGAAAGATCAAGAAGTACACTTTTTTCCCTTCATTTCTTCTTGTCTTGCTTGAAATACAGTTTTCTAAATAAAAATTACATAAACAGATATTAACCAACATTTCACCTAGAGCAGTTGGTGGAAAATAAATATATACAAAATTTAATGCTATGAATGATTGAAATTTTAAAAATGATATTTCTCTTTGTATTTAACAATTTTTTCTTAAAACTAATTTTGTTGGCAGAGGCATATAAAGGTATATACCCTTATAAATTACTTGTAAGAATCTAAACCATAAATCTTTCTTGGCTATAACTTAAAAATTATGTTTCAAGGGTCTCAAAACTGTTAGACCCTTGAGTTCTAATTATTTCACATGTAGTAATATTGCCTAAGAAAGTGATAGGAAGTGCAGAACAAGATCTATACATCAAAGTGTTTGTTTGCACCATCAATTAGAGTAGTAAATAATTGACCACAAGATGAATGTAAAAATATAGGGGATGAATAAATTATTTATTGCTTTTATTCCCTCTTCTCTAATTCTCTTCTTAGCATTTCCTCTTCTCTAATACCCCACCCACCCTTCTCACTCACTAAATATTACTATCTCTTCTAGTTTGATGGTGTTTATCTGAGGACAATGAAGCAAGTGGGAAAAGGCTCTGCACTACTATATTTGATCTGCTTTTGATGTCTCTTAAGAGTGCATTTGTAGGTGATCATTATTATACTGGGTATCTTGAACCATTCCTTTCTGTATTATGGGCAGTGTCTCTACTAGGGAGAGAGACTCCATTTGACCAGACTCTGAGATCTTATTATCCTTCTAGGGAGCACATGTTGTCAATTCTTTTTAAGATGGGTGCAGCAAGACTATGATACAGCTCCCAGTTGGTCCATAAGAAATACTTATACATCCTTTGCCTTGAAAATTCTATATATTTATAAATTTCCCAGTGGACTCGCCTCTTCTTTTCCTACCATCAATCACAGTAGCTATTTAGTCAAAATCTTGCAATTTTAGGACTTTCCAGAAAAGAATTTGGTACCAGTTGCTGTGCTCCCATTGAAACAAGGGAGAGAGGTTAAGCTGCCTCATAGCCCTCTTCAAACCTCTCACGTCGAACAGAAATGGCAACATCCTCCCCTTGTCTGGTGAAGAGCAAAGTATGTAGCCTCACCCTCAACTGCATTTCCAAGGAAATTTTCTCTCCCAGACTTTTAACTTTCCTTCTCTTATGTACCCTTGAATGAGTGCTAGGTCACAGTTGAAAAAATAGATATGGGTTGCCTTCTTTGCAAATTCTACTAAGATAGTGTAAGACATTCCTTTGAATGTCATGGTTGTTGGCATCTGTGGTCTTGCAAGTTCAGTTCAAGTTGAGACTGAAATAGTCTTATTTTTAGATTTTTTCAGATTATGCAACATTAATTGAGGATATATGCGTGTATAATTATATGAAAGAACACACAGTTGTATTAATCCAGGGTTGGGATCGGGGATGACTATCCCAAAGAAAGCAGTTGCCAAGCTGAAACCTGAAGTATAACTAGGTAGGCTGAAGGAGATACGTGGAATGATAGCTAGACAAGCAAAGGGCCTCATTAAAAAGTTATTGTAGAAAAGCAACATGGCATGGCCACTTTGGAAAAAGAGTTTGGAAGTATGGAAAGCAGTTTCTGGTAAAGTGAAACATACACTTATTATATGACCTAGGAATCCCATTCTGAGGTGGAACGATAACTTTTATTCATACAAAAATCTGTATGTGAATATTTATAGTGGTCTTATTCTCTAATTGGTGAATGGATAAACTTTGGTGCACCCAGACAATGGAAGACCGCTCAACAATAAACAGAAACACACCACTAATATATGTTCCAGTGTGCATGAATCGCAGAAGCATTAAGCTAAGTAAAAGCGTTCAGACTCAAAAGGCCCCACATTGTATGATTCTCCTTGTGTGATTTTCTGGAAAAAAATAAATCTATAGTGACAGAAACTGATCATGGGCTACCAGGGACTGGAGAGGCAAGGACAGAGGTTGACTACAAAGGGTCATGAGGGAGTTTTGGAGGGTCATGGGAATGTTCTATGTGTTGATTATGGTGTTAGTCACCTGTCTCTATTCTTTCATCAAAGCTCATAAAACTGTATAGAAAAAAGGTGAATTTTATTATACATAAATTATACCATAATAAAAAAAAAGAGTATGGCTTCTTTGAGGAACTGAAAAATATTACTGTAGAAATACAGCGAGAAGAAAAAGTAAATGATGAAGCAAGAAAGAAATATAGGTATCAAGTCATTAAGATCTTTGTAAATCACATTCAGGAACCCAAACTTTATCCTTAAGCTCGTGGTGAGGCATTGAATGGTTTAACTTGGTTACAAATCATCTTAGGACTCTCACTCAGCCAATAGGGTGACAGCAAGACTAATTCAGATCTTAGGCAGAAATGTAGTAAACTAGGTAGAAGATATGCTTGCCTGAACTAGGAGAGTGTAGTGGGAATTAATTCATTTTTTAACAAATATGTTTTGAGTGCTGATTATGTTGTAGACACTGAGCTCATTCCTGGAAATAAAATGGTCAGTAAAAAAAAAGGACTTACTTGGGCCTGTTAGAACTCATGATCTGGTGGCAAAGACAGAAAGTACATAATTTTGTCTGTGATAAATTCTAAGAAAAAAGTGGTAGTTATTATTAGGAAAACATGTACTAAAAGGGGCTGTGTCAGACATGGTTAGTGAGTCAACCAAAATCTATTATCCCTTTCTTATTAACAGAAACCCCCATTGGGTTTGGGTCACCTATATGTTAGTTGTACCGAAAAAAAAGAAAATTATTTCCCAGTTTCCCTAGCAGTGAGGGGTGGCCATGTGATGCAATTCTGGCCAATAATAATATATATAATCCTGACCTGATTATTGCCTCCCCTTACTGTATTCTTTAACACAAGTGATGTGATAACGGTCAAATTAAGGACAATGTCAATATTTGTGTTGGCATGGCAACTGTTAATGAATTTTTAAATTGAATACAGGATAATAATTATTGATTGTTACTTTTATGGGGCTTGTGTGTGTTCCTTCCTCTTTCCCCACCCCTCCCTCAATATCTCAACAGAGATATAGACAAAAAGAAAGGTTTCTCCTGCATGGTATAGCTCACCGTATTAAATTCTTGTGTTCTCTCTCTCCGATCCACTGCTCAAACAGCAATGTCGGAAGATGGGTTTCTCAAACCTACAGCAGGGTAAATAGAGTGGCTAATTTTTTTTCTTTTATGGGTTATTGTTTTTTCATGCAAAGCAATGCTAATCAATTGGTGCTAACATTCCCAAACATTATGTTGAGAAGGATCCTGCATCATCAGGAGGCAGGATTGTCCTAGTTAGTAATGTCTGTCACATATACAGGTACACAGGAGGGAAGATTTGCAACAAATATTTTTTATCATCATAATAGAACCATTCCCTTTGTAGGAAGGGAGGTGAGGAAAACCTTTTAGATATGGATTGTATGTTCAAGAAAACAGAAGACAGGTGAGAGAGCTCTATGGAGCATTCAGAAGCCTAACCAACATAGTTGTTCACCTGTGCAGATAGAAGAAGCACAGTGAACACTCACCAGAAACATAGCCATAGGGTGACACTATAGCATGAGAGGCACAGGCCCCAATGTCAGAAGCTTTATTCCTCGCAGCCTTCACATGGATGAGCTCTAACCCCTTTGAGCAGCTTCTCTTGTTGGAGCCCATGTATGACCCACAGAAGCCATTTTCTTCCTTCCTACAGGACGTAAGGACAGGGACAGAGAGGGGAAGTGGGGCTGGCAGGGAGGGCAGCTCCTGTGCCAGACGGTCAGGTCACACACCGAAAGGAGAACAAGCCAGGAGGTTAATTTTGTCTAGTTTTAGGTACAAATTACTTTATTTTACTTTTGGGAGAAGTAAAATGAAGCAATTCAGAAAGAAGAAAGAATTCCGGAAAGAAATTCTATTCTTACCAACCCAGCAGGGATGTACATTTCAATTGCTGAGAGGAAACAATATTAGATGTAATACTAGAGGCTCATTGGAAGCGGAAGCGGGAGCCCTAATTTGAAGCGGGAACCATTCATAAAATGACTCACAAACTTGCTCGCAAGAATTAAACCAAGTTTATGAAGAATAATTCCTGTTTGCATTTTTTTTTTCTTTTCAAACAAGTAATGAACAATAGCGTGGCCCATACCCAAGGTTACATCAGTCTTCCTCTGGTCATTAACCACAGTCATTATTAAAGCTTCACAACATATTTTGTGAAGTATGGAACTGACTGGCAGAAGGAGGATATCGGAAAATCCCGGCTCCTGGCATACAATGGATTAATAAGAGGATAGTGAAGTTAGTAGTATTTCGTACTTTAGGTAAAGCTGAGACCCAGATTTCTCCCATGAAGGACATAAGGCAGCAATTTAGCCAGTGACAGCTCCTTCCATATGCCACCTTGACTGCCCCAAGGGATCTGCATGATGAAAGCAGGTGATTAACAGAAATCATGTTTTCACTGTGGGACTTTTACACATTTCCTGCCGGACAGCTCAGTAGTGACATGGCACCCTTTATTGAATTAATTGATCAGATTAGTACCAGTGCCTTGCCATGCTCTGCAACCTCCCCCACATTCATGCCTCTCACCTCTGTCTGGGACAAAAACAGCTTTGCAGGAAATGGGTGCCGGAAAAGCTTCTACAACTCGGAACCAAAAGAGCAATATCTCCTTCTGATTCATTTCTCAAGACTCCTGACTGTTCCCACTCAGTATCACATTAGAGGCTGAGCGAGCTGCTCTGGATCGCAGAGTTGCTATACATTCCAAACTCCCTGCCCAAGAGAGAAGGTAGCGGAACGTAAAGCCAAGGGTCCGATGGTTTTCTATTCTCCCCATAAATTGCTGTCGTCTTGTGCTAGCACCAAGGGGAAATAACCTATGTCACTGTAGTTTCTTAAAGCTGCCCTCTTGCACTTCAGAACTTTAATATCAGAGAGAGAGGGAATTAGACATTTAATTCCCTGGGCAACCCAATTCCGGAGTGCTAAGGGTTTCTCAGGTGAAACATGGGTCAGATGTCAAGTCTGTTATTGATCAAAGGAGAACTCAATCTCTCTTACTGGTTTTGTATTCTTGTTTCTCCTCTCCAACTAGTGAAAAAGTTAGGACACCCCCATGCTATAGGGAAAAAAGTCAAGAAAATCATAAAAAATAGTTAACGTTTACGTAACGTGGTTCCCGTGTACTTTTCTAAGCAATTACTCGCAACAACTGCTTTAGTCTACGTACAGACCACCTTCGGGTCAAATGTGTTTACCATCATTTTACAGATAAATAAACTGAGGCTTGGAGAAGCAAAGAAGCTTGCTCAGGTTCACAAAGCCATGCAATGGTATAGCTGATATTCAGACAGCGAGTCTGGCTCCCATGGTAAGTGGCCACTCTACAGAGAGGTTCTTGTTAGTTGACATATTTCTCCAAGTGTTAGATTAATGCTACTAAAACCTTGTGCTAATTAACCTAGTTAGCTAATGGAGGGAGCCAGATAGCTAATAAAAGCTAAAATAAGATGGATATATATATATATATATATATATATATATATCACGTATATGTGTAAATATTATACAAATGTGTATAAATATTATTCTCAGAAGCACTTACTCACTATCCGTAGAATAGCTGTTCCTTACCTAAGTAGCAAAGAAAAATCCATCTCTTTTCTATAGACTTCTTTAGAAACCCAAGATGGAAATTTACTATTTACAATTAAAATTGGCTAAGTACGTAAATAATACTAACAGAAAACAAGAGCAAAAGGAAGGCCAAGTTGGTTCTATTAAGAACTCAGGACTTAAGAAAACTGAATTGTTTTTTCAGTGATTTTTACTGCTTTTATCTCTCTTAAAAGCTAAATGTGTGAACAATAGCTATTAGGCTTACTGGATTTTGAATGTGTATAATCATGTATTTATTGATTATTCCATTCATTACCTCAGAACATGTCACCTACATGTGCCACTTTGGAAAACTTTCTCCATTCTCTTTAAGACTTTCTAGTCCTTTGTCGAATGGAGGTACTAAAAGTAAATATAAACTTTTTGTGGGATTTAATTGAGATCTAGCACAGAAACCATAAGCACAGTCTGGCCTATAGTATGGTTCTATTAATATTTATTTAAACTAAATATCTGTACTAATTATTTTTTAAAAGAACAAGTAAAGCCAGCAACTAATGTTAATTGAGTCCTAACGATGTACAGAGTCATTGGATTTAGAGGACAAGATAGTTATCACGTCATGCATCTCTGTTTGTGTGACTTCTGTGTATTGTCTTTCTCTTTCATCCCATTCATTCTTCCTCCACTGATTTTTATGCCTTTGGAGTGGGGCAGTTTTGATCATGGGCTGGTTTATGTCACTGCCCTTCTAAATATCGTTTCTTCCTCTGGCTCATTTCACACTTGGTGTATTTTCAAAGATCTGACTTTACTTTCATGCTGTCTTTCATGATCCAGAGCCTCATTCAGTTCAATCAAATTTAAGTCGATTTAGTTCAGTTAAAATAACAAATCATGTGGTTTCTGCAGTATAATACAGAGATGATTAAGGCAAGATCCTACATCAAGTTCCTCACAGCCTTTCGTTTTTCTACCTCAGGTCATGCTGCTGATAATCTGCCCTTACAATTGGAGTCTGGGCTTGGTCTTTATTACACCACCACTTTACCTCTAACTGGCACAAGCAAGTTAGACATCTGAAGACAACCAGCTAAACCCTAAAAGGGGCAAGAATGGCTGTCTCTGAAAATTTACTCTTTATGTGCAAGATGCATTCCCAAGGAATTCTTGCAAAGAATGGCTAATCTTCAACTATATCAAGAATTTAATAAAACTCAATGAAGGTGTTTTTTGAGGCAATAATGAATGTGCTGTTAACTGACCTTGCTCTTTGTAAGCAAAGTGCGTTCCAGCTTCCTTCTAGAGTTTGTCTACATGAGGCTAATGCAAAAGTCTCCTTCAAGACTATTTTCTTCCCCCTTTCCTCGTTTGTCCAGGACATTATCACTCCAAATTCATTTAGTAGCCTAAACATTCCCCTTTGTTTGCATTAAAATACTAACAATCCAAATACCACAACCATGAGAAAGAACTGAGTCTTAATAAAGTAGGTATACATTCTGCCCAGATTCCATTGTTTTCCAATGATGTAACATGCTCATTTATATCTAATATTTCTGCAGTGCTCTGACTATGTAAGGTAAAGAGCAGACTTCCAAAAGGCACAGCCCCGTTAGGCTATGACTTCATTAGGTCCTGAAATGATTTGATGAAAACATCAGACAGATCAGAAAGAGAAGAGAAACTGAGATACCAAAGACAAGACTCAGCTATTTGGTAGCATGGCCATATTTTGTTTTTTGTACTACACTGAGATTTTACAGAGAATTGGTAATATTCTTTGACTCTGATATTTTTAAAAAACTGTTTTTGATCTTGTAAATTATCCAGGTACTGTCTCCAATACAAAAACAGTTTTCTTGTTCAGAAAAGAGTGGTTTGTCAATTTTAAAATATTTCTGAACCAACTCTGGGCCCCTTATTGTTACTTTAGTGTGCATTTATGTTATATTTTATCAACTTATGCTTTTATTCATGTTCTTTTCTTGCTCTAATTTCTTTGTGTTTAATTTGCAGTTATTCTTCAAAGTTCTTGAGAGAGTTGCCCAGATCATTGATTTTCAGCTTTCTTTTATTGATGCATGCATATAAGGCTATATATTTTCCTCTAAGCATAGCTATAGCTGACCAGCAACTCAGGAAATAAAACAAAATAATGCAAGTGAGAAGCCAGAGAGCAATATCTGTCATGAGTCTCCTTGACATGGCCTTCATGGTTTCGGATACAACTGTTAGGTACCATGGTTCAGAGTCTGAATAATAGTTTCCACTGTGTACTGGCATTCATGGCTTCTCAACCTGACTATAAGAAAAGAAGCCACTGTTCAAGCAATGCTCATACTTTATGCCCTAAACCACCTCTTCTTTCTAGGATTAGGTAGAAGGAGGATTTTGTTGCCCCCCTCACATACGTGTCCCCCTCAGTTAAACCTGGAATATGTTTGTAAGCTCCTAAGTATAACTCTTCTCTGATTCTTTAGCCACCATTAGTTCCTGCTCATTTAAAGTAAATCGTATTTTTTCAAATCAAAGTCCTTCCCACCTACCCCTTAACAATCATATTTTGACAAGCCAATTTACCTTAGATTTCTTCAAAGAAAGAATGGAATGTTGCCATGATATGTATTTAAAATGCACATTTTAGAATGCATTTTAGAAACTGATACAATAATAAAACTACAAAGCTTTCCCCCTATGCTTTCAAATCCTACCCTGGTGAGATAGAAAAATTACTACATTCTGTGGTCCCACCTCCTAAACATATCTCTGTGTAAAACAAAATGAAGCAAAAGCCTATGAAGATGGAAAGTATGTTCTTACAAAGATTCCTAAACAGCCAAATGCCTAAATGAAACCTCCTGTTTTTACCCTACAAAAATGCCACCTACCTCTTTTATCTGTTAATAGACCCTGACTTTATTCAAGTATTAGGCCAAAATCATTGATACTATGGAAGACAGACCCAACTTCAACTTTTAGGCAATGAAAATGTAAGTGGGAACCTTTAAAGATATTTCTGGAAAAAAATTCATTTCCTAAAAAGAGCATAGTTGTACCTCTTTCTAACTAGTTATTATAGCCTCTCTCTCCTTTCCTCTCCCTCCCCATGATCATGTTTCCTAGAGCTGGGGCAGCCATTTCTGACTGTGGAGAAATAACTTAAGGGTGAAAAGCTGATCAACAAAGAATAGCAGAGAAAATACAGAAATGAGCCTGGGTTCTTGGTGAACTCGTTGGGTTGTTGAGTCATGGCCGGCAGTCGCTTACCTCCAGATTTCTTATGTGAGATCAATAAACCCCTAATTGTTCAAGCCATCATTAGTAGGATATTCCATTACTTTCGACTGAAAGGATTTCCTGACAGATAAACATAACTCACTCCATCCAAAATAACTGATAATTTACCTATTTCCCTAGTCCTAGAGCCAACATACTTTCTGGCTAAACTGACAAACTTTTGTGCACAGCATGAATGGTTAATGGTGGCTTAATGAGTTATATTTTTCCCAGGAGGAATTTATGTTTTAACAGTTGGCTTCAAATTCTGAAGGAAAAATAGAGAGTATGATAATAAAGGCATAGTTGAATCAGTGAAGAAGGTGTTTGGGACCAAAAAATAAAGTACTTACTCCTCAAAATATACCTTTGTTGACCTATGTTTGAGGTAAGCTTAGATAGGAAAACAGATTATGCGAATAATAAAACTGAATCTTACTGTTTTATGATCAACAGGTGAAGTCATGTGTCAAATAATGACCTAAGGCTAAAGAAAAATGAAGATTTTGGGGATTTCTTAAGATACCTATTAATTTTCCTGAATTATTGTTGACAGAATATGATTTCCCTTCTCTATAGCAGGTAGAAACTGAATGTAGCAACCCATTATCCATTTAACAGGAGAAAGAGAAAAATTTCAAAGCATTAGTTAAAAACAATTTTCAATAATCATTTCAAAATCAGTATTTTTAAAACAGAACTCAAAATCTGTTTCACTGAATTTTTTTCTCATATTGCCCAATAAGTTTCCCTTTTTTAATAATCACTTCCCTCCATCCTTGTTTCATTGTGTATCAGGCCTGGCTAACTCTCTTAAATTGTTTGGAATTCATCTCCTCCTTCCACTGTAATTGATATACTTAGGCCATTTTCTTTCAAGGACCATTTGCAAAAGCCCCATACTTTGTAGCCTGAGGTCTCACCATTTTTCATATTATACTCACAGTGATTTCTCTAAACTTCTGAACCAATCATGTCACTCCCATGAACAATTTCTTAAAATCCTTCCATATTTCCTCAGATATTTCTTATGATCTGATGCTTATTAACATTTTTTTAGTAACTTTTCTTGCCATTTCATTTATATACCATGCTCTTCAGCAACACCCAATGCTTGGCAGTTAGCTATGTATGCCACATCACCTTCTTTGTTTTGCATGGCTTTAAATATGCTATTTTCTCAGGAGCATCTTTCTCCCAACCCTCAACCCCTTTTCAACTTAGATGAGCATAAACATGAAATCACGAAGTAAAGGAGAGGGTGGCATAGTTGGAGACTGTTCAGATGTCATTTTTTTGGAAAGCCGTTCCTTTTACTACCAGTTTGCTTAGAGAGTCCTATAGTTCCTGGTTATTTTCACCATCAATAATGTATTATAACCATATGATAAAATATAACTATATATCTCTTTACCACTAGACAAGTGATTCTCAACCCTAAGCTCTACAATCTAGGGAGGTTTTTTTTTAAATGCTAATACTTGGCCACCATTCTAGACCACATGCTACAGTTTATTATAAAACCAATCTCAGAGATTTGAAGAGCCTGTTTTTCACTACCAGTTTTGTCTGTATGCTTAGTGACTGTAGTTGGAAATCTGACTCAACTATTCTATATATAGTTCTTAATTCATTACACTGAATACCATTTCAGAGTCAGTTCTTGATGTCTGTGCCTGTCTTCTCCAAACCTGGAGTCTCTATGAGGTTCTACTAAAAGGATAGCTTCCACCTCTCTGATTTTCATTACCTGGTTGGTGTTGGAGATGCAGTTTCCTCCACTCTGGTTTAATTTTGCTTGTTTCTTTGTTTGTTTAGTCTTCAGTGAGATACAAATAGCTCTCTCTCTCGCAGAAATTATCAAATTGTCTTGTCTTATGTTATTTTACACCTCCTTTCTATTTTTGGAACTTTGATGTATTCATTCCCTTTTGAGTATTTTAATTGTGGTTCAGTAGGGTGTGGGAGGGAAGAAAGGAGGTATATTTACAAAGTCGGCCATTTTGTCTTGAAAGGCTATTAAGTCACTTTAGGTACCTTATCACAACACTCTGCATACTATTGTTAGCCAATATATCAGGTAGGAATATGTCAAGCTTCAAGTAATAAAAAAAAAATACTACTCAGTGGATTAAATTGAGAGATATTTTCTCACACAATAAGTTTGAAAATAAGCAAAGGTGATGTTGCAAATTTTTAGTTGTATCATAAAAGACTTACTGTTAGCATAGTATCTAATTTTCTAAGGTAGTTTTACAACTCCAGACATCACATATATATTCTTGACTGATAGAAAAAAATAACAGAATAGATACCACAGTAGCTACACCTCTACCTACTTTTTATTTTTTTTAAGTGTTAGCTTTCCCAGAAGACCCTTCATCAGACTTATTCTTACCTACACTATCACATGAAGTCTAGTATAAGGGAGACTGGGAAATTCAGAATTGGAGTTTCTAGAATCTGAATAGAGAAAAGAAAAGAAGAAGGTAGTAAGCAATTAGGATTTAGTACACCGGCTTATGGGTCTGATACAGGTACTGACTATGTTTCTCAGAATTTATAAGCAGTTAAAACAAAATAAAAATTATATAAAATATCATATGCATGTCTGTGTCTAGTTGAAAGAGAAGCTGAAAATTGGCCCACTGGTCTGGAGGTACAAGGATGAAGGGTGGAGGGGAACCAGAAAGCAGTTGGATGAGGAAGAAATGGAGCATAGGTATCTCCAGTGCTGTACCCTTGATAGGGATAATACAAGGTGCACATACTGTGTATGTAATTGTTCTTGTATTTATTTTTTTATATTATTACTTTAAATCTTATTTTACTTAGATTTCCTTTGAAGAACAGATACTTTAAGTTTCTACTCCCAAGAGTTGTAAGAAAATTTAGTGAATATACCTATTTACCATTATCAAAGACCCATTTTCCAAAGGGACTACGGAAGACAACTCAGTGATGGCTTAGGCTCACATTACCAAAAGAGAGTAATGTTTTCCTTTTTATATGCCATAGGAGGGCTCATTTCTCTTTATGTCAGCATAGAGTTCAATAGCTTGCTCAGTTCAATCTCTAAATATGAAGTAGAAAAGCTGTATCTTAAGAGGTGTCCTGGGATTCCCTCTGGTTATACTATTAGAGTAAGGAAACCTTCTGATAACATCCTCAGAGATGGCTGTAGAGTGGCAAAATAGTAGATAGGACACAATTAGGTATCACTTTTTCTGAATGCTCAACTAAAGTGGGAATTTGGGATGGAGATTGTGAAGTTTTTATTCATTTAAAGACTGGAGTAGAACAGGTCCTAAGTACAAAGATGTAATGTTTCAATGCTCATAAAATTTGGTTGTACTTATGGCTCTGGGTCCAACATGTTTTTGGCACTTAAACAGTTATCCTTCTGTCCCATTTATCTAGTACCTTCTAGGCAACAGGCCTGCTCTCCCTCCTAGCTGAAGTCTCATTGCACTGCCCATTCATCCCCACCTTCCAACTCACTTCTTCATCAACATCTTCACCAAACTCAAATTTATCCCTCCACACCCAAAGCCTCATTAACTCATAACTGCACACAGGAAGTAACTTGATATCTCTGCCTAAATCATTAGCAATAGGCATACTGATTTACCCTTCAAAGTGTGAATTTAAATTTATGGTGGGAAGAGTTTGTTTCAGATTTAGGGTAGATTTCCCTATTCTATCAAATGATCCCTAGATTCCATTTAAAGCATTGAAGGAAAAATCAAAATAAGCAAACAGCAAAACAAAACAAATAACATCTTGAATTTTCAAATAGATGTAAATAGCAACCATGAGCCAGCTCATAGTTGAATTAACACCTCTCATTTTCTTGTAATTGCAGGTATTTGATTATATTTAATTCCTGAATTAGTGCATGGAATGAATTTCTATCCACAAGTAGTTGAGCTCTCTGGGCCTTGGAACCTCGCCAAAAAAAAAAAAAAAAGTCTGAGGCTTGAATAGAATCAGTTAGTAACAATAATAATCTCAATATATTTTTTTAGAAATCAGTTATTTTTACATGTTCAAATTTTAGAATGACTTTCTGACACTTTTAGTGGAAACAGAGAAGTATAAAGAAAAATATGGCAAATATTCATACCCTCACCACCCAGAATTTAAAATATTAATAGTAGCTTATATTTCTTTTCAGTTTTTATATAAGTAATTTTCAAATTTTAAATTATTCTAAAATATAAATGTAACTTTTCTCCGTTCACTACATTTCCCTAATAATATACTCATTTCTCTTCTTCAAAGAAGAGAATAACTCTATTTGATGAACTTTAGCTATTTTTCATTCTTAAGTACGGAATACCTAACTAGCATGTTGCTTCCCCAATTAAAAGGCAAATAATTAGCACTGTTTAACTTTTCCTTAGAAATGGTAAAATAGTATATATAGTGACCAACTCTTTAGGCTTTGAAGTCAAATAGATATTGATGTTAATATCTGTTAACATTAGTTGTCAGACTACTTCTGACAACTTAGATAAGAGCAGTGTCCTTATCTATTAAAATATTAACCATAATTATTTTATAAGGTTATTATTTTGATTAAAATAAATTATAAAGTGTTTACCTCAGTGGCTGCAGAAATAACAACGTGTCATTGAGTGTATATTTAAATATAGACACAGACATACACACATAACCTGTGATGCTGTTATTGTGCTCTATTGATACCATGCACAATAAATAAAGGAGATTTTAGAGTGTTTAGAAACATGCACCCACGTTCTAGACAGTGGTTTGCTTGTTATAATTGTGACACCATGAACACGTAGATTTCCTCTTGTTTCACTATTTTTTGTTCTGGGGGAATATATATATATATATATATATATATGTTGGTGCTCAATAAATGCATGTTGTAGTAAATCAAATTGGTTAAGGGATTAAAATTACAAATATTTCAGAGCAGCTTACACAATGTTTAAAAAAGCTGGAATATACAGCATAAGGAAAACTTCCCTCCCCAGAATGAACTATTGAAAACATAACTAACCCTTCTTTCTACCATATTATATTACACATACACACACACACACTAGCAAGTACCAGCAATCAAAGTGTTTGTAACCATCAGTCTTCATCAACTAAGAGGGTGCACTAATAAGAAGTGATTACAAACTAAACTTTTTGGTATTAAATTACATGTAGACCTTCGTTCCCAGAAATTCAAGTAGTAGTCTAGACAGACAGATCTTCTAATTACCATTGCAATTGGTATAAATGGAAATTTTCTTTAGCCTAAGAAAAAGAATAAGTTAGGAGTACATATTCTCCTTCCTTTTCCATGTGTTAGTTTGAGTATTAGAACCTCCACTATTGTCACCTTCAGGAATTATAGCGGTAAATACAACAAAGCTAGAATGTTCATGTTAATCAATCACATATAATCTTTAACATTGTCTGGCCCAAACCTGTAATGTTTAGCTGTAACTATCAGAGTTTATGACAAATACATTTCAAGTTACACAGATGGAACAAAAACCACATCTCCCAACTCTTAGATTGATGCTTTTCTATTCAATCCTATGCACATTGTCTCCCTTAACAGATGCCAGAGAATTTGATTTCTAGTTCTGCCACAGCTTAGATCCAATGCTGCAAGAGATCAAATAGTAGCTGCCAACCTGACTCATACTCATTCTCAGAAAAGTTATGTAATTTGAGGGGAAGTGGCTCAACCCCTAGAGCAGTAGTTGTCAGTGCTGCTACATGCTGGCATCACCTGGAGAGGGTCTCAACACATTATTGCCATTCCTGAGTCACTCATTCCAGGTTTCGGATTTAACTGATCTGGGCTGAAACCTAGGCATTATTGTTTCTCAGAGCTACCCAGGTTATACTAATGTGCAGGTGGAGTTGAGAACCACTGCCCTAAAGCCTCAACTGTAAATCAAAAGAAGTCACACAGGCAGAGGCTAGTTTATCAGGATTAAATCAGCAAAAGAAACCACTAGAACAATTAGAAACAAAAGAGCTAGGTGTCATTTGTCTATGTAACTCTTCAAAATACTTACTATTTGATTCCCATGTGGTCTCAAAAGAAACTAATTATTTCTCTACAGTTAAAAATTAACGGTGCTAACTCAGAGCCAAGAAGAGTCTAAAAAGTTTTGACATCTAAATATAATGTATATCCTGGGTGGGATCCTGGAACAGAAAAAAGACATTAGTTAAAAACTGAAGAAATTTTAATCAAGACTTTAATTAATAACAGTGCATCAATATTGGTTCAGTTATTGTAACAAAAAACAAACTGACAGTAACTGGAGGGGAAGAGGGAGGGAGATAACAGGGGGAAAGGAGGGGAAGGGTCATCAAGGAACATGCATAAAGGACCCATAGACAAAGCCAAATGGGGGAAGGATTGAGGGTGGGAGGTCAGGATGGGTGGGGCTGGGGAAGTGGTGGCCAGAAAATGTTGACCAAAAAAAAAAAAAAAAAAAAAGACAGGAGGAAGCAAAGAATAGTACAAGAAATTGAGAAGCCAAAGAACTGATATATTACAACACATAAACATAAACTAACAGGTGTGGGGGCAATGGGATGTGGTGCAGGGCGGAGGGGATAAAGAGGAAAAGAATGGGACAACTGTAATACTGTAATCAATAAAATATATAAAAAAAGTATTATACGAATGTTAAGGTATTAATAATAGAAGGAGTTGGGTCCAGGTTGTTATATGAAAACTCTTTGCACTATCCTTGCAATTTGTCTTTAAATCTAAAACTGTTCCAAAATTAAAAGCTTTTTTTAAAAAGTAAATGTCCCAAAAGTGTTATGTTTAGCTTCTGTAAGTGCAAAATATTTTACCAATATTCTTTTCTAGTGAGGAGGCAGTATATCATTAGCACTTTTATTTATAATTTGTAGAGTTAACATTCCTCTAACCTTAGCTCTACATTTATTATTCCAAATTTTGTTTATAGATCATTATCATTTAAAATATATTATAAATCATTCATACTTTAACATTTTTTTCAAAAAATTGAGAAAATTTACAATAAAAGACATAGATAATAAAACCACTGAAAAGAAAACAAAATATCAAGACTGTTCGGAGAGGTAATAAAGAGAGAAACAGTATTTAGAGAACAAGTAAAAACAATTGTCCTTAGTACTAGTAGTAATAAAACTAATACAGCCTCTTAGGAGTATTGCCAATGTTACTTCAAAATTTGCCTTGACTGCTAGATTATTTGTAATTTATATTAATATATTAAACATTTTTGTATACATCAGTCATCATTGTTTTTGAAGTCATAGAGTTGAACAGATGGAAAATGTTAAATAGTGTGGGTGGCTTACTTGGCTTGGTATTAGAAACTGAATGCTATAAGTAAAAAAAAAAAAAAAATCTTTTGAATTCAATTTTACCTGTTCTTCCAACACTAGCTTGCCATTATTCCCAGAAGGGGATGGACAGCCTGACTACTTGGGGCTCTTACACACACATTTGTCAACGTCACTCCTTTCACTTCCCAATACCATAGTCCCTCACAATAGAATTAAAAATGAAGCAGGTGGGCTGGTGTCACAATCTTCTCATTCAAATGCCAAAACTAATATCAAATTTTTAGCTTATGAAAAAGAACAAATACAACAGGGAAATCCCATCTCCTTAGAAATGAAAGAGCCTCGGGGTAGGGGGAGCGTAGGAGTGGAAACTGGAATGGAGTCTACTTAAAAAATCAGCTTGAAAAGAGTGCTTTGAATAATGTCAACACTGGTCAAATTTTTGGAACACCTCATCTAACACTTATCACAGGTATTCTGATTGCTTAGTGTCTTTGGGTTAGGAATAGTCTGACAGGAAATTCCTTAGGAACAAGAGAAAATCAGATAATGCTATTTGTTGCATCCAAATCAAGTTTCATTCCTCTCTGTCCCTTATCAGCTGTGTAAGTGTGGATAGATTATGTCACTGAGCTTCCCTTGCCTAACAGATAAAAATGAAGGCAATAATTCAAACTTTATAGAATTTTTGTAAGAATCAAATTAGATAACGCTCGTTAAGGACTGGGTATGGTGTTAAAAGTTCAGTTTGAGAAGTGCAGTTGTAGGTGTGGTCTGTAGTCTCCCAGCACTTAGCAGTCCCCTTGTCTCTGCTTTGTGCTTTCCGCAGGGAGAGCGGTGTGCCAGGTGTGTGATAGGATGCCTTCTGATATACCCTTCTCTGTAACGATTGTATCCTAGGATTTTATAGAATAGCCAGCATTTTATTAATAAAGTAAAATACTCCTGAAGGGGAAACCATTTGAATTATCGTTTAATAATGGTTTTGTTAGATGAACTTCGCTTTCTCTGGAATGCGGGAATTCCACTGGTAATGATGCAACAGGAGCTACAGCTCTACCTGATGCTAACAGTGATTGCTGGGCATGGCACACTGGCACTCAACATTCATTCTTTGTCTACGTGTCTACTCGTGTCTTCGAGTCTAGAAAAGTCGTAGCCACCTTTCTAAATTTCTCTTTTAATTACAGTTACGAGTGAGAATTAGATTCCAGCAGTTAGATATGTTTGTCTGAAATTTGGGAAGTGATAGTGAGACAGAGGCCATTGTTCTTTTGCTACAATTCCAGAAACAAAATAGAAAAGCCTGTGAATCTTGAGAAGCAATTCTAGTGGCTAGGATTGGCATTTGCTTCAAGGGTGTTGAGAGTTGATGGTAGTGGTCGCTCTGGAAACCAGCCGTTGCTGTGCATAGTTGACATCAATGGTTCAATAGCTGTTCCTCAATCTCATCTCCTCTGCATTTCCAAAAATGTGAACACCAATTCTCTGGGTGGCTTACTGATTCTCTGTGCAAACAGTCTTTCTATGGGAAGTACTGGAGCTTTTTCTGTTTTTTTGTTATTTTTTTTGAAAACATTTACTGAACACCTACTGATTTGGGAGTATACCAGTAGGCGAAATATATGAGTGATGATACATCTGCATTCGTTATTATTTTGTATCAGTTTCAGGTGTACAGGATAGTGGTTAGACAATCATATATTTTACAAAGTGTTCCCCCTGATATTTCTAGTACCTGACTGGCACCGTGCATAGTTATTACAACAGCATAGGAAATACAGGCTTTCTGTTTCTTGAATTGCATTTCAGCTGATAGACTGCATAACCTTCAGGAGGACCTGAGCCTTGGTTTGCTTATCTTTTAATTGGGAGTAAAAGCAGAAAAAAAGGGAAAGTAGATTATTTTTGGGATCTATTCCAGCTTTAAAACTGCTGCCATCTTAGTAGCTATTTTTCTGTTGTGCTAGATATTTTTTCTTTTTTTTTCCACCAAATTCATTCCTCACCTTTTTTGACCCTGTTGTATCCCATGAGGTTCATCTTTAAAAAAAAACTTTATTTTTATTGTTGACAGATGTCCCCATTTTTGCCTTTGCCCTCCTCCACCAGCCCTCACCCCCTTTTCCTCAGGCCATTGCCACACTGTTATCTGCGTCTAAGGGTTATGCATATATGTTCTTTGGCTAATCTCTTTACTTTCTTTCACCCATTCCTCTTCTCCCTTCTCTCTGACAGCTGTCAGTCTATTCCATGTATCCATGCCTCTGTTTCTATATTTTGTTCATTAGATTCCACATGTAAGTGAGATTATTTGATATTTGTCTTTCTTTGACTAGCTTATTTTACTTAGCATAATAATCTCCACGTCCATCCATCCTACAACTTCTTTCTTCCACTCATCTACTGATGGACACTTAGGCTGCTTCCAGATCTTGGCTATTTTAAACAACGCTGCTATGAACATTGGGTACATATATTCTTTCAAATTGGTGTTTCAGAATTTTTGGGATATATTCTCACAAGCGGGATCACTGGGTCAAAAGGCAGTTCCATCTTTAGTTTTCTGAGGAAATTCCATACTGTTTTCCAAAGTGGCTGTACCAGTCGGCATTCCCAACCACAGTGCATGAGGGTCCTCTTTTCTCTGCCTCCCCATGATGATCATCTGTATGCAGCCCCTCTCCAGCTTTCCTGCACTTTGGTTTTGGGCTGGGTTTCTCCAATGAAGGGCACTGGCAAGACTGGTAATTGGGAGAGGAGTGAATTCGGGATACTTGTTCCCTCAGTTCGTTCCTTCCAGGTGAGTGGACTGAGGGTCATGGTTCCTTTAGCACTGCTCCCCACAGCTACAGATCTTTGCACCACTGTCTGGTAACTCTTCATTCCTCTTGATTATTTAGGCCTAGACACAGCATATGCTTCCTGTTATAATGATGTCTAGGATTTTATACAATTCCCTGCTGATTTTTTTCCTTTGACCCTACCCTATCTTAACTAACATTTTTTTAACTGAAAAGCAAGGCTTTATTATATTACTACAAGTTTGAATTTACAAAACAATAAAGTGTTAATAATGCAACTTATTCTTTAAAGTATATAATATGTACCTACTACACTGTGTATAGCAAAAAGAAATATCTGAGTAATTTATATGTCTTCCACTATTAAAAACAATTATACAAAACAACGGTTATTCCATAAAACAGAAATTATTTGTCATTCAAGGAGTGAAAACGGGTGACATTATCACACAGATCTTTGTTGTTTCAGTCTCCTATTTGTTAAATAAGAGTAGCTCAATTTAATAAAAGAATAGGTAAATTATGTAAGCACACATTTTGCTAAGAACATATCACTAGTACATACAGTCCTACAAGTATGCTCATCAGTAACATTTTTTATATTAAATTATTCTCAGTTTTCAATTTTAGCATATCACCTATGTCCTATAAAACCCTAACTAATATGCAAGCGAGGAAGCAAATAAATACCATGAATAGAAAAGCAAAACAAAACAAAGACAAGAAAAAAAAATGTATCAGGGGCTTCAAACCAAGCCTCGGGAAATTTATACTCTCCTGTCTCTCCATCTATATCACCTGCCTTCTTTTCACATACCCATCAAATTTCTACTCATACTCACAAGCTACAATGAACTAATCTGCTTAGGTGATCCCAGTGCAATCAGTTCCTGTTCAAAGTTCAATACTTCCTGTTGCCTCACAATCATCTAAACCTCTTAACCTGGTGTTCCAGGTCATCTATTTTTTCCTGAAATATATTCTTATCCTTATGTTTTATGCCATTCTTTCACTAGAGAGCATGCTATGATATTTCATCCTTGAGCCTTGACCATTCTCTTTTCCTCCCCTGCAATATCCACTTTGCCTTGCCTTTCAAAATCCTACCCAACTTGCAAAGAAGCTCAAGTTCTATCACTTTCTTGTGTACTATGATAAGAAGTGTAATCTCTTTAATTGAGAAACTAGCTTTACATTTGAAACAGAACATATAGTGCATTTATATTATGGTATTGTATTATACTGCAATTTAAATTGATGTATTTTACTTGCCTCTCCAATAATAATGAAAATTATGTTAACATTTATTGAGTGTTTACCGCATATCGGACATTTCCTTTACCACATTTAAATTTCATGATAACTCCATGAAATAGTTACTAAAGTCCTGGCTACATCTCTTGGTAAGTAATCAGTCTGTACCTAATTTTCCTCATTTTAAAATGAGGATAATAATAATTCTAACCACATAGGTTATCACGAGAATTAAATGAATTAATATATGGAAAATATTTAGGAAAGAACCTAGCACAGTGTAAGCACTCTGTAAATTTTACATAATAGTTATAGTTGTATCCCATATTACAGAGGAGAAAACTGAGGTTCAAAGATAACAATTTACCACAAGTCACTTAGCTATAAGCTGAAAAGCAAGAGTCTGGACCCAATGGAGTTCTTAGAGTCTGTATTCTTAGTTACTATGCAATTCAGCTACAATATTTTATCTGCTTTGAGGGCAAAAAATTGTTTTTATTCTTATATAAAGGGTCACAAATCGTGAAACCTTTTAAGAAATACTTTTCATAGAAAAGCTAATATGTACTGAAAAATTGTATTTCTTTTGTAATGTCAGGGAAATAATATTATCACTTCTTTTTCACTCTTTCCCTTAGATATGCTAGTAAGTTCAGGGTAATATTTAATGTTCAAGAGCAATAGTTACTAGTTACATTTGCTATAATATTGGTACAAATGAATTCCTTTCTCTCAGTATAATTTGAGTAATATATTTCTACTATAGTAAAGAAATGGTATGCTTGTATTCACTGCAAAATGTAATTTTTTAAAATTTTATTTTTAGATGGAGGGGAAAGGAGGGAGAGAGGGAAACATCAATGTGTGGTTGCCTTTCACACATCCCCTACTGGGGACCTGGCCCTCAACCCAGGCATGTGCCCTGACTGGAGAATTGAACGGGCAGCTCATTGGTTCACAGGCTGATGCTTGATCCACTGAGCTATACCAGCTGGGGCTGCAAAATATAATTTGGAAGGAGGTGAAGACAAATTTATAAATAACTCATCTACTTTTATCCCATCATGTTACCTAACACAGTATATTTTGTGTAGCATACATACAATATATATTTTTTAAATCAACTTAATATTTGGGTTTCCATATGTAAATACAAGTAACACAAAAGCAGTTAATTAAAATTCAGTCCAACTTCTTGGATCTTCCAATGGGAAAAGTCTCAGGAAGTTAAATGAAATTCCTATAAAAATGTGGGGTTTTAAGTCACATTTTACATGGTATCTCTTTTCAAATTTTCCTGCCAAAATGATAATATTATGCTATAATTATCCAGAGGTGCTATTTTACACTTGGACTATTATATTAGAAGTTCTGCTTCCGATGCCTAATAAGGTTTCCACACATAACTCCCACACCCCAAGCTGCCTTCAAAGGTCATTTCTCCATCCCATTCTTTGCCAACATAATTGCACCTGCCAGGTGACCTGTAGAACAAGTCCCAGGCATACAGGGTGAGTCAGCTGCTGTCATCCGAGCTACTTTCCTGTTTATTCTCATCCTGAGCATTGTGGGCTGGGAAGGCCCTGGGACCATTTGTAGTTTCTCTGTTTGATAGCCAGAATTTTCCATACATTTGTTCTCAATTCCCAATTTCCCATAACAGGAAATCAAAACACACTTGATTTCAAAAAGAAGAGTTGCAATGATCTCAAACAAAGGAGAGAAAAAGTGAGACCCCTCAATGTTTCTAAAAATCCCAATTTGAAGAGAGAACTATGTCATGTCCCTGAAAGGGTTTAAAAGAGCTTATGACTGGCAAATTTGTACTCTCATTTCCCTGTCATGTTTGCCTTTCTTATCATCTCCCAGGGGCTCCTACAGTTAAAAGTCACATTTCCTATTTCCAGTCGCTAATCTCATAGCAAAGCTGAATATTTCTCTGTGAACAAAGAGATGTACTTAGTATATTCCCAGCTACCTCTGCAATTGGGGAAAATAAGTATTTTCAAAATACTATCCCATCACAGAAATATGGTTTAATGGTGTGACCTTAACAAGTGTCTGTTGTCCTGAAAATGAAGAACGATGTGAAAGGCATAATCCTATAGCTAATGATACCACCTGTTCTCAGTCATCAATTGTATTTCTAAATATGTGAAGTGTTTGCAAAGCCTTGAAAAAAATGAAGATAAATAGGACAGTGTTCCTGGAATAGAGTGTCTTGTTTTTGTTTAAATCTTGGAAGTATCTGGGAGTAGATTATTCAAATACAAAGTAATATCCATCATAGCATGAAATACTGTAATAATTCAGATGCTTTAATATTATTCAACATAGTGGTTCCAATATTTTTTTTTTTACTCCCACTTGAGAGAGGCTCAGATAAAATGACTATATAAATGACTAAAGTGTGCCAGGTACTATGCTAAGCTCCTCAGTCTGCCACTCCTCATAAAATTCTCCCGAGTTGAGTATTCCTGTTTTCATGTGAAAAATAGACTCAATGGCGTTGACTAAACAAAATCACCTAGCTAAAAAAAAGCCATTGTGTACTACACCTCAGAAAAGTCTGATTCTAAACCTTGGGGTTTTAATCTATATCAGAGCAGCCTAACTCAAAACATTATACTATTAATATTATATATCATTTTAACAATTATTATAATAACCTCATGTAATGTAATATAATATTGTCACAATTTGATATGATAATTATAATATCAATATAATGACCCTAAAGAAGGTCAGGACTAGGTGGGTATGAAGCCTAGCTGGTAGGATATGAACTCAGGGAGGGCACTCTGAGGATGACTGCATAGATAATAGAGAATGAGAAATGCTTCAACAGATAGCAACAAATTCCAAGGGTAAGACAAGAAATGAAGTGTAGTTGCCTACCTGGCAACTGCTGATCAGGATAGAAAGTAGCGTGAGGTCTTTCAGAAACCAAGGTCTGCAAAGAGAGATTATTTTTTCGTACCTTCTGGAAACGGATGTTATGGTAAGCTCTTTGTTTAAAGGTCCCAGGTCAAGATGAACGAGCCACAGATCAGATGATCATAAACTGACTTTTGAACTTCAGTTGTTTGGCTAATTAATTGCTGGAGTCCTTGCAATAGAACTCCATTGATATTCCAGTGGTGACTTTTCCCCCTAGGTTAGTTTGACTTCCAAGGTCAGCTTCGAATCTTACAAAGAATCTCGAGATGACGTATCCTTTTCCCTTCTTACCCCCATTTTAAAATGTAAAATTATATTTAAAAGGTTTAATGGGAAAAACAAAGGGCTCTTTTTTATTTAAAACTAAGTACAAATAGAGACATATGGAGATGCCATTTGGGCAGAGATTTATTACCTATAATTCGTTACCTTTTCATCACAATTCATACTTTGCCTCAAAAGCTAGCTCATAGTTTTATACCTTCCCTCCATAAACAGCCATAACTCTTCTCACCTGAAATATTTTAATAGCCATATAACCGAAGTTCCCTCTCATAGTCTCTACCCCATTCAAGCTACTTTCTACTCTGCCTTATCTCTAGTCTTTCTAAAATAGAAATATGCCATTAATCTTAAGCCTAAAAACTGTCCGATGGCCCTGCCTCATTACAGAATAAATTACAAGTTTATTATATTGCAGACAATGCCTTTCATAACCAGGATCTTGATATTCTCTCCAAATTCATTTTTCTCTTTATATTTTAACAATACAAAAATTTGTGTGACTCTGAAAAAAAAACAACACATTGTTTTATTCACTGCAAGCATTTATAATTGCTACTACTTTGTTTTCTAATGCCTTTCTTTTCTCTTGTCCAGCATACAAACCCCTTTGGAGAAGTAAATCATTTTCACATGCCTCTGTTGCAGTTTTTGCATACTTATTATTGCATATATTGAACTAACTATAATCATTTGCTGCCCTTCTGTACTAATTTTTTAGACAGTTGTGTTCTTTAAAGTTAATTCCAGGTTTTACTTATCTCTGTTTTCCCAGAACTATTCTTGAAACATGGAAGAAATGCAATTAAGTTGGTTATATTGGATTGAATTTAATTGTGTCCCCAGTAAATTCTTCCCACAGGATTCTAGCCCACTTTGCAGGTCATCAGAGTCACTGGGACACATATACAGAGGTCAGGAAACTGCTTTCAGTTAGTGAAACTTTGCCTTGACTGGGAGGGAGGGTCTTTTCAGAAGGATAATGCCTTCTTTTTTTTTAAGCTCAAAGATCTTCAAATAAAACCTGTTTATATGTTAGGCCATGTGATATCTTGCATGATGTGTTGATTTACACAGACAGAGTTGAGGAAATATATTTTACAGTAACATTCTCCTTTTTTTTTGAGTATCCACTTAAGGTACCTGCTATCTATGTCAGTGACAGCAAATACATTACACAGATGCTACCAATCTTTTCCTGAAGAACTGATCACCATTTAAATCTATTGGATATTTTTTTCTTTGAAGGGGAAATCTTGATTTATTCCTTGGA
This sequence comes from Mormoops blainvillei, assembly GCA_004026545.1. NCBI lineage: Eukaryota > Metazoa > Chordata > Mammalia > Chiroptera > Mormoopidae > Mormoops > Mormoops blainvillei. The sequence continues at coordinate 113,069 of PVJD01000368.1, read as the reverse complement.
CATGTGGTTTTACCTGAATAGAGTAGTTTATATCATGATACCTACAATGTGCAATTATGTAATGCATTTTAGGTTTTTTTAAAAAGCAGAATTACCTAGATTTAAATGATAATTTTTTAAATAATATAAATTAAAATATAACTGTTATTGAATTTGGGGATTTTTAATACCCAAATTCTGAAACAATTCAAGATAACATAAAATATTAAACATGGATACTAAAATACCATCTTTACAACTAATAGAAGCTGAGTTTGAGTATGTAGCTTTAAGTTGGTGTCAAGTAGGTTTGTTATTACTCAACCAAATAATTAGGCATTTTGTTCCCAGTCCCAGTTAGCATTGTACTGGAGTAGGCATAATCAATCTCTCTAGGTAGAATCTACAACATGAAGTGGAGAACTTAGGCTTTGTTGAACATTTGCTCCCAAGAAGAAGGGGGGAGCTAATCTGACCAGACCAATTTATTTTCCCCAGATTTATAAATCAAATATGCCACTTCAATTTCTCAGTGGAAGTGAGAATTAAGTAGTAAAAACAGGCCAAGGCTAGATTTAAAGAAAAATTTTCTTCATTGTTAGTAAGAGCCAAAATAAAAACCTATTTTATATGACTTCTAGTTCAAAGCACTTTCACTATGATATATGGTATATGTCTTGGATTTTCCTTCCCCAAATTTATCTCATTTCCCTTAAAAGGAAGTCTTTTAACTCATGTCTATATATGAGTGCTTAAAGCAGTGCTCTGTGCAGAGTAGATGTTTAATAAAGATTCATTCAAAGATGCCAGTAGTTTTTCATGGAAACAAATTTAGTTTAGGGAGCTGATTTTATATGAACATTGTTGGTCTCTCTCAACTACCATTTTTACTTCCTATGGCTCTTGAGCAATTTCTAGCAATAATTAAGTGTTTAAGATGTTATACTGTCTTTTCTTTTTAATTCATTGAATTGACTCATTATAAGTACTTGTGATGTGTGTTCTTTTAGTTGCCTAAAATGATGACTTAAGATTATAAATATCTATTGAATACTTTATTTTTAAACATAGATAAACGTAAGAGTATGTTACTTCCTTTCAATTTCTCAATTAATTCAACTTAAAAACTGGAGGGTTAATTACATTAACTAAGGTTTTTTTTTCACCTAAATTTTTGAAGTTCTTTGCACAGAAAATCATTGCTCAAAATTTCATACATGAAAAAAATGGCTTATCTTAATTTTCGTTGCAAGTTAATGTCAAGTTTCAGGGTACAGACTGCTTGTTTAGCAAGTAATTCAATTTTGTTCATTTTTGGATTCAAGGGTTATACAAAAGTCTCAAGGATTTATTTAATCCCAAGGCATTGATGATTTTTTAAAATATTTTATTTATTTATTTTTAGAGAGACAGGAAGGAAGAAAGAAAGGGAGAGAGACATGGATGTGAGAGAGAAACATCAGTTGGTTGCCTCTTGTATGTGCCCCTACCAGGGACTGAACCCACAACCCAGTCATGTGTCCTGATTGGGAATCAAACCTGGGTCCCTTCGGTTTGCATAACAACACCCAACCCACTGAGCCACACTGGGCAGGGCGCGTCAATGATATTTCTCCATCCATTACTTATTAGTTCCTACTGGCTAAAAAGAAGACATACATTGTCCAACCCACTTTGCCTCTCCTGGAGCTATACCCTTGTCATTGCTACCCTGCTGCCATTGTTAATTTTAGCACTAGCACTATCACAGTCCTTCCTGTAGCTTCATCACCACCTGCTTTATCATCACCACCATCAACATCATCCCAGTAACTACCTTCATAATTTGCAACAGCAGCAAATTTTACCTAAATGTGGTATTTAGATCTTGAATATCAAAGGTAATTATTTCATATATTTTCTACTTTTCCCACCATAGCTCTTTAATTATTAAACCTTCACATTAAGCTTAACATTTAAAAATAACAAAGGCAAAACATCTAGTCATGTGTTTCAAGATTTTGAGCTCCTGTAGTATACCTACTTATTTCATAGACTTTTTTAGAAGACCTCTAATGATGTAGGATGATCTTAGGAAAGTGATTACATACTATAAGATCATTAAATCCATTATTAGCTACCTAATAAGGAATTCCTATGTGCCCAATCCTTTGATAGTTAGGCAAAACCAAAGATATTAAAATAAAAACTGATTTTCTAGCCTCACTGAACTGGCATGAATTCCTGAGACAAAAAGAAACAGATGAAATTTTGTAACTTATAGAACACCAGTTATGTTCTGGGCACTGCACAAATTGTATGGGGTATGGGGATGAATATAATTGTTGTATGGGTTATGTTACTTGCAATTTAAAAGTCGCATACTGTCCTGAAATGTTATCCTTGTACTACCTTCCATGATAGATTGTGATCTCCTGGAGGGCAGAAATCTCTCTATCTCTACTGGAATTCTTTGATTGTAACAACTCATTATGTGTTTTTTTGTTTTTGTTTTTGTTTTTTTGAATGAACGCTGTTTGGATGAATTATTTAACAAAACCAACAAAAGGGTTTGTACAACCTAAATTATGACCACTAAGGGTTATAACAACTTAAATAGTGGATATTTAACTTACCTATAGCTATTGGGGAGATACATAAAATTAATTTTAAATCTTGTCCATAGATATAACAGTATGATATCTGTTGTGAAGCACTTTAAGCTCAAGAAAAAATATGCAGGGCAAAGTGCATCGATTATCAATTAATGACCCTTTCCTTGAAATGAAACTGAAGCACTGCCTTACCTGACCTTCCTGGAAACAGCAGCCCACAGGAGGCCCTCTAGATCCCCAGATATCAATTCCACTCCCACCCTTGTTTCAATATGATCTCATCTCTTCTGCTTTCCTGATGAACTTGAGGTCACCAGGAACAAAGAGCTCTGCTCTGATTCTGGAAATTTGATTTTGGAAAACCCTTAGAAAAACCCACAACGTCATTCCCCTCTCATAGTCCTCCACTATTCCAGAAACTATGGGATGTCTCTTTAATATTCACATCGTGATTTTCTCTCAGACAAACAGAGCAACTTCGTTGAAAGGGGGTTTTGAAAATCTCCACGATGCCTCCTGACACTTAAATGTAGATTCGGAGATTTCCAGGTCACTGGCCTTCCTTCTTTCTCCATCTCTACTTCAGGTTTTTAGTTTTTTTTTCTTTACTCCAGTGTCTGTTGCTGTTATTTTGGCCCCTTAGGGTGATATCCCAGGTTTGAATACGCTGGGCGTATTCAAAACCATAAGGTGGCCTATGAACCAGAAAGTAAGCCTCCATCTGATACTAAATGTGTTGGCACCTTAATCTTGGACTTCCAAACTTTCAGAACTATGAGAAATAAAAATTGCATTGTTTGTAAATCACTCAGTCTTATGTGGTATTGTGCCATCAAATGCTCTACCCCATTACATGGTATCCTGTTACAGCAGCCCACACTGACTAAGAGAAACACCTAGGAATAGTTTAAAAATAATATTTTGAAGATCGAGAATAAAGAAATGTACCTGCAATCACTCAGGCCAGGGAATGGGAGTCAGAGTGGAGGGCACTGTGGAAGAAAGGCTGGGTTTGCCAAAGAACAAAGCCTTTGACTCCATAAATTTAAACTCCAGAAGAAAATGGAGTAAGCCCTGGTGAGATTTTATACCCAACTAAGCTTTATTTCATCTGGAAAGGAAATTAAAAAAACAAACAAAACAGGACTAAGAAAGATGACAAACATGTTCTTCTTTGAAAATAAAACACTCAAGACAAATTTCAGCAAAATTACAACACCTAAAAGGGAGGGGGGATGTAGATTTGTGGTATAAAATGGAAAATGTTAAGACTATATCTAAAATTCATGAACTAACTATAAATTATCATTTTAAATATAATCCAATGCCATAATTACTTGAATTCATTTATTCATTCATTTATTCAACAAACGTTAATTAAATGCTTCCTCTTCTGGTAGCCGGGGCATGCCCTAAAGGAATTTATTTCAGAATTTGAAGATGTATTCAACAGACCAGAAAAGAAATATGAAAACAATCGAGATATGATAAGCACAAAATGGAAAAATTGATGTGATGAAGAAGGCTTCATATACTTTAGGTTTGGCAGGCAGCAAAGCCCATCTTGTAAGGTGACTTTAGGCTGAAGCATTGGTGTTATAAAGCTTCTTCATATATAACGATCTGGAGGGAGAGTAGTCAAATAAAGGGAAGAGTTGATGCAATGACCCAAGATAACAATGAATGTGGTATGTTTGAAGAATCAGATGAAAACAAATGTGGTTAAAACACAGTGACCATAGTAAATCAGTGGGCATCCATATGAGGGGGGACCCCCCAAAATGGAATTTATTTATACAAAACATTGTTTATTTATTCTCACATGTTTAAACTTCAGTCACCTTCAAAGTACTCTCCATTTGATGTAACACACCTATCAAGACGTTTCTTCCAGTGCTCAAAACAGTTTTTGAACTTGTCGATTTTGATGCCTTTTAGTGCTCCTGCTGCTTTTTGTTTCACCTTTTTCATACCTTCAGAGTAAAACATTTCACTTTGAGGACTTTTTTCATCCAGAGGGGGGAAAAAATGTTGCTTGGAGCAAGATCAGGTGAATAGAGAGGGTGGAGCATGGGGGTCACGGCATTTTCGATCAAAAACTGCTGAACTCTCAACCTAGTGTGGTCAGGTGCACTCGTAAATCACCCATCATGAATTGAGCAAACATGTTGAAAGAGTCTTCAAAAAAATTCACTGAAGCCAAATGCAGCCTCTCACAACAATGCCAGCTGGTACACTGATACAGGTGGATTTTTAGAACATTCACCTAGAAGAAGATTGTACTACAAGAGGCCTTCCCTCCAGAAGGTAATTTCATTTTGGGGTGGGGGGTGTCCCCCTTCTGTGTTCTAGTTTCCCCTGTACAGCCCCAGTTTGTACCTGTTACCTTTATGTAATTTTAATAACACTCCATTTTGTATTCAATAGTGGCCCAATTCGGACAATAAATGATATAAATACTCTCAAAAGAGTATGAAATAAAAGCTGAAAGATAATGCAAGATCATAGACAAAATTGTTGACTCCCTACTTACTGTTACAAGGGCTAAATTTTATTTAGGAGTAGATCAGAGAGGAGTGGACCCACAACAGAGATGCTCAAAAGATGATTTTATTTACAGTACCTATGACTAAGGTAAATGGGAGTGCTGTTAAAGCCCCAGTTACCCTATAAATTACATGATTTTCCTCTTCAGATTTTTTCCTGGTGTAGAACCTCTATAAACTCTTCCACATACCTGAAAATGTAGCTGTATAGACCGTGCTTTGGTACACCTTGCATTTGCATGTGGCTTTTCTACTTATTGCATAAATATCATTATGCAGGTGCTCCATCACCAAGGCAACAAGATGTGGCGCATGAGCAGTTCAACCTTTTCAGATAACCCAGATTTAATTGGTCATTCTTCACTCTGTGGTGAGAAGAATGTAAACATTCTGCAATTCCTTATTATTTTTTTAGCTCCTTTACAATACATCACAGAAGAGTGCATTTTCCCATGAATGTCATTACTTAATTTATTTTATTTCTACCAATTCATGTTGATGTATTTTCCTTCTCTAATACAGTAATGTTCCTTTCTGATCAATACTGCATATATAACAGAAATGCAGCTGGGCTTCGCAAACCAGGGTAAAGGATTTGAATTTTGTTCTGAGTGTCAGGAATACCATGGCAAGATGACACAGAGAAATAGCACGACCCAATGATTACTCTGACATGGTGAGAAATCAAATGAATAGAGAAGAATAAGAATAGAAAGAGAGGAAACAATTACAGGGTTATAGCATTATTCTATATGAGGGATGAATGTGGATTTGAATAGGATGGAGCACTAGAGATGGATAGAAAAGGATGAATCCAAGCTACATGTTGAAGGTATAGTGAATAAGACTTGTGAATGGTTTGATTGTGGGAAGAAGGAACATGTGAAATGGAAATCAAGAATTTATCCTTCATTTTGCCTAGCTAATTGATTGGAAAATATGACCAACTGTTGATATGAGAAAGGCAAAAGGATGAAACAGGACCAGGAGGTGTCTAAAGAGTCCAATTTTAGGCTATGACTAGGATGCCCATAAAATTGCTGGTAGGAGATACAAACCTGACATACAAGGACAGGTATAAATTTTGGAGTCACCAACATCAAGACATTATTTAAAACCTTCAAAATGAATAGAATAGAATTACATGTTGAAAGAGCGTAATGGGAGAGGAGATGGGGTGCCAGGACTGAGCCATGGAGTACACTAATATTTAGAGAGTCTAGTAAAATAGGATCAACCAGAAAAACCTCCCAGGCTACACCCGGGGACTGAAAGATACACACACACCTGTAGACACTATATGGAGCTAGAGAGGCAGTCATAGTCCCTTGTTCTCCTGACTACAGTGTTTGGTTCACGTGGGAGTGAAGGAGAGGCACGACCCTAGCAAGGTTATTAAGAATTTCTCCTAAGATTTTTTTCTTATTTGAATTTTCAGAAAATATTATCCTCTCCTCTGTGAAAATGTAAATATAAACCAAGGTTTACATATATAATCAAGGTTCCAGCTTCCTTTAGAGGGCAGGTCTGAAAAATAAAGCTGATATTTATGTTGTTGATGTAACTAACAATTCTATACAGCTCAATGACACCTGAAAAAAATATAATTTTATTTACTATCTCGTTCTGCTGAAACGTAAGCTCCCTGGGGCAAATACATTGTTTCACTGATGTGTCTTTAACACCTAGAGTGGTGCCTGGCACATGGTAGATTTTCACTGAATGTTTTGAACAATTGTAATATTCACGCATTGCATTGTTTTGAGCACTCTCGCAAAAGATACTTGTGACTAAGTAGACCAATACCTACCCTTTAGACTCTTTGTCTGTAACCATCAGCATAACTAGTCTCATACCATTTATTCTGTTTAAAAGACTTTCTCTATTTTTCAACTTTGCTTGAATTTGCCTCTCCATATCCAAGGTAAATTCATATCTGCAACCCCGAAGATGTTGTTATCTATGTTATTTAGCAATTCACATGTATTTCCTCACTATCTTTTGCCTTCATTTCTCATCTAAATATAAGCTCTTGAGGTTAAGCATAAGAGACATATGCGATCATCTGTCCCAACCAAGTCTCTTCTTAAAGACCTAGTTTTTCCATAGCTCAGAGAAGGACTAGGCATACTTATTATGTATGGGCATACTTGCAATTCAGTTCTTGCTTTCTGGAGACAGACACACACCTAGCCCAAAGTCCCTCAGTCAGTTTTCTGTCCAACAACGGTCAGATTTTCTCTGAAGAGGGAATTTAAACTGAGGGACTGTGATGCCTTGTCCTTTGACTTAACACTCGTTTAAAGCCAAGGCTGGAATGGTTCCCTTTATAAGGCAAAGCCATGTGTCACCCAATGTTATAGGAAAACAAAGACTAGACATGTGGTTGTTTTGTTCCTAATACGTGTCCACTTCCCAGCGGCTGATTTGTACTTTTTTTCTGCCCTTGGGTCATATGGGATTGTCCTGTGTTCCCTTCAATGAACAACCCCCACCCCTTGCTTGAACTAAGTCAACTGGATTTCCGCTTCTTGCAGACATAAGCTTTAGCTGCAACCACAGAAACTAAATTCTCTACTAATTTATTTCCTTTGAATTCATTCAGGTGCTTTGCCCATAGTAGGGATTCAATAAATCTATAGCAGCATGTTTCTTTTTTTGCTACCTATACCTCCACCTCCCACCCTACAATATTTACCTCAGTGATTGTCCACAAAGGTCTTTATTATCTGTTTGTTTCTTGTTACCTGTATTTCATACAACAAACATAAGTCATCTCTATTCATATTTAAGTCACAAGATTGATAGTGTATAGCATCAGCCTGTTGTTTCATTTGTTGGTGATAAAGCATGAATAGTAGATTTTACAGGAGCAAATTAAAAATATTTCTTTAAAATGTCAGTGGAAAAAGCCACTTTGAAATGATCTCCTTATACAATATGCATCTCCAGATTCCTGCAGTTATGGTGCCTCCTTTACTTACATACAAAAGGATTATTTTAAGTCAAGTTGTTTTCCCCAGTGCTGTCAATATTCACTAGATCTATTTGCCCAATGGAGTATTTTTATTTTTTGTTCTTCATCAAAACATCTCTCGTCCTTGCTGGGCTGATGGCTGAGGATCAGAAAGCAATATTCCAGCTGTTCTTAAAACCAGCATTTCTTAGCAAGGTTAAGCAGTGCCTTTTCAAACTCCCCGTGCTGTATGCGTCATCTCCTGGTGAGTCAAACCTGTTATGTTAGTGCATCGCACAGAGAAAGGCCAGCAAACTTTCTGACTTTGAAAAAGAAGCTTCTCTTTTTGGTCTACCTAAGTTGGCTTGAGATGTGTTTATCTGTACTCCACCTGCCGCTTCAGACTCAATAAGCCCTTTCTTTAAACAGCTGATGCCACTTCCTATTTATCTACAGGCTCCTCCACTGCCATTACTTCACTAACTGGAAAGATAGAAAGAATGAGGGTATAGAATCGAATCTTATTTTGGAAGAAATTCACTTGGGTGGGTTCCCTTCTTTAAGCATTTGCCTTTGAGAGAAAGCCCTGAACAGCTAGACAATGACCCTTCTCCTTCCTAACACCTGAGACCTGATTCTGCCTCTTCGTATTTCTGATGCTCTGGATCCTAAACCTTGGATAGCCTCTCCACTGCCCTAAAATAGCACATGCCCTAGTGTGCTAGTTGATGGAATGCAAATAGAGAGATATTCCAAGTCTGATTAATTTGGGAAATGCTGGGCTAAACAAAATTGATGGTTTTCTCACTGCAGAAATCTTCTTTGTCTTTAAAATGTTAAAGTGCATTTGGCATCTTCAGGAGGGAGATAATGGATGTCTGTTTGTCAAGCTTATTTGACCGAAGAACACTTTATTTGGTGTGAAATAATATGTCAGGAAGCCTCTCTTTAGTGCTGTTCTCAGCTTTGATCTCTTAGGCACCTGACCATGGATTGGTATGGAAATTTTGGTCCTTTGTTTTGATCTCTGACAATTTTAGTGTTCCAAGTCCCAAGGCCTTCATGTCTCCGTTCAAATTGCACATATCCTTGGTCTGAAGTTTAATCATCTAGTCCAACCTACTCTTACTTATATATCATAATTTATGTATTGTTACTTTCATCCTATCAACCTAATGCTTCTCCATTTAAAAATCACTGTATCCCTCTTCTTTCTTAAAACAAACAAACAAAAAAACCCTCAAATTCTCTTTTATGGGTTAGCTCAAATGCTATTGCCTTTGTCCTTGACTCAGAGGATGACTGGCTGGAAGAGATCACAGTACACATTCTGGTTCAAATATCTTTTAGATGAGAAATATTTAGTAGAGGCAACACAACTTTTACCACAGGTCACATTGGAAGGGTGTGCAAGAACTGAACCCTAGTGTGGCTAACTGGACCACATGCAGGATAAGACTTCTATGAGCTGCCAAGACTTGGTTAGGAGATGTAAAGCAAGTAAGAAATAGGTAGATTTTAGGCATTGTTCCCAAAACACAAATGGAGTCACATATTAAGTTCAACTGACCAAATATACAACACAGAGTTGGATTAGGAAAAGCAGCAATGCCCATGATCAAACCATAGATATAAAAAGTAGAATTCTTGGCATAGGAAGAACATAAGGCCTAGGTCCTTCATATTAAGTCATTCAATCAGTAAGTGTTGTTCATTGACAGTCTTAAGCCCAGTCCCTACAAGGTACACATCACTGGGACTTACAGAGAAAGGTTTTTTGTAGTTCTTTGAGCTCCATTGTCAATTCTAAAACCTAGGTCTTTTGATTCCAGTACAACATTCTTCACCATAGCACATTCTCTTGTTAAATGGGAGTTTGCTAGAATTTCAGAGGAAAAAATTCATTGGATCTCAGGGTGGGGGATAGGACAGAATATAAGATGACAGCCTTACTCCACCAATGGCAGGAACTGCAGTGTGAATTTTTCTTTGCTAGTTATTGGGGATAAATCTTTCTCAAGTCATAATTGTTCTTTCATCTGACCCCCTTGTGAACAGAATTAAAAAAAAAAGAAAACACGACTGGTTTCTTTGTTAGTTTGTAGTTGAGATCTGCCTTATCACCAATAATTACAGTATAACACATTTCAAACAATTGCTTTCTACCCACTACACAGTCATTTTTAACAGAGATGTTGGATTTGTAAAACTGAAGATCTATTATCTCATTATGTCTCTGAAATATTGAATAGAATCCACAGATTTTCAGGTCAATACTCCTTTGGCATGCTCTGCATGTCAGATCACTTGTCTGGGTCCCTCATTCTTACGCTTAGGTGCCACCACACTTGAGATACCAATGGAGCTTAAAATGACATTTTCAAAGCAGAGCCTCCTTTTTTTTTCCTCTTAAACAGGCTTTTCCTCCTGCATATCTGTCTTAGGAAATAGTATCACCATCCCCAATCAACTAAGCCCAACATCATCCTAGACTTAGCCTTAATAAAAATCTCTGCCTGTGATTAGTTGAAATTTCAGGTGTCTTGCTTCCTTAATCCTTGCCTTCTTTCTTGAATCACTGCTTTCTTTCCATGCCCGTGGCCATTATCCACACTTTCCTCATTCTAGCCTAAAATGTAATAATGTACTCTTGAGTGATCTCCTTGTCTCGAGTATTTACTCACCATTGCTGCTAGGAGTAATCTATCTGAAATGTAATATGACTATGCCACTTTCATTCTTAAAATTATAACCTGTGGGGCAAAGATGTCAGATTTCTACTATTGCCTTCTCTCAGCTTTTTTTTTTCTTCTTTCAGTACTTTATTGGTGATCGTATCATCAGGTTTATGTATTTTATTTTATTCTTTATTTTCAATTAAAATTAACATTCAATGTTATATTAGTTTCAGGTGTATAGCATAGAAGGGTTGTCAAGGAACACATATAAAGGACCCGTAGACAAAGAAAATGGGGGTTATGATTGAATGTGGGAGGTGGGGGTAGGTAGAGCAGAGGAAAGTAATAGGGGGGGAATGGGGGCAACTGTAATGAAACAAAAATAAAAAAATAAATACACATATTTTATAAAGTGATCACCCTGATAAGTCTCGTACCACCTTGTACCAAACGTAGTTACTGCAGTATTACTGACTATATTCCCTATGCTTTACTTTACATCCCCGTGACTATTTTGTGACTAACTGCCAATTTGTACTTCTTGACCCCTTTATGTTTCTCACTCAGCTGCTCCAAATTCTCTCCCACCATATAACCATCAGTTTGTTCTCTGTATCTGTGAATTTATCATTGTTTTGTATGTTTATTTTGTTTTTGAGTTTCCATATATAAGTGAAATTACAGAGTATTTGTCTTTCTCTGTCTGACTTATTTCACTTAGCAAAATACCCTCTAGGTCCATCCGTTTTGTTGCAAATGGCAAGATTTCATTCTTTTTATGCCTGACTAATATTCCATTGTATTATTCACTCATCTATCAATAGACACTTAAGTTGCTTCCCTATCTTGGCTGTTGTAAATAATGCTGCAATGAGCATAGGGGGTGCATATGTCCTTCAGAATTAGTGTTTTGGATTTTTTGGATCAATAACCAGAAATGGGAGATCTCTAGGTTGTATAGTAGTTCTATTTTTAAGTTTTTTAAGAAACTCCATAATGTTTTCCATAAACTGGCTGTGCCAATTTGCAGTCCCACCAACAGTGCACAAGTGTGCATTTTTCTCCACATCCTCACCAACACTTGTTGTTTGCTGATTTTTTCAATGATACCCATTCTTACTAGTGTGTGGTGATATTTATATGGGGTTTTGAGTTGCATTTTTATGATTATTAGTGACATTGAGCATATTTTTATGTCTATTGGCCATCTATATGTTCCCTTTGGACTAATGTCTAATCAGGTCCTCTATTTTTTAATTGGATTATTTGTCTTTTTGGTGTTTTGTATGAGTTCTTTTATGTTTTGGATATTAACTCCTTACCCACGTATTATTAGTGAATATCTTCCCCCATTCAATAGGTTGTCTTTTCATTTTTTTGATCTTTTGCTTTGCTATGCAAAAACTTGTTAGTTTGACATAGGCTTATTTGTTAAATCTTTCCTTTTTCACTAATAGATTTTATCAGAAGGTGGGAGAGCAGTTCATTAAATGGCAGCTGGTGTAGGAGTGGTGGAGAAAGTTGACACAAGTGCTCACTGCCAAGGGCAAAGATAAGCGTGACAGAGCTTTGAGTTTCTGTTCGCGCAGGCAGTGCACTATGACAGCAGACTCCTGAAAGCAGGCGAGCCTGCAAAGGAATATGAGGGGGGAATGCGAAAACAAACTAAGGCCACTTTCACCTTTCCAGCCTACCTTTCACTTCAGTGCTCTTTCAATCCATTCTCATCATGATCCCCATGACGCTTCCAGTATCCAGGAAGGAAAGGAAATAACACGAGCAATCTTATTCTCTCGCCAATGTTAATGCCTCATTGGCACCCAGAAATATTTAGAAATATTGGATGATTTTAAACATCTTCAATAATTGTTTATTATCTACAAAATATAGTTAGGTACCTGTAACCCTTAATAATATGACTCAGAACTATTATTCCTGGCCCAAATGGTGTCACTATTCCCAATGACCCTATGCACCCATGGGTTCTCTCAATTACTAATGGGTTCTGATAGCAGTTAGAGGATAGAATCAACTGTCTTTGTGTCAAGGAGGAAGAAAGAGATAAAAGAATAACAAAGAAGGACATTCCTCCCTTTCACCGTGATGGAAAAAGGAACAGAATGGACAATCAGTAGAAATCTGTTTCATACTCACAAGTGCTACTTTACAAATGAGGAAACTGAGATTTTAGTGAGAATAAAAAAAAGAGGCAACCATAATTCTAAGTAAGTGACAAAGCTGTGTCTACCAGTTCCCAGAGTTCTTATTGCTTCAGGTGTAGCAGAATGCCACTTCAAGGTTGAGCCCACGTGGACAAAAAGAGAGCATTGGGTGGAATCTTGGGTCCGTGCTAATTAACACTGATATCTAGAAGACTTGCCTTCAGGCCCAGAGTGTGCATACACAGGAATATGGCAGCAGAGATGCTAGAAAACACCAGGCGGTGCGTTTTACTTATTCTTTTCTCAAAGAAGAGCAAAAACAGGCACCTGACCTGGCATACTGAGAAGGAAACATGCTTTGTTGGTTCCCTTCCTCCAGCCTGTAAGGAAAGGGCTGGGCGGGAGCCTGTGGCTCTGGGTAGAGAAGCAGCTGTCTCTCTGGGGGAGATGAGCTCTGGTGCAGCCAGACAGGCAGGCAAGCAGCCCAGAGCTGAAAAAGAGAATCATCCTCCTCTGAGTTGCTATCATGGGACTCTTAAGGGGTTAAGGATGGCAGGTTTTCGTGGTTGCTATGTGCAGCCAGAGAACAAGCAGATTGTTGCTGACAACTCCAGGAACACCCCCTTTAATATGTGAAGGGTGGTCTCAACCACAACGCACTCACTGACGTGCAAGCAGCTGGTCCCCAGAGGCTCCAGGCTGCTTTTGCGTGTGATCAATATAATACTCCACTGCTAAATTTAGGGACCCTGCCTCCTATGACAATGGCACCTCACCATGGCTAATTAACAATAAAAATTGTGGATGCTTTCATTACTTAATCTCCAAGGTTTAATTAAATTAAAGCCGCAAAACTTACACTACACAGGCCAAAAATTGTTACTACATAAGTTAAAATGATAAAACAATGAGGTCAATACTACATATCACAGGAGGAAAAGGGTCTCATGACCTCACCTCTGTGTGTGTATATGAGATTAGTTGTCTGTGTGTGTGTGGGAGGAGGTATCCATTTTGGAGAAGGACTTTACTGATCCTGGGATGTTTTTGTATGTATTTCATGTACATACAAATTCTACATAGATATGTGCAAATGGTATGTGCGTATTTGATATAAAATTTGTATATTATACATTCAGTATACAATAATATATAATGTAATATATACAATGAAAATAGTATAATATATGAGTGAATATACCACTAGTTATACAGATGTATGCATAAAACACTTGAGATGCATTTATAAGTCCTACATGTTAACCCTGTAAAATGTTACCATATGAATTTATATCCAACATTGAAAGTTGTGATATGTATGGCACTGAAGATATGTGTGACCATGTTTATTATATCGGAGATCCCACACAGGAAACATGCATAACACTACCGATCTATTGTGTTTGCGTGTAATATTTTTTAACTGTGTAAAATATATACAACATCAAATTTACAGTTTTAATCACTTTTAAGTATGCAATTCACTGGCACTAAGTATATTGACATTGCCGTGCAACCATAGCCACCATCGGTCTCTAGCCCTTTTTCATCTTGCAAAGCTGGAACACTGCACCCATTGTTCCCTCCTGCTCTCAAGTCCTGGAATCCACCATTCAACTCCCCATCTCTGTGAGCCCTCCAAGTATTTCAAATGAATAGAATCATACAGTACTTGTTATTCTGTAACTAGTTCATTTTACTGAGAGTAATGTCTATAAGTTTCATCTACATTAGGGCATGTGTCAAAATCCCCTTCCTTTTTAAAACCAAGTAATATTTCATTGTATATACACCACATTTTGTTTCCCCATTCATCTGTTGATGGACACTTGGATGTCTTTGACATTTTGACTATTGTGAATAATACTTCTATGAGCATGGGTATACAAATATCTATTCATGTCCCTGCTTTCAATTCATTTAGGTATATATGCACAAGTGGAACTGTTGCATTATATAGTAATTCTATTTTTAATTTTTTTAAGGAACCACCATACTCTTTTTCATGTATGTATGTGTTCACTATATAGGGAACATATATGAGGTCTGTCCGGAAGGTATCCAGCCATGTAATATGAAAAATGGAGACATTTATTGAAGAAGGTACAAAAACATTGTACATAGGACAATGACACCTCAGTCCCCTTCAAAGTAAGCACCTTAGGACTTCACACAGTTCTCACAGCTGCCATCAACTGCCCTGTCATATTTTCCTAAATCTCATCAATGGTCTGAAATCTTTTCCCTTTCAAAGGTGATGCCAGTTTTGGGAAAAGCCAGAACTTGCAGGGCACCAAATCTGGGCTGTAGCAGGGGCTGAGCCACCCAGGTAATTTGATGTTTTGCCAAAAATCTCTGCATGAGACATGATGCATGAGTGGGCGCATTGTCATGAGGAAGCTGCCAATCACCAGTTGCCCATAGCTGTGGCCTTCTGAATCATCCCAATAGTTTCTGTGGAGGAACGTTCAAGCTTCATGCAAAACCTGATGCAGATTGGTTGCTCTGCTCCCTCAGTCATTTTGAATGCGACAGCCACACAGTACACATGCTCACTCAGTGGCATCTACTGCCCTCACAGACTGGTACAGTGAAGTTGTCATTGTTCACACATGTGCATTCCAGCCCACTCTCCTTGGCTGCCAGGTTACATCAATGTTGCTCAAACCATTCTCATTATATTAGCAATGGCTAGACATTTTCTGCACAGGCCTCATACAACAATGCATTTATATTTTTATTTATAAAACTACAGATATAAAATATGAATATAAAGCACTGGCTTTATGAGTATATCTATAATGCTAAAGCTAGTTCCTGAATACATAACATATGTGTTTGTGTGTGTGTATTTATAATAGTGATGATTTTTATTCAGTCATGTTTACATTTATATTTGTTCCCTCATGGTATCAGTGACCTTTTTTGTATAAAAAAAATCCTAAAACATAGTATCCCAAAATAATAACAATAAATTTTTTGTTCATAAACTTGCTACTTTGCCAGTGCTTGGCAGGGACAGCCCTTCCCTGTTCCAAGAGTTATAATCTGGGGTAGCCTGACTGGGGCTGGAGGGTCTGCTTTCATAATGGTTCACTCTCATGGCTGGCAAATTGGTGCGGACTGTCCTTTAAGGACTTCACCATGGCTGTGGGGTCAGCTTCGGTTCCTCTTTAAGGGGGCCTCTCCATGGGCCGATTGGGCATCCTTACCACATGGAGGTGGTGTTATAAATGCAAACACTCAAAAGAACTTAGTGGAAACTGTATTGTATTTCATGACTTAATTCTGGGAGTTACATAGTGTCACTTCTGCTGATCAGATACAAGGGAGGGAACACAGAGCCTCTCCATTGGTGGAAGGAGTGTCCAAACCTCATTATAAGGAGAATATGTAGGATGAGGGATACTTTTGTGGCCATTCTTAGAAAGGACAATCCACTGCAGTCACAGGTTGTTATTTTCAAACAGCTTGAAAGATATATCAATTCACTGATTCATGTAACAGACACTTATTGACTGCGTACTACATGCCAGCACTGGGAATTAAACAATAACAAAAACACACAAAGTCCTTGACCTTATGGGGCTAATATTCCAGTGCAAAGAGTTAGGATAAAATATCTGCCATGTCGGGGGATAATAAGTGTTAGGAAGAAAAACAAAGCAATGTAATGGGGAAATGGAGTGGTGAGGATTGGAGAGTTACTATTTTATATAGGATGGTTTGGGACATAATCTCTAATAAGGTGACTTTTGAGCAGATAATGGAAGGAGGAGGTGGGAATAAGTCTTGAAAATAAAGAAATCAGGAGGGTGTAATTCTAAGTGGAGACTTGTAAAGGCCTGAGATCTAACCATGCTTGGTATGTCTGAGAAATAGCAAGGGGGCCAGTAGGCCTGGAGCGTGAGGAGGAGAGTGGTAGGAAGTGAAATCATAGAGGTTATAGTCCAAGATTATGTTGAAATAGGGGAAAGATGATGTTCTTCCTGTTGCCAAAAAAAAAAAAAAATTCCCAAAGGAAACATACCACTAATAACATAATTCTTTGTAGCTGTATTGTCTTTGTTTCAATTACACCCGTTCCACAGACGCCGGATACCAAAGAACAAGCCTTTATGTGCTAAGTTAGTGGGCATCAGCTGTCATCTGGGTTGGTAGGAAGTTGGCCAACTGATGGAAATTGCCTCTAACCTAGGAGATGAAAATTCAGGTCTCGAAAGGGTATGAGACATCCCTTCTGTCTGAGTCTGTTCTCTCTGCATACTTGATACCACATCTGTGCATATAAAACGCCAACATATTCAGTGACCCGAATGGCAGAGGTATTAATGGGGCTGGCATTTAGATGTTTAGATTTGTAATCATGAAGGGAACTCACTGAAGATTTTGAAAGCTGATTGTCCTTGTGTGCATTTCCCTACTCCCCAACCTCTAATAAAATTGGGTGAATCTCTGCCTTGTCATCATTAACATGGGAAGTAATAAATACGGAGCAGCTGCAACAAAACCAGCCAAATATCCAGCGCATTCTTACAAGTCACTAAAGGAGTTGCTTTGGTGGCCAGTTGTTTCCAAACCTGGCTACAGATTAGCAGCACCAGGGGAGCTTTGCCTCCCTCAAAGGCCTGGAGTTGGGCCCAAGCATGTTGTTTTGTTTTGTTTGTTTGTTTTAGCTCCTCAGGTGATTGTAGCATGCAGCCAGAGTTGAAGACCACCACTGTTGCTATCAAGCAATGACAACTAGTTAGGACAGGAGGACTTGGATTCCATTCTGTCTTAAATAATACTATACGAAATAAAGGCATATGTCTGAATATTGAAACCTACTAAAATCCTCATTTCCAAATGGTTTCTCTGAAGGGCCATCCTTGGTAAGTGCTAAATTTACAAAATCACTGGAAATGTGTGCAATATCCCATAGCCCATCCATCACTCCACCCTTTCTTTCCCAAATCCACTCTCATTTTCTTTGAAAGAGCAAGCTCCATCATTGCTCTCTTGTGAGAATATTTTGTGAGGATAAAATTCTCTTAAGGCTGTGTTTTCAAACTTTGGAATTATGATACGCACATCCGGATTAATTTTAAAACGTTTCTTCCATTCCTTCATTTTTCTTTCTCTACTTTTCTATTTGCATGATAGTCAACTTGTTAATTCTAACAAAGGAGATTAAAACATTGGTTAATTAGGGCAGACATGTGCTTAAATTACTTTGAGGGGTTTGGGATCAAAGTCTTAGTGATTAGAAAAGACAAGCCAGAATAAAAGCATGTCCTCCATTGAATTTGATATAATCATCTTCTGTTACCTCCTTTTATTTTTCTCAACCCCAACACTAAGGCATGGGAACTTCTTAACCACTTGGACCATATTCATTGATATTCTTCATTTCACATAGCTCCACAGTAATGCCCAACTGGGTCTCATAATGTGCAAAACAAAAGTCAAATATTCTGCCATCTCCGTGTATGCTTCTGTTCAATGATATCACCTTATGCAGGGTTCCCAAACTAGAGCTTGTTGGAGTTATCATCTACCCAATTGGTCTCAACATTATTTAAGATCAAATTTTTTATCAAACAAAATACTGTTTACCAACATAGAAAATACATAAAAATAATACTTTGGGGGAGGATGTTGGGGATCCAAATATCATTACTTTACCCTCCCACATTCTCCGCAACATATGAAGATTTACTGTAGGAATTGGCTCATGCAGTTATGGAGTCTGAGAAGCCACACAGTTTGCCCTGCACAAGCTGGAGAATGAGCAAAGCTGGGGGTGTAATTTAGTCTGAGTCCAGAGGCCTGAGAATTGGGTGACCAAGGACAGAAGCCTTGGTCTGAGTCTGAAAGCTGGAGAACCAGGAGCTTTGATGTCCAAGAGCCAGAGAAGCTGGATGTCACAGCTAAAGCAGAGGAAGGGAATTTCTCCTTGCTCTGCCTATTTCTTCTATTTGGGTCCTCAGTGGATTGGATGATGCTCACCCACATTGGGGAGGACAATCTTCTTTAATTGGTCTGTGCTTCAAATGCTGATCTTTTCCAGAGACACCATCACAGACACATCTGGAAATAATGCTTTGCCAGCTATCCTGGCATTTCTTATCCCAGGAAAGTAGACACTTAAAATTAACCGTCACATTGTCCTTAAGCTATCTCTCTCCATGGGATGCTAAGCAATTCACAAATTATTTCTCTACAACATCCTCTCCAAATCAGTCAGTCACAAAAGCCTCTGCTTGTACCTGAATGAACACGTGAACCCAGCATTTCTTCTCCATCTCTACTAACCCTGCCTATCTCTCATGTGGACAATTACAATTTAATTATCTACTTCCCTCTGAATTTTTGCCCTCTGAGGTCCATTGCCAACAGGTTACTTTTAAAAATGAAGTCATCTCCACACCTCTCAGTCCATGTCCATGAGCTGCACACACTAGTTCGTGTAGCGATGATGGGATGGAGTGCAGGGCAGAGGGGATAAGGGGCAGGGATGGGGAATGGGACAGCTGTAAGAGCATACTCGGTAAAATATATGGGAAAACAAAGCTTTGGATTCCAAATGTTGTTGCTCAATTGATGTTTCAGAGCCTCTGGAGACTCAGCAGTTGATTTGTGCCAGGGTTTCCTTGGGATCACTATTTCTGAGATCACCTTTCTGTTTGGCGGTTGGAAGGGATGTGTCATGCATTGTTGTATCAATGTTGAACTCCTTATCCTAATCAGTGGGAGATTCTTATTTGAATTTATTTTTAATTGAGCACAGAATCTTGTGATGGACCTCTGTCCTGATTGCCAGTCACCAATCACGTGGTCTGGTCACACTTGGAAAAAAAAATGAAGTCATTCATGTCATATCACTCTTTGTCTTTAAAGCTGTAGTTGAGTGCATACTTCCAAAAGGACCATGGTCAAACTCCAAGGCTTGATGCAACAATTCCTCATTCCATTTTCTATTTTATTCTCTAGTCTCACCCACTGACACTTCCTCATATTACATGATGATCTCATTAACCTTTATGACTTTGACATCAAAATGTTAAAAACCCACAAATTCATATCTCAGGCTTAGAACTCTCTCTGAATTCCGGTACCTTACATCCAATTGTTTGCTCAGGATCTTAACTTGGTTCTCTAGTAGATATTGAAAACCTCAGTAGCTCAAAGCAAAACTTTTGATCATCCTCTATCCAAAATTTGTTTCTCTTAAAGTTCTCAACTTAGTCAATGATAATCTCATCCTTCTAATTGGTTAGGAACTTGGCTAAAGTTATCCTTGAGTTCTTATTTTTGTAAGTAATCACTAAATCTTAACAACCTCCCCTAAAAGAAAACCCAGAGCCCTACTATTTTTGCCACCTCCCTACCACAACCTGGGTATAAACCACCATTGTTTCTTGCTTAGTAGGCTCTCCATGCCCCTAAACTCTGTTCTGTACAGGACACCCAGGTCATTAGTCAGATCGGTAGCCACCTTTACCTACAAACATCCAATAACTGCCCATCTTTCATAGCAAAAGAGTTAAGTCTTTCCAACTACTGTCAAGACCCTCATTATCTGATCCCTATTCCGACTCTGACCTCATCCTTTCTTGTTATCTCATTCTCACTGTGCCCCTATTACACTTGCCCCCTTGCTGTCCTTCCAAGGCAATACACATGTTTCAGCCCAGGAGAATGTTGGACTGTTTCCTCTTCCCAGCATGTTTTCCCCAAATATACAAATGGTTTTCTTTCTCATTTCCTTTTGGCCTCTGATCATGTCACTTCGTCAATGGGGTCTTCATAGACCCTCCTATTCACCATATCCAACATCCCTCATTTCCCACCTCCGATATTCTAATTTGGTCCATAGAACTTTTTGTCACTTGATAGACTCTGAATGTTTTTAAATTGTTTTCCTCTCCTAGTTAGAATATATGTGTCACAGGAGCAGGGTTTTTTTTTTCTATTTTGTTTACTATTGTACTCTCAGTGACTAGAACAATGCCTGATATACAGTAGTTGCTCAATAAATATTTGTTAAATAAATAAATATATTACCCTGAGCTCTAGCCATATAATTTAATTATTATCCAAACATAGTAAGTGCTTTCCTGATCAATTATTTTCACACAAGTAGTTTCCTCTGTTTGGACAGCCATCTCGACCACCTCAGGCATTAAGACCTCCACTGATACATTCTCTGTAAAACCTCCCGGCCTCTCAGACAATTGCGGATTAGCCTGGGTGTTGTGTTCCAATAGCTTTTTGTTTATTAGCATTCCGTTATTAGAAGTATCTCTTAGAACACTGAAACATTATCTTATAGCTATTTATTTCTACATCTATCTTCCTTTCTTTATTACAAGGTTCTTAGACATCAGGCCTGGCTCTTATTTATCTTTGAGTAGAGCACAGAATTTCAACACATATTTGCCAAATGCAGGGATCTGTAATCCACAGTGCAACTCTATATATCAATCTGTGACTGTCCAGGAATGCTGACTGAAAACAAAAGACCAGGGTAACAAGAGGCGCAGGAAAGAATACAGGTGAAATTTCTCCCTTACAGTGGAAGGTGCTGGTTTTGTGAGTTTTATTTACATGATGTGATAGGAAATGGAGGTTAAAGTGAAAACCAACTAATGGAATTTGAAAAGGCAAGTGGGATAAGACTCAGGCCCCCCTTCTTCTTGCCCAAAAAGATGTTGTCTGGTTGGAACAAGGTAGGAGAAATGGCTATTATAAGATGCTTATGTAGTGCTACTAATGAGAGCTAGGTCATAGATGAAAACAATTTTCCAAGCGTAGCATAGACTTTTCTCTTTTGTCTTGGGAATTGTGACAATAATTTTATGAGTCTTATTCAGGGACTCTAACCAAGACCAAAAGCCTTGCCTAGGCAGACAAAACTCAGATGTGACTGATCTCCGATAGTGCCTTTTAATAGACTATAGGTGTGAGTGTGAAAGCACACATTGGGGTCTCCTTCCTAAGTCTCTGCCATTCACAAGATGAATGAGGGATGACAGTTGGAGCTGAAAACTCCAGAGCTGCCCCTGGTAGTAGGAAACACTAATGCCACTTCATTAAAGGTGACATTGCTCCTCCCAAACCATATTATTACACACTCACCCAGTATAGACTCCAAGGAATGCCTTCCTCTTGATCACTGTGTTTCCAGACAAAACTTTACTCCTGGAAACTGCTGCAGCTTAAACAATTCAAAGCCAGTCTAGTTCTCTAATGAATTGGAGAAGGTGGAGGCAGTTATCTGTTAATGATATACCTTTTTCTTTTATCAAGGGTTAATATGTGACATGAAGAATATTTATGCAAAATTGTCCAGATAGTTGTTTTTAAAAACTCATGTGATACCTTCTTTTCATGGGTAAGATACAATTTCATAATAGACATTCATTAGTAACATAATTTGCTTTTTATTTTATGTTCACAACTAAGAAGCTCAGAGATAAATTTACTGTTCAGTCATGGTAACTGTATTAGGCAAGGTGGCTGATAATGTTTCCTTTTATGATCTTTTTGATGTTTTTAAGTTAGCTTCAGAGGACTATAATTGTACAAAACAGCATTTATTAACATTATGTGTATAATACAGTAAATCTGAGCAAATACTTATAGACATATAACTATAATCAAGATGTAGAATGTTCTATCAATCCAAAGAGTTTGCTTACTACACCCCCAAAGTCAACCTGTACCTCTAAACACAACTCCTAGCTACCATTGACCTGCTTTCTGTCCTTACCATTTGCCTTTTATAAAATTATATCTAAAAAGTCCTATAATATGTAAGTTTTTGTATCTGCCTTTCACTTAGCAAATTCTTTTTGATGTTTTTACACATTGTTTTTTATATTGTTGTTAATAAAATTTTAATGCTGTGTAATAATCCAATGTATGAATATATCGCAATTTGTCTTCCCACTCATTGGTTGTGGGACATTTAGGTTGTTTTGACAGTCATAAATAAGCTGCTACAAACATTTGAACATATAATTTTACATGGACAAATATTTTTACTTCCCTTGGGTAAATGCCTAGGAGTGGAATTACTAGGTCATATGATATATATATATTTAAATATATAGGAAAGAAACTGTCAAATTATTTTTCCCAAGTGACTGTAACACACTGCATTCCCACCAGCAACTATGAAAGTTTCAGTTGTTCCAAACCTTTTCGGCACTTGGTTCTGACAAGTTTTTAAAAATTTGTCATTCCAGTGAGTGTGTGGTGATACCTCAGTGTGTTTTCATTTGATTTTTTGTAATCATTAATAATGTTAAGCCTTTTCTCATAGACTTAGTTATCATTTGTATATGCTCTTTTAATGAAGTAGCTGTTAGAATCTTTTGCCCATTTTTTAAGTTGAGTGCTTGCTTCTCTATTATTTAACTTTGTTAGCTCTTTATATGTTTTGGATAGACTACCTTCATAAAATATTTGCTTTGCAAATATTTATTCCATTTATAACTTCGTATTCTATAACTTTGTTAAATCTGCTTATTAGTTCTAGGAGTATTTTTGTAGATTTCTTAGTTTACTCTTATCACCTCTGTGTATAAAAACTTTATTCCTACTTTCCAATCTGTATGTCTCTATTTCTGATTTATTACATTGGCTCAGACCTCCAAAATAATATTTAGTTGTTGTTATTGCTTTAATTTTGCTATATTTATGGTTATTTACTTCTAGTAACAAAGGTGTTAGGTATATATTTTTTCTAGATGTTCTAACCAATTTGAGGAAATTTCGTATTATTCTAACTTTGAGAGATTTTCATTATTACTATTACAAATGGGTGTTGAATTTGTCAAATTCCATTTCTGCCTTTACTGAAAATATGATATAGTTTTTCTCTTTTTTTTTTGTTAATATTTGATTATATTGCTAGATTAAATTTGTTAAGTATTTTTGTGTCTGGTTTTGTGAGAGATAATCTTCTATAGATCTACTTCCTTGTAGTATCATTGTTCAATTTATGTATCAAGGAAATCCTGGCCTTATAATGTAAATGGAATGTCTTCTCTTCTATTTCCTAGAAGAATTTGTATAGAATTGAAATTGTTTCTTTCTTAAAATTTTTGGAGAAATCACCAGTGATACCTTTTGTACCTGGAGTTTTCTGGATATTTGTAGTTTTAAACTACAAAATCATTTTGTTAATCTGTATAGAGCTATTCTGATGATCTCTTTCTTCTTTAATGTGATTTGATAGTTTGTATCTTTCAAGGAATTTGTCTATTTCACATATATAGCAGAAAGTTGTTCATTATATGTAGTGGCTTATTCTTTTAAGAACTGTAGGATCTGTAGTAAAGTTCTCTTTCATTTCTGATATTAGTAATTAGACTTGTTTTCTTTGTTTTTCATTAGTCTGGTTAAAGATATATCTATTTCATAGATATTTTCAAAGAACCAGCTTTTACTGACATTAATACCCTCTGTTGTGGTCCTGTTTTCAAGAACAAATTCAATCTCTATAACTCCATTATGACTGGAAGTTAGAGCCTTATATATTAAAAATAGCAGCCTTACTGTAAGTGTCCTCAAGTTGTTTCTCAAAAGTCTATGGAGTTGATGTTTCTAATTAAAATAATGTAGAAGGAATGCTAAAAAATAAATCAGGAACATTAAATATTGAGCTTTTAGATGGAGTAGCTCTGTTAATCACTCTTAAATAAGATACATAGACTCGTAAATACATTTAAGTTATATTTCTGTGACTATAGATTTTCTTCCCCTGATCTCAATTAATTTAACAAATGCTCTCTTAATTGTAAAACACTGCCAGGGATAGGAATGTAACTAAGACCTCAATGCTGCCTTAGAATAGTTTGCAGTAGAGCAAGATGATTAGATTTAAGGAAATAGCAACAGTGCAAGCTAGAATGAGATTAGTGTCATAAAAATATATGGATAACATATTATAGCATTTCATTTTACTATCTTTGAAAACAGTTTTCATAACTCATGGCTAGAGTCAGTCTGAGAATCAAGGCAGATCTTAATATTTTCATTAGAAGCTCTAATTTTTTTTTCTATAATTGATATAGAGGCAATCAGATTCTAGAAAAAATCCTCATTGCTTACTTGCAGAAAGCAGAGACTGGGCGCAAGATGAAGCAAAGAATTAGAGGCTGGTAAGGAAAAGTAGTAGAACTCAGAAGTTGTCTTGATAATGATTTCTTCAGTTTGGATGTCTCAGTGAGTGTGGTATATCAAATAATTGCCACAAAAAACTCTTTTTAGATAGAATACATTTATGAAAACATCTGTGAGTCCTTATTTGAATGAGTTCATAGTCCCCAATTTGGTCTAGGAACTATTTCCTGATTACCAAATTATGAGGTATTTCAAAGATATCATGAAATTACTACCCACCATTTAATTGTTTCCATACCTCATGGGAACTGTGAGTGTCAATTAGTATTTCTGAAATGAATCCACCCTGTTGCTAAGAGGGAAAGCAATCTAACAATTAGATTATTTTTCAAAAGATGGCTTAAATGTAAAATTAGACCTGCCCTATGATGTCATAATCATAATATGATTATTATCATATCCTATTATAAGTGACAATATTTTTTGTCCCTTAGAAGAATTATTTTACCAATTCAGAGCAAGTTCTCTGTTGTTGAGAGTGTAATGATCTAAAAAAAAGCAGATTGCAAAACTTTGCACTGCAACAATTAAAATATATTTTCAAATGTTTTATTGTTTGGGAAAGTGATTGTAATGTAATTATTAAGTTTACAAAATAAAAAATATAATGGAAACTTCTTTGTAAAGAAAAATGTATTTAAAAGTGTATTGTAAAGTATACTGAAATATTAGAATTATAAATTTATTTGCTATGTTATTATTCTGTGATAAAGATTTCAGTTCTGAGTTTATAAATGTTGCCCTCATATGTTTTGTTTACTTTCCAAGTGCTGTTCTTGAAATTTAGGTGTGTTGTCTCTAGAAGGTACCTAAGTTTCAGAGAGTGAGCTCTCTTCTCAAAACTATGTAGAAATTTATGATAATAATAAAGTATTCTAAGTGTTCGACTAGGTGCACTGGAAAAATATTGATCATCTAATCCCTTTCTCCATCTTAAAATAATCCTAATTTTGTGGTAGGATGGTCCCACTTAATTTATACACTTGACATTTCCTTCTGCTGATAACACCTATAGGTTCAGAAAATGACGTGACCCAGAGGGAGTCAACCAGAGCACAGAGGTTGCTAGGAGCTTTTGGGAGAAATATTCTTAAGAAAGATACAGGGAAATAGCACCTTTCTTCTGCATAATTTGAGGAGTGAAAGTGAACTGCAAAGGCATGGCTCCTCCTTCTGAGGATAAAGTCCACCCCCAGAGCAGAGCGGAGGAATTCGCAGAAGAGAGAGAGGCAGAGCCATTTGATTCTCTTCTCCCCTCAGATCTACTTCTCAAATTTCTGTTAGATTACTTCAAGCAGTCCTAATTTTTTGAGCCAATTTGATTTGAATTTTCTGTCATGTGCTGCCAAAGCCTACTGACTTAGCAGAGAGTCATGATCTCAGGGCAATCTCCCTTCAGGGTAGGCACCCAGATCACCTCAGGACCACTCGCAGTCATTGTCATTCTTTCCCAGGTGCAGTTTAAAGTTTATTTTTCCAATCACCATCTCTTAGAATGATAAAAAGGATGCCCAACAGAGTTTCTTGAAAATAACTTTTGCTCCTACTCATATAAATTTGCCTATTTAAATAGATTGTACCAATGTATAAGCGCGTATGTATAATACACATATCGTTTGTGTGTGTCTATCTTTACGTATAGCTTCACTGTGTTTTCCAACAAAACTTTCAAAGACCAAAAGGCATTTATCAGGTTTTCCTCAGGGAGAGTGGGCTGCATGGCCCCTAGATAAAGGGTGAAGTTTTTTAATTATTATTATTTTAACGGAAATAGTTTATGAAATAAAATAAAATAAAATAAAATGAATCCCAGCTCAGTCAATCTCTGGCTATGTCCTGGGACAAATCATCTCATCTTTTATCTTTAAGAATCTTTGTTATTAGTAATAATAGGAGCTACCTTACAGTGTTATTTAAAGGTTTAAATGAGATTACATTACACTTCATATCTCAAATTCCAGCACAGGTAGTCAACTAAATGTTTATTCCCTTCTCTTTTTTCCTTTGCTCATGAGAGAAGCTCATGTGAATCTCACCCCTCTACTTGAGGAATGAAATCCACAATGCCTATAATCTTTCCAAAATTAGAAGGTTTAATACTTTATTCTTATAATTTTTTTTATTGTTACACATAGAGCTCTTCACTTCTTTCTGAACTCCAGCAAAATCACTTAACACCATCTCTTGAGTTTATTTTTCTCTAGAAGCCTCAGTGACTTCAAAGGGGTTCTAATGCTTCATAGAAAAAGACATCTCTTGAGCCGTCTAATTAAACAAAAGTGATCAATAGAGAAAAATCTAAACCTATCACTATGTTTTACTCTATCAGGAAAAATCAAATTCCCAAAGCCCACCTATGTCTGCAAGGGATAAAGATATTTACATTTTATCTTGTTTTCAATAAACCGAACCCACAAAGTACTTGGTCTTTCAGGAACACTTTGAATATTTATACGCAAGCCCTAAAGCTTCCATGACCTTGCAGCTTGCTGTCGACGTGTGCCGCAGTCTTTGTCTTGGCTAAAGACGTATGAACACATTTTACACAGAGCCCAAATGCTAGCCAGACCTTCTTTTCGCATAAAAGACAGATCTTTCCCTTGAAACTAATTTCCCCTAAGATATATTACAGAATATGTCACATTTTTCCTAGCCAGCAAGAAAACCGCACTCTATTCACTATCAAATATGTGAGTTGATACACTAAGAATTTTCAATAATCTTGGGTTTCTAGACCGGTAAAGGAAATGGGGCCATTTTTAATTTCCAAAAGTCTGTTTATATTGCTAGGACCAGGTTAACAAAAACAGTAACAACAACCTTTATTTTGTATTTATTATGTGCCAAGTGTTGTGATCTTTTGTATTTATGTGCATTTTCTCAATTCATCTTTAGAATATTCTGTCAGGCAAATAATATTGATTTGGTTATTTCATAAAAGGCATAACTGAAGCTCAGAGTTTGTGAAACCTGATCAAGGTGATTGAGCTAGAATATGGAAGAAGGGATTTAAGGTATTATATTTAAAAATATGTCTAAATCTAGACCCAGTATTGCCCATTTGGATAAGATATACCTTCCCAAAAATGGTTGGGTTTATACTTTGGTTTTAAAGCATTAACAAACAATTAGTCTAGTTTGAAATGTATAAGAGACATTGATGCTGAGAAAGTGATGAATGTATTTTATTTAATTTATAAGAATATGTGAAATTTCTTTTAGTCATAGACATTTGCTCATTTAAATAGCATTTACAGATATTTCTCTAGAATAACGAGTCTGTGTATTTCCTTCATGTTTCCCAATGATTCTTCCTCATGAAGAGCAAATTGACAAGCATCAAATTGCAATTGACTCACTTTGTTAATCAAATATGGCGTTGATTTTCTAAAAGTTTATCTATATCCCATCTAAAAGAATTCAAAACTGGACATTTGGTTTTGAGCCCTCTTCAGTCTTGACTTCTGCAAACTTTCAGTGTGTAATTACTGAGCAGAGACCATATAGAAGAGGCTCAAATATGAGAATACTTTGCCTAAATTATTGCCTAAAGTTACAATAAGAGCTTTTAATACTAATTTGAGAAACATCTCTACTTCCACAAAATCCGCTTTAATCCAACTTATAAAAGATATAAATAAACCTTTCAGTTAAAAAGAAAATATTTATATTTTGCTTCAGTTTCACAAATGCTCTTTTTAAATTAAAAACCATTTGCCAAAATCTCTACATAAACCAATAAAATCAACTTGAGTGTTTTCCAACATATCTGTAATATATCTATTTTAGACAGAGGACCACTATCAGGCTTTATTATAAAATTAGGCTTGTGTAACCTACACAAAATCCAACTTACGAACCAGTTTTATAGTGGGGATTACTATGAGTTCCCAAAAAAACCTGGACTGTCTTTTCACTCTTTTTCTGATATAATCTAATGTTTTACCACCAGCTGCATAATATAATGATCAAATTGGATTATGATGCAGTCGAGTGAATTTTATCTGGTGTGTTTGAAAAGTATCTGTGAAGTTAAGCCTAGCTGTAACTCTGAGCAAAAAATGCCCTAAACTAACCACCCCCACCCTGAAATAATACAAAAAAAAGCATATACTCTCAAGAATTCATCCTCAGATTCTGCATGTAGCAAGATAATCCTATGGCAATGCCCAGGCTTGTGCCTTCTCTCCTGGTAGCGTTAGCATTGTGCGTGGACTCATATTAGGTGAATGCATAAGAATTAACCAAGAGTCCTGCAATCCCAATGCTAGACAGCCTAGAGAACTTCCATCCTAGTCCTCAATTCCATACTTGAGAAGATGAGACTCCCCAAAGCTAACTGGCCGCGCAACATTCTTAAGGCTAAATAGTGGCAGAGAAAGGATTTTGGCATTATGGGTGAGTAATTAACTCATCATATAGCTTTCCAGTGAAACAGCTAGATGAAGTAGAAAGACCTTAAATACTCTCATCACACACACACAAAGATAACTTATGTGAGGTGATAGATTTGTTAACTAGCCTTATTGTGATAATCATTTCACAAATGAATACGTATATCAAATCATCACATTGTATATTTAAAACTTACACAATGTTATATGTCCATTATGTCTCAATAAAGCTGGGGGAAAATACATTTATTCTCTTTGTGTTTCTGTTTCCTCCTCTGTAAAATAAAGATAATAATAGTACCAGTTTACAGGAAAGTTATAAGTAACTAAATGAGATAAGATATGCAAAGGACTGAAAATAGTGCTTTCACCATAATTAGTGCTACCTACATGTTTCTATCATTTTCATAAATGAGAAACACTGCCCTTTTCATTATTGTTAATGACTATGACCTCGACACAAATTATCATAATGCATCAGAAATGGTGAGCTCTATTAGCTAAAGATAAGGTACTATAGGATTTTGTAAAAAGTAAAATATTTCAGGTAGAAAGATAATGGGAAACTTTAAGGAAGTAGAATATATTGAGAAAAGCCAAGTTGAGAGGTAAAGAAAAGACCTACAAACCAATGAAAGATGTGAGTCCAATTATGCATAAACTGTGGGTATATACAATACCATGGATTCCAAGTTGTGTAGAGAACAGGAACTAAATGGTACAAGATTAATTACTCCACTATTGTCGTCTCTAGCTAACAACAACATGGAGATCAACACTGCTGCTAAGTCTCTCTGGATGTATTTGTTTGCATTTGGCAGAAATTAGGGAAGCATAGAAGTAGGAAAAAAAGATAACACAAAATAAAGTTTGTGCCTTGGGAAGAACAAAATTTGTTATTACTTTGTCACTGCAGGCAACAGTGTGTGAAGCCAGTAAGAAATCAAACCTGTCCTTGACGTCAGTTATTCCTAATTTGGAGAATTGAGTGCATCTTTGACTTATGTGCAAGGGCTGATCATTGATTAAGCTGCAGGGGTGTTTCCTATGGTGTTCCTTTGGCCTTATTACTGTGAATAGCAATGCATTGTCAGGTTGCTCTTTGTTTAGTGTTTTTGTTTTGTTATTTTCTTTCTTCAGAAGACACTGAATTAAAATCTTCCTGAAGTAGGTTAGAACCAAG
Organism: Mormoops blainvillei; assembly: GCA_004026545.1. NCBI lineage: Eukaryota > Metazoa > Chordata > Mammalia > Chiroptera > Mormoopidae > Mormoops > Mormoops blainvillei. Next base: position 82,400 of record PVJD01000368.1, on the reverse strand, counting down.
CTTAGTGACTTCCAAAGTATTAGACACATAATTTCTCTGATTTTGACCTTCACCTTTGGGAAAGCAGATGTAGCATTTTGGAGGCTTCCTAGATACAGAGAAATGTTTTAATCTCATGTCTTCAAATTGGAATAAATGACACCAAGAACAATCATTGCGGCAAGAAAAGCAAACTGTACAGTTATTACATTGTTATAATTAGCCTTTAATTTAAATTAAATGTTAATGTAAAAGAAAAAACCACTGGCGTTTATCTGTTTTTAGGGTGTAGGGAATTTAAAAGGGTATTTTAATATTTGATCAAATTAATAGCTATTGTGCAACCTAAGGAAATGACCAATATTCTGAGGTTATAATGAAAAAAAAATGGAAAGAATCTGGTCTCCTATGACTTTATAGAGATGCTGAATTACCCAACTCTGCCACTATAGCCTTTAAGTGTGTTTATTTGAGCCTCCCTTGTCCTACAGATGTCATTTTCTACTTCTAGAATGTTACCAAGATCTTTTTTTAAAAAATATGTATGGGTTCTTCCCCAAGATGGGTTTGGATATCATTTGTTAAGAGAAAGCTAAAAATTATCATCCCTTCTACATTGAAAATTTATTAAATTTTTACTGTGCACCAGGTATCATTCTAAACATTTTACACAAATAATCTCATGTGTAGTCCTGGATTTATGCACTATAATCATTCCCATTTAACTGAGTGGAATGGCACCCCCCTTTGTAAGGAGACTTTAGATTCAGTGAATTTTAAAAAACTTGCCTATGTTCAAACAATGTCTCTGACTCAATATTGAATTACATTTTTATGAAAAAAAAATCTCTCTTAAGTTAATGGTTTTAATGTTGAAAATATACAAGACTATTTCCACTGTACATCTCTTCATCTGAACATGGAGTATTCACTCCCCAACAGTTACCGTCTTTTCAAGAATTGTGTCTGTGTTTTGGGGGTCCACTAAGGTTTCTCTGTTTTCCTCAGTTTTAAATTAAAATGACTTGAACTTACTATTTCACTTCTTCTGAGAATTCTAATGCCCTCTGCAAGATTTCTCATGGTATTACCTATCTTTCAGTCATTGACGCTTCTGGATTCCCTCACTTCCATGAGTTATCTCTTACTTCTTTTTGATTAATGTCATCTCGGATGTAGAAATTGGCCCCATTATGATATTCGTGCAAATTTCTGACAAAAGGCATGGGGTGCATAAAAGATATTGCTAAGGTTTTGGAATGGTTGTAAAGGTTTCCCTAAAGCAATGAAGAAAGCATAAAATTAAGTATTAAGTTGTTGTTTTTTAAGTCCTTCCATCCCTCTACCACCAGAAATTTCTTATAGACCATCTTGTTTCTCAGGATCATCGACCTGTCTTGTTGGTTTCCACTGTACACATTCACATTCCTTCTCCTCATTCACCTTCTCCTTTCTAAATTCTATGTATATTTATTAGACAGAGTACTTTAAGTATACTATTTAAACTCCTGTTTGATATTCTGCCTATAAAAATCTCAATTCCACATTTATTTACTAAGTAAACTAAGTAAAGAATACCAGGATTTGGTAATCTTTTTACCAAAAACGTTTTTTGCTCCAAAATGTAATCGCATGCCAGTTGATAACATAATTAATTTAAAGAAAATCTGCTATCCATTCCTAGAAATTTTTGCCTAATGCTTTTGTGAGAGGTGGTGTGCAGAATTGAAACAGGAAGTAATATTTGCATCTACACTTAGGGCAAATAGCTAAACCAACATGGACAGATAACAAAATGTAAAGACACATAACATCACCTGAAAATAAATTGCTGGGGGAAAGCGGGTATAAGGGGGCTAAATCATAATGGAAAAAATGCGGTGAAGATTAAATAAAATTAATAAAATTAAAAAAATTAAAAACTGAAAAAGAAAAAGAAAATAAATACACCTGGATTGTTAACATTTATACACTTAGGTACTACTGCCATTGTCTTTCTCAACTCCTCAGGGACCAGCTCTACTATCCACTTTTTAAAAATAAGCTTTTTAAAAATTTATATAAAGATATAAATGAAAAAGCATTGACCACTTATTATCAGATAAAAATGATAAAGAATGTTTTATTAGACACATGCTTTATCATAAGGACAAAGCAAGACAGACCATTTACATTCTTTTGTAATTCTTGGTACTAAAACTAAGAGATAAGAACTATTGCCACCAGATGACCGATAAATAAAAAACCAAATCTCTGGTTGGTTAAGAAAGTTGCTTGTCGCACAGCTTTTAGGTGATAAAGCCAGAATTTCCAGCCAGATTTTTTAAATTCTAAACTCACGTAACTCCACTTGGTGACTCAGAGCACAGCCACCCCTGCCCCACCTCCTCTCCAATGTATCTTAGTAAGAGGGGAGGCGTAGAAGCAAAGGCACCGTGCTGAGGCTCTGCTCTTCAACACCAATGGAGTGGGTTAATACAATAAATCATTTTCAGGATGGAGAAAGGATGCAAAACCTGCTTTACATTTCACAAGGTTAAAGGAAAACAGGAAAACAATGAACAAAGGGGAGGCAGAGTGACAGATGCTGGGACAGATTGTGTCCCTTCTCCCCAGCCTCAGACAAGAAAGGAACGAAAAGAACAGGGAAAGGGGAGAAAAAGAAAGAGTGAGGGAGAGAGCCAAACCTAATCTCTTTATACAAGGGGCATTTTAGGCCTCCTCTGCCATGGCTGGTGACTATCTCCCGGCAAAGCACATTGCACATGGCGAATGTCCCATCATCTGCTTTACACCTCTCCAGTTGGCCAGAATAGGGTCGCTGGTTCCATGCAGACTGTCTCCATGTCTGATGATTCAGTATTTCAGTATTTGGATGCAATTGTCTAAAACAAATCTCATGCTCTCCTCTGTCCCTGAGTAAACCGAGCTTGTTAAGATGCTCAGAAAACATAATGTAAACATTTGAAAGCTTCCCCTCATATTTTCACTTCCTCATTTGTGAGACACTTGGAATTCTTCTACCATGTCCTCCTGTGGGATACTGCTAGTTGATATGTGGCCTTACTTACTTACCTCCTTACTTATTTTGCCCTTGATTTATTTAGTTTCACATTTGTTTATTCATACAAATCTAAAAGGAAAAAAAATCAATTATTCTGATATTATAAAATGAATACAAGGCAAACACAAAGGAACACGAACAGAGGACTCGTGGGCAGGGACAATGTGGGGCATTGTCTGTGGGAGGGCAGGGTAGGGGTGTACAATGCGGAAAAAGGTGGGACAACTGTAACTGAACAATAATAAATAAATAAAATGAATACAAGGCTAAGAAAAACAACATTAAGCAAACCTGAGGATACTCACCTGAGTCAATAGGATGCCAAAACATCTGGCTGCACATAAAAAGTTTAGACAATCGCTCTTGAGTAAATATATTGAGGCTTCTCTGTTTTGTCCTATCTCTGGATTCCTCAAGTCTATCAGCTGGTCACATTGGCACAGTATAAACCCAGCTGTAGATTGATTTCTGTCTGGTAGAGTACTTGACGTATGTAGAGTCCCTAGAGCATGCTTTAAATAACATCTAGAGATGGGGGTGGTGGGGGAGGAGTTGATAAAGGATGTAGATGTTATCCACAACTTACAATTGAAAAGTTTAGAGAATGTAATGAATTCATCAAAGCCTTGACCCATCTGGCTCAGTTGGTTGGAGCGTCATCCCGTAACTAAAAGGTTGCAGGTTAGATTCTCAATCAGGGCACATGCCTAGGTTGCACGTTCATCCCTGGTCAGGATGTAGCCGTGTGCAAACGCCCCCTGTTCGTTTGCACATGATGCCCGGATTGATGCTTTTCTCTCCCATCGGCGTTCCTTTCTCTCCCTTTCTCTTTCTTTAAAAACAATGAAAAAAAAAAGATTTATCTACAGAGTTAATTAAATGTAGAGTTGAATTTAAGATTTCATCTATGAAATTTCAAAACTACACTTTTCCTACTATGCCAATACAATACTGAAAATCATGTTCCTGAGATTACTCAGAACTAAATTTAGTAAACATTTATTTTTCAGTCATTTCATAAGGATCATTTCAGTACACACTGGGCAAGCAAAGCATACATACTCCTCAATAGGTGAAATAAAAATGACTTTGAATGACAGTATTTCAATACATCACTTATTCCAGGATAATTTAGAATGCTCTACTCAGATTTTCAATCTTAAACTAATAATTGGAGACCTGAGGAAGCAAGTTTTCTAAGAGAGAAGGGTAGAACTAATGCTGACAGGCTCCTACTATGTGTGAGACACTGTTATTCATTTAAGTCTTTTTAAGTGCCAGAAACATGAGAAGTGCTAAGCATTCTACATATATAACATCCTTTAATATTTACAATGACCTTGTGTATATGGTACATTATTAATCTCACTCTATGGTGAGAAAAGTGAAGTTGGATAGTAGTGAGGCTGGGATTCAAACCCAGGTCCTTTGTCTTTGTGCTGGAAGACGCATCCAAAGCCAGTAGCTCTTGCAAATGAGTTCTGCCCAGAGCAACTCCATGGTTGCTTCCCAGGCCAGGAAGTGAGGAGAGAATTTTCATCACTTTAAAGATGAATTGCTCAGGAGTTTCCTTCATTCTTTAATTAAGTCATTCCTTAGCCAGTGTCAGCATTTGGCCAGCCCTCCAGTCTCCCAGCTTCATTGTATTTATGGACAGGTCAACCAGCAGAATAATTTTCATCCGACAAGTTCCAATTGAACTTGTTTCCCCGGATCATTAAGCACATTGGCATTTACATTTACAACTATTTTCCGCCTTGTTGGTTTCCATCTACTTCATTCACAAATTAATAAGAACATTAAGAGGGCTCGGTTACTACCTTTCTGCACACCTCCACCAGCCTTCTTGATGGCAGATAGTGAGGTTTCAACATTCAGTGAGAAAACCTGAGAACAAGCTGAACTCCAACTGGAGTCAAGGTTCATCCACCTTTTTGGACTTGGAAACTGTGCCAATATAAACAAATCAGAGATTTGTAAAATCAAATTTGCTTTAGACATTGTCAACATGGTCTTATCCAGAGCCCTCTAACGTAAGGTTCTCAGCCTCAGCACCAGTCACACTTGGGGCTGGATTATTGTTGAGACTACCTGGTGCACTGTCGGCTGTTTAACAGCATCCTTGTCCTCTATCCACTAGATGTCAGTAGCACCCTCCATCCTCTCCCCACCTCTTGTAGTAACAATTGTCAAAAATATCTCCAGACTTGCTGAATGTCTTTCTGGAAGCAGAATGTTTCTATTGAGTTTTGCCTCTCTGTGCTCTTCTCCTGGACTTCTGAAACTAGCACAAGTCTTGAAGATCACATTCTCTCATTTCTCTGAAAGAAGAACCTAAGCCTCAGAAGAGCAAGTGAGTTGGTTAAGTGGGATGTATTTGGGAAACATAGACTGTGTACCAGGATCTTTTAAATATATGAAGGGTATCCTTGTGGGAGAATCCTCACTGTTCTTAATTTATAAATGAAGAACTAAGGATCAGATCACACCCAAAACTCCCAACTACTAAGATGACTTGCTAAGACTGGTGTGTGGGAAATCAAAGTTTGAATCCAATACAGAGATCTCTTGATATTTTTACAAAATCACTAAAAAGACTTGCAAAAGTTTTTCTTGAAAATTTACTATCTTAAATGAAAATCATCTCTAATAGATTCACATGAACACAGCAGAAAAAATATTTCAGTTACCCTTAAGTTTTGGCAAGAAGATAATTGAGTCCTCTGAAGTTATGACACAATTGTTTCCCAGTGGGTATGATCTCTTCCTCTGTTGTTTGACGTGTTTGTATTATTGCTATCATCTTCCCCACCTTTTTTCTTAAGGTTTAACTCTTCACGGGTCCCAAGTGTTTCTTTTTTGCCAGGTCTTGGGATACTATCGGCCAGTTCCAATTCATATAATACCTTAAGATTTTTAACATTATCTCATCGTTTGTTTACTTAAACATCTCTTAATTCCTTAAACATCCTTGAAGGGTAGGGAAAAATAACCTAGTACATATCTGGTACTCCACAGTATTGTAACTTACTGCACAGATATATGAGCTCCTTAAGTCTTCAGTAATCAGCTGATTGGTCTTTTAAATGCTGCATTTTATACTGAATACCTTCTTGAGGGTGTTTTAGTGCTATTTGCAGAACTTATTTAGGGTTTGGGGGTCGATTGGGAACACTGTTATTTTCCCATTTGTAATATCTGAAAGCACAATAGCCACGACATTTATAATAATACATCAGAAATGGCAAAACAGAATAATCCCTCTGATCATTTTTCTAAAAGGATCCTCATTCTTGTCAAAGTTTCTCTACAACCTCTTTCCTCTCCCTGAGAACTTGCTTGCCTTTAGTAACGTATATTCTGACCTTGAACTTAATGTCAGTGAAAATGTAGGTGGAAGTTTTGAATCGTGGATCTAAATTGTTTGATTGTCTTCCCATCAAGATTGGGGTCTGTGTCCTTTCCCCTTGAATATGACTGTTTTGACTCATAGATATGGTGGAAGTGATACCATATGACTTCTGAGGCTAAGTTCTAGGTCATGCAATGTCTGCCTTTGTATCTTATAATGTTCATTTCTGGACACTCCCTCTTGAGATATTTTATCTGAGAATCCAGTGTCCATGTTGTGAGAAGCCCACACCTCATGAGGTCATGTGAGGTTGCTCTGGTCCACAGGTTACCCAGATAAAGACAGGCTTGGGTAATCGTAACACAGAGACATAAATACATGTGAGTGAAGGAGCCAATTTGGACACAGATCTTCCAGCCCCAGATACTTTCATTGATAGCTATGTCAGTCACCTTCAGCTCTTAGACTGTATAACTCATGTCCGAGACGCTGTGGAGCAGAGATAAAACATCCCCACTTTTTAAAATCTGGATTCTGGACCACAGAGACGATGAGTATAATAAAATACTATCATTTTATACCTCTAAATTTTTGAGTGGTTTGTTATCATCAATAGATAACTGGGACATTGCATATATGCTGTTCCATTCCCTCTGGGTCCTGCTCTCTAGTAGTTAATAATGGAAAATACCTGAGATGATCAGAAAGTTTCATAAGTTTTAATCTAGTTAAAATAGGAGGAACCTTTTCTAGAATTTAAATTATTTCCTAAAGATTTGTGGCTGACCATTTAGAAAATTACATGGTCATAAGAGTTCATGTCAGGCCATTTTTCAAAATATACCTAGTCACTGTCCATAGAAATTTCCCAGGTTGTAGGAGAAAAAGGGAACGTAGGCTCTAAGAGATAGATAAAGGACAATTGAGGATATAAATTAAGAGAAATATTTCGAAGTTAACAAGGAAACTAAAAACCTTTCTATTGCAGGTCTTGATCTGAACAAATGAAACTGACTTTTAAATCAAGGTGCAATTGGGTTTGAATAGTACTTCTCAAATTATGCTCACAAAATAATACTTCCCACAAAGTAGACATAAATTGTATACACACTTGTACACATTGTGATGGTTGAATGTTTGTCTAGATGCCGCTGTAAAAATGTTGTTTGATGTAATTAACATCTACAATCAGTTTACTGTAAGTAAAGAAGATTACTCTCAATAATGTGGGTGGGTCTCGCTCAATAATCAGAAGGCCTTAAGAGCTAAAACTAGTTTCCTGAGTTAGAAGAAATTTGCCTCAAGATTATACCATGGAAATTCTGCCTAACTTTCCTGCTGTCATCCTTCCCTGCAGATTTTGTAAAATGCTAAAGATTTATATGATCTGAAGAGAAACAAGGGTATGCCCTGCGGATTTTGGACTTGCTGTGTCCAAAAATTCAGTGAGCACATTCCTTAAAATATCTCTCTCTCTCTCTCTCTCTCTCTCATTCTTTTTCTTTTTTTACACACACAGGTGCACACAAATTTTCTTTCTCTGAAGAATCCTGACTGATATACACAAAAATGTATTTATGCATATTTATAGACACATTATATATACACATGTACATACATATAAAAGCACTGAAAGTAAAAGTGAAAAACATTAGGATAAGCCAACATTAATAACATAGGTTTGTCTCCAAAAGCTACTATGCATGCCACCATGTACACTGCTTCTCGAACTTGTTTTACCATGGAACCTTTTTGTTACAAAGCATTCTGTGAAATTTGTATTATGTGGAAAGCATTTTGAGAAATTCTGGGTTAGCAACCTCAGGGAAGCAGGGAAAGCTTGGAGTACCTACCATAGGAAAGTGAATGAGGCAGGTCACGTGCTATTCAAAAAGCAGTGGTGTCCCAGATATTTTATGGAGCACAAATATTGTGCAATCAGTTGGCCTACTTTGTGGCTTTCTTCTTGGAGCAAGTAAATAGTGGTATTTACACACCTCTTTGTATTAACAAAAGGTGCTGTATAAAATCCAAAGGGTATGTAACCCTAAATCTTGAAAGCTAGATATCATTACTGAACTTCTCCTTCATCATCTTACATCATAAGGATGCAAAAGTAGATCATTATACCTCTTAATTTCCCTTAACTATGTATCCTTTCCTCAATCCATTCTGCCTTTAGTGGGTCCCATCACTTCGAAGCTATATTTACTTAATAGCCTGATAGATTTCCCTCAGTTCAGTTATCAAATGATACTCCTTGCTATAGCCAGAATGATATTTCTAGAACATTAATATGATCTTATTACACTGAGGCTTAAAATCCATTACTTTCATAAGATCCAAATTCAGAAAGGCTTCCTAATAGCTACATGATGCCACCCCTCCCAATCCTCTTTTAGCCTCCTCCCTTACCATACCCCCACATTAACCATAAACACAATAAATGAAATACGGTTTCCTAAGTCAGGATGGCAAGTTTTCATGTCTTCAAGTCTTATGTAAGATTTTTCCATCACTTGGGATGCTAACCATCGCTTTGAGATGTAAAGTCATGTCTAAAAAATATACTCACAGATATATGAGTAAATTGAAAATAGATCTAAGAAATTGGGAGCTTGTGCAGTCACTACTTTTAGGGGACAGAGGACTTAGAAATTTATTTCTAATGTAAAAACATGCATAAATACATTCAATACTTGTGGAGTACCTGCAATGTTCAATTAATTAGAATCAAGTGCTAATAAGTGATGCCATATCTCTGTTTTATCTTTATTGTTTTAATAATACATTTTAAAACATTTTAATATGTTCTGAAGCTATATAGCATAGAGTACAATTACTGCAATTGAAATAATCACATGTATGCATATAACAAAAAAGTGACAAATGTACTAACAAATAAAGGACCTAAACTTATAAATATTTTGCTATCCAGCTAGTAACTTTTCAAAAAGTAACATTTTCTTATTATAATTGTAATATAAACTATTTATTTAGAAATTTTAAAATATAGCCACACTTAAAGAAGAAAAATATTCTGTCCATACATGTATTATTGAAAAATAACCACTACTAACATTTTGTTTTGGCTTATATCACTTTATCACATTCTTTATACCAGTGTAATTTTTTTGTATTAACAAAACTAGATTAAACAGTAATATCATCTGATAAATTGTTTTTTCCAGAATAAAATATACTGTGTTTGTCTTTCCATTTTATCACATATTTTGTCACGGAATAATTTTCAAAGACCTCATAATGTTGTGTGATATGGAACTACTGTAATTTAAATAAATACTTCTCTATGACTAGATATTAAGTTTCATTTCATTGTTGCATTATTACAAGATTAAACTGTAAGAGTCTTAAACCGCGTCCCTGTATACCCAAAGGCCCCTTTCCCCTTTAGGATTGGTTGCTAGAGGAGGAATTACTGAGTCCAGGGGTGTGCAAGTTCAAATATACTGATAATGTAATGCTACATTTTTCTTCAGAAATACTGTGACAATTTTCAGTCCCATCAGCGAGGTATGAGAGTGCCCATTTTCTACAATATTGCTAGGCTTAGCTGTTTAACCATTTCTAAAATGAATTTTTTCCAACGATTATTTGAAGCCAGTTTCCATGAGACCTTGCCTTTGCTGCCCGGGGTTTCTTTTCCTTAAATAAGAGAAACTTTGGTATGAAAAATGTGATTAGTAAGAAACATCGCTCACCTCCCAATAAGCCTAGAAGACAGGAGCACTGTGGAGAGGAGGGGATCTTGCAAAATTTTTAGGAAGAAAGTTATCACAAAAAGATGCTAGAACTTAGGTACGTGATTTTACAATGTTTATGGCTATTATCTTTTTAGCCAGTGAGATAGTATGGAAAAAAACCGGGGGATCATGTGTGTGAGTGTGTGTAATGTATATATATTTTTAAAATTTGGCTTAGCATAAATTACCTGTTTTAGATCAGAACTAAATTCACAATCAGATACTAAAGAAAATGCTGTGGTATGATATTCAGATATAAAATGAGAAAATTCCACATTACGTTTAGGTCGGACTTATAGTCCAGTGGATGACACACTCAGAAAGAAAGAAAGGGGATGTATAGGATTAACCGATTGTAAAAACTTAATGAGAGACACAATGACACATCTACATAGGCTTTTAAACAGGACCTATTTAGCTAAGCAAGCTGACATTGATATTCAGCTGACTTTAGGGGATTAAACCAACAGCAACAAAAAACCTGACTATTATTCATGGCGTGTTATAAAGCACAAGACCATGCACTTGTCTGTTTTCACGCTTACACTCCCTCACTTCGCACATTCTCACTATGCCCATGTTAATTCTACTGGGTAGCCTTTACATTTGCAATTTGGTTTTCTCTAGGCCACTGCAAAGGAGCACTTCTATCAAATGGCTGTAATTATGACATTCAAATCTTATCACTGTCATCATTTTCCTCTCAAGAAAATAAGATTGTTTTATTTCAACAAAGCCTTGCCTGTGAAACGAAGAGCCAACTACGGAGTTCTCTGTGCTAAGAAAATAAATATTACGTATAAGCTTTTCCTTCCCCTGGAAGTGGCCCAGAGCGAGGCAACGCACCTACCCTGCCCATTCAGCTCAGACTAGAGCTTGTCTGTGGAGTAAGAGCAAGACATTTAAGTACTTCAGCAGGAGAGGGCAACGGCAAAGAATAAAAAGGAAATATTATTAGCTGAGAAGTTTGTACAACTCCTCTAGGAAAAATGGTCATACTAATAAAAATATAAATAAAGGAATCAGCGAAAGAGCACCAGCAGGTCTGACAAGGCGCTGTCCCATGACTGTCCATCATTTATTTAGAGAAGGATAATGTTTTGTAGCAACATAGTGTTCAAGGTGAAAGGACTGGGATTAGTGTGAGGAGAAACCGAGTCACGACAAAGCCTTGGTTCTTTAAACAGGAGGTCTTTTTTTCTTTCCTTTTAAAGTTTTTTTTTTTTTTTTTAATTCAGAGCAAGTGGAAGAGAGTGAGAGAGAAAGAAAAAAAGACAGAGAGCGAGAGAGCGAGAGAGAAAGATAGAAATTGATTTGTTGCTCTACTTATTGTGTAGTCATTGGTTGATTCTTATATGTGCCCTGACCGGGGATCAGACTGCAACCTTGGGATATGGGGATGATGCTTTAACCAACTGAGCTACCCAGGCAGGGGCCAGGAGGCCTTTTTTTATGAATGCTCTAACTCCAGTTCTCAGGGTCCTTCCCTTGCGGCAACTGGGCTGAGAAGAGACAGAGAGATGGCTTGCTTTAGATTCACACTAAAGAAACACAACACCTGGTTTCACATTAATTAGTAAGTGCTATTTTTCATGACTAGGTAGGAGTGTAACTGTTTTTCTATCGTCCTTTTTTACTTTTTAATTCTTTAAAGCACACTGGCCAGCATCCTAGCAATTGCCAAACCTGTTTGCATGTGTCTGTGAGCGCCCATGTGTGTGTATGAGATTTACCTGCATGTGAATGCTCTGACAATGACATTGGACTTGACTATACTATCCTCTATGGCCTCTAGTCATAGAGAAGACTAATCAGAAGCCTGATTTTGATAAATAATCTTTTTCCTTTTACAGTGCAGGGGTTGTTTAGAGTTACTGTGTGATCACAAATTTATAGCTTTACAAAGCCTGTCCAGAAGATATCCAGCTATGTTATGTGAAAAATAAAGTCATTTTTTGAAGAAGATACAAGAAGCACTGTACATAGGACAATGAAGCCCCAGTCCGCCTCAAAGTAGGCACCTTGGAACCTCACCCAGTTCTTCAAATTGCCATCAGCTGCCCCATCATATTCTCCTGAATCCCATCGATAGTCTGAAATATCTTCCTTTTCAAAGGTCATTTTAGTTTTGGGAAAAGCCAGAAGTCACAGGGCACCAAATATGGACTACAGTGGGGCTGAGTCACCTGGGTGATTTGATATTTTACCAAAAAACTCTGCATGAGACATGATGCATGAGTGGGCACGTTGTCATGGTGAAGCTGCCAATCACCAGTTGCCCATAATTGTAGCCTTCTGAATCATCCGAATAGTGTCAGCGGAGGAATGTTCAAGCTTAATGCAAAATTTGATGCAGATTCGTTGCTCTACTTGTTCAGTCATTTTAAATGTGACGGCCACACAGTACACATGCTCATTCAACCGCATCTACCACCCCTACTGACAGTGCAGTGACGTTATCATTGATCACGCACACTCATTCCAGTCCACTCTCCTTGGCTACCAGGTTACATCAATGTCATACAAACCGTTCTCGTTATATTAACAATGGCTGGACTTTTTCCGGACAGACCTTGTATTGCTCAGATTGTAACACTGAAATCAAGCTGTCATGAATACTTGCACTCCCTTATTCTGCAAGAGCATTTTAATTAAAGGGCCATTGGTGGCAGTGGTGGGGCTGTGTGGGGCGGGGGAAGGGCAAAGAGCTGATTTTAGAATGTCAAGGTATCCCATAGCCACAAACACATCATGCTATTTAAGTTATATCTTTTACCCGCTGCAGTAGGCCACCATCAGAATGCAAAGGAAGCCAGAAGGGGAGAAAAAAACGACATCTTCTAAAAAGAGTGAAAGGATTGATTTTTACATCAGTCACTTGAATGAGTGATTCTCTCCAGAGGGTGCAGGGAGGAGGCTCTTCTCTGAATGCTAGGAGTGTCTATGGATTTGAATAATGGATTAGGAAGTGCACAAACATCACGATTTTCAGATTTCTCCTGCTGAATCAGGACAGCTTGTCCAAAGCATCCGGGAGAAAGCTATTCTTTACCTTGGAAACGCTGCGACAGGGGGCCTGAATAATGACATTGCAAGAGGGAGCAAGTCCCCAAAGACCAGCGTGGTATGAGGCTGGGCTAGAATGATCAGAGGCAGTTAGCTGTAGGTGGGTGGGCCTCTGAGCGCTTTTCTGTTTGTCATTTTCTTTCCGTTAGGGCGTCTGTGTGGGGGCAAGACACTGTGCATTCCGAATGCTTTAGGGAGGGCAGGTTGTGGTTGGGGGGGAGGGATCCTAATTATATTCTGACTAGAGTCTTTGATGGTGCTGTCCTTAGAGACCCCCATGTTGCCAGCCTATTACACATTTCCGAATGAATGTTACTTTAGGAGAGGTCCCTGGTTTATGTAACGTCTGAATGGAAACCTAAAAATCACTTTTATAATAACAATAATAATAATAACAACAATAACAATAATATTCAGTCTATAGAAATTGGAAATTGTGATACAGCCCACTCCTGTATCTTAGGGAAGGATTATATACTAAAAACTGGCTACAGGATCTAACATAAACAATCCAGGCCTCCAGCACTTTCTCTGAAGGGGAAAAGAAACATTTTAGCTTGAGAGATGATTGGGGAAAGCTGTGGGGAAGCTCGACAGGAAAAGGTTAAGACACTGAGTGGGAGGGAGCGCAACCAGGTCATTTTGCTGGTCAATGAACACCACCAAATAATTTCAGGGATGGAATCAGACATCTCCCATCTCTTTCTAAACAAAAAGTGGAATGAGCAGCCATATATGAGGCTATGTAAACAGGACACTTCTTCTGATCCCAGGAGTTAACAAAGACAGTGCCAGGAAAATGAGTCACTCAGGCATCACCACGAAAGCCAAGGCAGAGGTTGGGGCTGAGTCATATGAGAATAAGATCTAAACTCATGTCCCTGCCTCCTTGTCCAGCTCCCTGGATGGTGCAGGCGAAAAGCACTCTTAGCTGCGCCTCCTATGAGCATTGGCAGTGTGGATAAATAAGCCAGAAAATTAAGACATTTTGAAAAGGATTTTCTTAACTATAATTTTTTCTCAGTAACTTAGCCAGCTCAGCCTCTCAACCCTTCTTTTATTTCACCTGAGCTCTGCAGGCTGGTGTCTAGAGTGGGGAGAAACTGTACCCAAGACAATAGTGCACTCCAAGGGGTCCTCAATAATTAATGCATGGAATTATCCACAAGCCCATCTGGCCAAATCACTACTATTGGGTGAATGACAATCTGCGTACACAGAACATCTTTCCCCTGCCTCCTGAAGCAAGTCCTTGTGTCCCTGAAGAGCTCTCTTCAGTCCCTGACTATAGTGTTTAATGCTGGATTCGTCAGCCAATGTGTCTGAGAGAAGTCATTGGCCAAGACACAGTCACTGTCCACACAGAACTAATAGTCTTTTTGGTAAGATAAATTAAGTAAACATATAACTTTCAAACATAACCGTAAAACAAGGGAAAAACAAGTTTATAAGTGAAAATCAAGGTGAGTATATAGACGAACTTATTAGCATCTCAAGGATAAATTAAAAAAAAATATATATATATATATAGTTTCAAAGAGTACAAATCTCCAGTTATAAGATGAATGGGTTTGGGGGATCTAACATGAAGCACAGAGATTATAAATTATAATAATATATCATAGTCTTGAAAGTTGCTCAGAGAGTACATTTTAAATGTTCTCATCATAAAAAGTTAATTATATGATTTTATAGAGGTGTTAGATAACACTACAGTGGAATCATAACATATAAGTGACATCAAATCAACATGTCATACATCTTCAATTTACTTAATGCTACATATGTCAATTATATCTCAAAAATTTGGAAAATAAATAACAAAAATATATCTATGTTATATATATAAAATATATACATTTATCAGATGTGTGTGTGTGTGTAGTCTGAGATGGATTTTAAAACTGAGATGAGATGATCTCAGAGCCTTTAAAAAGGTATAGTATTGAAATAGTCTGAAAGGAAGAAGGAAGATACTCTATTCATGGTGGAACACAGGTTAGCCTAAAGAGAATACTGTTTTTAACCCACAAATAAGCACCACACTTTAAAATGTTTCTTTCATCTTTACAGCTTCTTGAAAATTTGGTATGAGACACTCTCCAGGATGGCCAAGGTTACTCATGAACAGAGGAGTCAGGATTTACAACCAAATTATTTCCTGACTTCAAAGCCCATGCTGTCTACACTGCTCATATGCGGTTAAGAAAGACATATTGAGAAACTCAGCTTCTAATTTTCTCAGGTCTTGAAAGGATGTAGTACAGTCAAATAAGTAAAAGACTTGCACATTATTAGAGAATTTCTATGTGCATAGGACTAAAATACAGAATCTTTCCTTCAACACTTAGCAACAGTTTTTCAAACATGTGCTATCATTTGTTCTTTTGTTTCCAAAATTGAATAGTCAACAGCAACCAGCCTAAGTTCAATGAGAGTTGAATTGAGGCTAAAGAATCAACTCTTTCCAGAATCCTGATGATTTTATCTTTGTCTCTGTTTCATTAAGTTAAAGAAAACTATTGTTTTATCACTATAACCCCAACCTTCTTTCTTTCTTTGTAATTGTTTTTTAATTTAAGAGAAAAACATGAGTGAAGCATTTGGTGTCCCCCTCCCACCCCCACAGCCCACGGGCAGCATGTGGCCCAGGATGGCAATGAATGCGGCACAAGACAAAATCATAGATTTACTTAAAGCCTTCTTTTGCTCATCAGTTTTCATTATTGTTTGTGTGTTTAATGTGTGGCCCAAGACAATTCTTCATCTTCCCGTGTGGCCCTGAGATGCCAAGACGTTGGACACCCCTGATTAATTGCAGACACCATAGCCAAAGATGGTGATGCTTGTCAAATTGCTTTGTTTGGCCAGAAAAACAGTACCTTCATTTATTAAATGTTCATTTTGGAGCTGGCCTATGGAAACCCCAATTCTGGGTACAAAATGAAGTTACAAGTTGTTGAACAATGCACATGTGAAAGTGTAAGAGTTTTAAAGAGTCAGGTTGAAGAATGCTAGTGTGGGTTATTGTAGCATGGGTACCTGTGTTTTCAATGGCCTGGAAACGTGGAGAATAATTTAGTCTCATCAAAGGTAGAATAATTTTTTTCAGTTCACTCTTATAGCAGACATTGTATTGATGAAAGGAAACAAACAAAAAAAGCCTGTAAGTGTTTCTCTAAACCAGAGTTTGAGAAACATATTTATGTTGTATTTGAAAAATGACATATGATACATATATTAATCATTAGAATAACCACATTTTTGTATATTTGGCATGATATTTAATTTTCAATTTCTTAGTAGCATGTATTCAACTTACAGTTTCACCAGAGCAATAGAATTATAGGGACAGATCACCTTGAGATAGTTTAGCTGGAAATAAGTAGCATTCCTTACCTTATATGAGAATGAATCTAAAGAAATATGTATATG
Source organism: Mormoops blainvillei (assembly GCA_004026545.1). Taxonomy (NCBI): domain Eukaryota; kingdom Metazoa; phylum Chordata; class Mammalia; order Chiroptera; family Mormoopidae; genus Mormoops; species Mormoops blainvillei. The sequence goes on along the minus strand of PVJD01000368.1, from coordinate 65,740 downwards.
TGCTAGTGTTGTGGCTCAAATTAACTAGCAACCACATTAATAAAAATGACCAGATTTATAAGGTGAAATATTTTATGTATTTTATGTTCTGAAGAATCGTTCAAGTAATAATGGCCTACGTTTTGAATAAGGTCATGGATATCTATATGTCTATTTATCTATCTGTCTACATACCTACCTATCTACCTCTTTATCATATTTCCAGAGGAACATAGATGTAGTAGTTATGTGTATAAATATATGAACAAGTATGAAATTTAGTTCACAATCAAAAGATGCAAGAGATATCTTTTCCTCTAAATCAGATTTAATTGCCTCAAAGTTTATACCAATGAAATACAGGAATTTCAATCTGAGTAATTTGGAGAGTATCCACCTACAAGGATTTAAATATGAATGAGGCTGAAGTCTTAATCCGTGGAGGTTGTCATTTTTTAATGACCAATCATGCTGTTGTCAACTTCCAGTCCTAGCCATCTTGACCCTTAAAACTGCTGCCGTAAGCTGCTTCTGAGATGACCCTCATGTAACCCCCCCTTATTACTGTGAGGTCCCACAGCCCTCCTCTTATCGAGGGTGCTGAGACGTCTCTTCAGTCTCTACCACCCCATCACCTGTCTCTTCCCCGTCTAAGGAGGAGGTAAAACTTTCACTCTGGGACAGAACCTTCCCTCTCCCCTATTCAGTGCTTGTCCTTCCCTATGTCCCCCTTATCTTCCCCCTCTTTGGCCTTTAGAAATATAACATTTTTGTTATTAACTTCCCTTGCTATATATGGAGCTTTCATACTGTATAATTTTTAAAGTTTATGTTTTACTAATCATATCCTGGAAAATTTGTGAGGCAGATGACTCCATTCAACAATGCCATACTCATTATGAATGAATATGCATTAGGTCAGCACGCATCTGAACACACAGTGCCCAGATAATTGATTTAAAAATTAAACTGCATGGTGTCAGGCGCACATATCTGTTTTTTAAGATTTTTGTTTTCCCATTACAGTTTACATTCAATATTATTTTGTATTAGTTTCAGGTGTACAGCATAGTGGTTGGACAATCATAATTTGCAAAGTGGTCCCCTCGATATTTCCAGGATCCACCTGGCATCATACACAGTTATTACAATATTATTGACTATATACCCTATGCTGTACTTTACATCCCCATGACTATTTTGTAACTACCAATGTGAACTTCTTAATTCCTTCACCTTTTTCATCTAGTCCCCCAGCTCCTTCCCTCGGGCAAATATCAATCTATTCTCTGTATCTATGAGTCTGTTTCTGTTTCATTTGTTCATTTATATTGCACTTTAGAACTCATATATAAATGAAATCATATGGTATTTATCTTTACCGGACTGACTTATTTCACTTACCCTTTTTTAAAGATCATTTGATACTGGATACTAAGTATCTCAAAGACTCACAGTAGGGGAAAAAAACCATGGTTGTTAAAATAGCCTTGTACAGTTGCTATAAACAGAAGTTTTTAACATGCAAACTGTACAGTGAGTACAGTGTTTAAATCCACAAAGACGCTTTAAATAGAGTATTTCTGTAATGCAACATCTTGTGTTTTCATATTTCCCATCATATTCAAAAATACTCTTCAACATAAAGAAAAAATACAATATATTTGCATAGTAGAAATTAAGAGCTAAAACACCAGAGACTGTACAGATACTGGAAAAATTAAATATAGTGCTTTTTTATTTCTGTATATTTTAAAAGTGTTTATACTTATTAATCATTATATACAGAATTACTATCTAATTCATGATTTTTTTAAAAATTAAGTAGCAATGTTTTATTTAAAACTGAAGTCACAAGATTAAGCTATGACTACTTTCTTGAAGACAAGCAGATGTTGAAATAATGCTTATTGATTATTTTTTATAGAGCGGGATAAAACTAAGCAAAATAACATACAGTAAAAATCTACTAATCACTGAAAAACTAAGACTTATTTTTATGCATCTATCAATAAGGAAACCTCACTTTTTTGAAAAGCTACCCTTTCTTTACAAATCACATACACTCATAAAAATAATTAGGCATTTTAACTTTTATAATTAAGCTTGCATTTCATTCATGTGCCACTTCCTTGAAGGAACAAGACAGTGCTCGGGGAGGAAGGTATGGTTTGTAGGTTGCCTCAGGCAGTATTTTCCTCATTCGTTCAATAAATATTCATTGTATTACTTACAAAGCATGCAGACTTAGGTACAAAGCATGTTGACAATAAGACAGGCACAATCTAAGCCCTCATACGATCAAACCCAGTCCATTATTAAATTAATAATGATTATGCATCAAAATACATATAGACACAATTTCTTGGTTTTGAATTAACCGATGTTATTCTTAGATGTGCATACTAGGAACACATGAATACACAAATGTTTTATTTCTGACAATAAACTTGGCTATACATTAACTCTTTTGCCACACAGTACATGTGCCTTGTTGTCTCTATCATTCCATTTTTCTGGAAAGCTAGAAGATCTTTCCAAAGTTAACTGTGTAATTCAAATGAGAACATTTAACATTTGAAAAGGAATGTTTTACAGTTAATGATGAGCCTTCATCAGCTTATTTATGGATTACTCCTAAAGTTTGGTTCAAAATGTTAATTCATTTCTTAGACACTCTTGGTAGTATTTCAGAACTCCTAGCAATTTGTAACATTTTGAAAGTAGACTAGAATTGTAAGTTATAGTCAGTTATTGCTGCATAGCAGACAAAACCCAACTTAAGTGTATAAGACAAAAATTATTTTATTATGTTCGTATACTCTGGGTGTCAGGAATTTGGAAAAGGCACAGCACAGATGGTCTATCTCTGCTTGTCAGTGTCAGTTGAGAAGACTCAAAGGCCTGAGGTAACTGAAAGGCTAGGATTGGGATCATCTAAGAGCTCACCATTCACGGGACTAGTGTCAGTTGTGGTTGGACCTTGCCAGCAGCTGTCGGCCAGAGGAGATACCTGTGGCTTTTCGATGTCATCTTTCTTTCTCTTCAAAGGCCAGTGACTGGTTTCTAAGAGTGAGCTTCTAGGCAGAAACTGTTTTGCTTCATAGGTCTTAGTCATGTAGTGTCACTGCCACTATAGGCATAGGGCTATACAGATTCAAGGGAGGTACAGATTCAAGGACTACAGATTCAATACACAGACCCCATATTTTAAAAGGAGTGTCAGTATGACAAGGTAAAAAGAACAAGGAGAATGAGATGGAGCTGACTGTGACCGTGTTGGAAAACTCAATCTACCACAGAGACAACTAAAACTTAAAGACCTTTATTTCTAGTCACATGTTTTGTCTATGAACATTTTGTTGTGCTATATTCTTTTGCAGAAGTAATGACTTTAATAGTAATAATAATAGGGTATGTAATATATTAATATAATTATATATACTATACACATAATTTATAATATAATAAATAAGTGTATTATAAGAAACAAACATATAATAAATAAAATAAATACAATAAAACTATTATATTTTATATCATGGTTATGAGAATTTCTCTACAGATATGCTTTTTATGACTCTAAATTTAGTAGATAGAAACTTAAGGCCAGTATTTTTAAATAATTGAAATGCCATATGTTAGGATAAAATGGGAAATGTGAGAATGCTTTATGCCTAACTATTGATCCAAGAATTTTCATTTTAATTGTGTGTGTGAGTTAAATGTGTATCTTGCCAATTTTCAGTCAAAAAAGCATGAAAGCCACTTCCCTAAACTATAGTAAGAGAATTCTAGATATATTTTACAAAGTATACACAAGGAAAACTAAGCTAGATAATTAATTACATAAGATTGTTGCTTAAAAATTGGTTAAAATTAGGTTACTATTTGTCAGTGAAAGTTATTTTACTTTTAAAGATTTTATTTTATTTTTAGACAGAGGGTAAGGGAGGGGGAGACAGAAATATCAATGTGTGGCTGGCTCTCCTGTGTCCCCTACTGGGGACCTGGCCCACAACCCAGGCATGTGCCCTGACCGGGGAATCGAACTGGTGGCCCTTTGCAGGCCGGCACTCAATCCACTGAGCTATACCAGCCAGGGATTTTACTTTTACGATAGATCAGATCCCTCCTTCTATGGAGACCAGTAAAAGAACCCCTTGTGTGTTCAGAATACCTGAAATTTAAATAATAGAACCAAATTTTCAGATATAAGTCATTGCTTCTCCTCTTTATCTCTGTATAAGGGAAGGAAATGGGGAAAGATAAAGGCAGTTCTTTGAAAGTGAATAAAGATCTTTAAAGAGCAAGGTTAAAAAGATGGAGAACACAGCTCTTGTTTTATTTTTGAAATAATGTAGGACATATGCTATATAAACATTTATAAATGGGGAACCTTATGGTGAATTTTGACACTTTGGCCCATACAAGAATCCTGTCCAGAGACTTAAAGGTGAAGTGACATCAATGAATGCATCATATACTTGATAGTGTCCCTAGTGGACTTTTCCACATGAGAAAAAAAAAAATTTAAGTGAAGCCTGAGTGTCCTACATTGAAATTTCCTAGTTAAGTAGCTGTCCTACAATTTTAAGAAATGTCCAATAAACTGGAAGTCCATGACTGAAAGATTGGAGAGGTACTCTTTGCAAATATGATATCAGCTCTACTCTAGATCCCACTGAAATAGTGATAGACCCCAAAATAAATGTGAATTACCTAATGATGATTATTCAGTCTTGCCTCTATGTGTTTATCAAATATATACTGACTCCCTATTGTATGTAGGAGCCATGGCCCACCCAGGAAATATAATAATAAACAAAACAGGTAAGTTCCATGCTCTCATGGTTTGCACTGAAATGTTCAATTGCAGAGAGTGACTCTGAGAAGCAATTATTATACAATGTTTCAAGTGGTTTTCTTTTCCTTAGCTCTTGTGCACTTAAATTTTTCTATCTTGTATATTTTGCATCAAAGCATCACCATTACCAAGAGCAGCCCTGCAGGTGTATTGTAATAGGCTAGAAGTTATATAAACCCATTTTTGCTTTTTTTTTTATTGTGAGAAAGTATGAAGTAGTTTAAGTTAAATAAATCAGTATCAGCAAAATAATTGTTAATCTTATGAATGAGTAATTTTAGCCACAGCAAGTATCCATATTCTTTGATTATAAATTACCATGATAAAACACAAACACTAAAATGTCTCTGGGCCTTATTTCCTTTATTAAGTTCAAGTATCTTTTTTTCTTCCCGTTTAAAATTTTGGGCCTTGTTTTGTTTCATTTTCCCTTCAAAAAGGGAGGTTTGGGCAAATTAACGTGTATTTTAGTCATGTTTAGATTATATCATTTGTACAGGGTGTTTTTCTTTAGAATTTTGTTAAATAAATTAATATAAAGTATTAATTGGTTTTAGATTTTGACTTTGTGTATAATATGGGAAAGAACAACTTGCAGCAAAAAAAGTGTGTGCGTGCATGCGGACAGAGGGAGAAGGAGAGAGAATTTGAGAGAGAAACGCATTATTCTTCTTGTTCTTTAGTTTTGAAGCTGCTATGACTATTGTTGTCATTCTGTCTGTGTGGGCGAGGGGAAGCCAGTACCACTCTTTCAAACACTTATGACTGAGAGTCTTGTTCCTTGATGAAAGGTCATCAAGGAGCACGTATAAAGGACCCATGGACAAAGACAACAGGGTGGGGAAGAATTGACATTGGGAGGTGGGGGTGGGTAGGGCAGGGAAGAATAATGGGGGGAAAATGGGGACAATTCTAATTGAACAACAATAAAATTAAACAAACAAATAAAAAGAAAGTGATGTTCAATTAACTAATAGTTCACACTCACTGAGCTCAAACACATCTGTAGGATGGCTAATGAACAGGGCAATCATACTTCCCAGTTCACCTGGAACTCCAATTTCCACAACAGTGCTCCCAGAGTAATTAATTTTGTTTCTCTTAATTCTCAAAACTGTCTCTATTTGTGCAATAAAATCTGTGGTCAGTATACTAGTGAGGAACTGTGAACATTTCAAAAAGAAGTTTAATGTAAAGAATTAAATTCTATTTTGATTTTGGCTTTTGTATGGTAGAAATCATTGATGATCCACTAAATAAGAGATGGTATCTGATTTTAATTTTGAAGTGTTTCCTCAGTGGAAACTCTAGATTGAGGACTCAACCTGCATGTAACTTGTTGTGCTCATTTTGGCGAAAGCCACTACCAGGGAAAGGAGCATCGTTTGAAGCCAGACTTTTGGGATTTCTAGTCCCACGTGGAACAACGCTACCATACAGATTCTACATCATGCTCCCTGAAACAGAACCAAACCAAACCAAAGTGACACTGCTGAATTTGAAAATCTTCCCAGTAACAAGATGAAGCCACGTGTTGAGATGGTGAAGGCTGAGGAGTCAGGACCTAGGCTCTAATCCTCACGTTGCCCCTTACTGGAAGTGGGGGTTGGTAACCTTGGACAATCACCATCTCCTTTGGGGCTCAGTTTCATCATCTTTTAACTGAAGAGCTTGGGATCCATCCAGAGTTTTCAGACTTTGTTGTTTGGGTATAGAGTAGGGAGACAAGGAGGGAGAATCAGTTAGGATATCCAGAAGCTCTGTTTTTCTAACTATATCTCAGGGGAACCCCTAAATGAAAAGAAACAAGTGAACTGCAATGCTCAGGGATTTCTACCAACACCTCATTGTACTTAATGCTTGCCAGGATGCTTTTGGTGGCAAATGACAGAAAACACAATTCAAATCAAAGTAACCAACAAAGGGAATATTGGCTTATATTTTAAAAAATGCCAAAGGTAGATAAGACTTGAGGTGAAAACTCAAAAGGTGTCATAAGAACATAGTCTCTACTTTTGACTTTGCTTGTATTGCATTTAGTTTCATGTTACCCAAGGTGTTAACATAACCACAACACTCTCCAGGTGTGAATTATTCTAGACTCAGATTTCCCCCAATTTTTCTAGTATCTCTAATACAATGCCCAGAATTCACATAGACTGGAGCATTTTGGCTTCATTCGCTCATCAATCATTCTTGCCTGAGGGATGAGGTACCCTAATTGGGCAGGCCTATTAAGAGGTAAATACTAATTCTCATGGGCTTGACTGTCCCTAATCTAGCATGTGTCTAATCCTCAAATTGACCTAAAATTGCAAGAGCCCCCTGCACAGCATTCTCATAAGTAAAGCACTTTCCAGGTTTATTTTCCTTAATAGCACCTGTCACTACTTGATATACTTATTTTTGCATATTTGTTTATTTATTGTCTATTCCTCCTCAACTAGAACACAAGCTGCATGAGAGCAGGGATTTTTATCCCCTGACCTAGAAAAATGGAGGGGGGGTTATTTAATGCATAACTCTGTGAGAAATATGTTATTATTCACATTTTATAAATTAAAACACTGAGGCACAGAAATAAATAAATGTTAAAATTGCCCAGAATCATAGATCTTTTAAATAGTTGAGCTAGAATTCGCATCACAAAGTCTGAGTCAGGAGATCACATTCTTAGTCATTATACTAGTTGCCAGAAAAAAAAAAAAAAACTTTTTATTTTTTTGGAAGCATTCTGAAATTATTAGGGACATGGAGACATTCATCCTCAGGTTTCCACACTAAAATGAGGCCCTACTACAGAAGATTATGTCATATACATAAAAGAACAATCCAACTTCCTTGAAAATTAGTTCAAATATCAATTCTATTTGCACAACAAAATTTGGAGTATTTCAGCTCTGTCTGTATTATTAACTTTCACTTATCGAGCTCAGACACCCCTATGTAACTTTTTCAAACTTCTCCCATTCATAGATGACACAGCTGGGTAGAAATTAGTCTCTAAAAATACTTTCACACAACCGGCTTGTTTTCTAGTCACTGTCTGCTTATGTTATGCTCATTCCATCTGTCAATAGACGTGAGTCACACATTCGACCTTTCAGCTTTACTTGCGCACATAAATTTCTTCCAATTTCCTGTGAAACAAACACGTTTAACTCTTTAGGGTTTTGTAATTTGTATACGGGTCATTTGGGGATGATTCAAAGAACAAAGAAAGCTCTCCATGTGACAAATTTGGCTTGAGGACTTCATAACAGAAATACATTTTTCTTTTACTGTTTGACTAACAAGTGTAGGTCAATACACAGAGACAAGCATACATACATGCATTTGTATTTGTATATGGTTCCATGTACATATATCCAAACTTTCCAGTGGCTTTCGATGATGGAGAAATGAAACAGTTGAAAGAAGTCACATGTATCAACTAGCAAATTCCTGCTAACCCTTCCCAGGTCTATATAGTTTTCCCTCTCACAATTTATGTGAAAAAAAGAATGATCTGGTGAGAAAGCAAAGTTGATCCCTCTCTAAAACCTACATTTGATCATGACTGTTTTACCAAATTTGTCTAATTTTTTAAAAAATTCTGACTACACACAATAAAGTATAGAAGTTAGAAAGAGATGATGGCAGAAACACATCTCTATTTTTGATAAATTGTATTTGAGTTTAAATTAAAACTAGGTCCGTGATTTCACAAAATCCACCAATGCCCCCCCCATATCTTTTATGATGAAAAGCACACAATACCTGAATAACAAAATGGTGAAATTGACAAAGGTAGCCAAAACACCAAATGTTCTCATCTAAAAATATATTCTTCCCCTGAATAAAAGAGAACTAACAAGGCCTATTCCTTCTGTTCCCTCCTTGGTGACCAATCCCAGCGCGGTTGAAGTGATGGGGGCTCTTCCTTCAAGAACTGGGGACGGGAGCTGTACCTGCAAAGCTCCAGGGACATGGGAAGGAGACATTCTTCCTAGTTTTGTGATAAGGACTGCCCATTTGTGCCATTTCTTTGTGTCTCCTTTCCTATCACTTAGCAAATCTGTTGGCCTGAATAAAATTTTCTGACAGTACTTCCTGTATTATGGCTACACGTGTAGGATCGCAGGCCCAGAGAGTGACTCAGGAGAAGGCCGAGGATTGTTAGTAATGTAATCAGAAGACGTCATCTGAGACCCAGCGAGGGGAAGGGGCGTCCCGTGGTCACACACCTTAGATGTAGAGCCCAAAGATCCACATTCAGTTGTTTGCGTAGTAGCTTATGCCACATTAATCCTCACCTCTGTTCGAACTGGTACAGGCGGGTGTTCTGAATCATGCTAGCAAAGAGTATAAGCTGACGTTTATCCTTAGTATATAAATCTTTTTTTAAAGATTTTATTTATTTATTTTTAGAGAGAGGAGAAGGAAAGTGAGAGAAACATCAATGTGTGGTTGCCTCTTCCATGTGCCCAAATGGGGACCTGGCCCGCCATCCCTACATGTGCCCTCACGGGGAATTCAACTGTCAGCCCGTTGGTTCACAGGCCATGCTCCATCCACTGAGCCACCAGGGCTAATATATGAATCTAAAATCCTGGTGTGGTTTCTCCTGAAAACTTTTTATATTTCTCTTGCGACTAATCTGAAATGTAAGAAGAAACACAAAATGGCCAGGGAACCTAGGAGCAGCGTAGAGCACCTGGGCACAATGGTTGCTGAAGGGCCCCTCTAAGCACGTGGGAATAGGGTGGAGATGAAGGAAATTTTAATACGGGCGAACACACGGCACCCAGGCGAGGTCAGAGACATAACCCATTTTAGCTTTACTGACCTGTAAATGAAGTTAAAGAGCTCTGTGGTATAGTAGAAATAACTCTACCTTTGAAATAAGGTAGATATGGGATCCGATCAACGTTTCCAGCTAAATGACCATACAGAAATAGCTTCATTTTCTCAGCTATGAAATGGAGACGATGGGGGACAACAGTAATCATAACTACTGATTATTGTAGGGATTAAATGATATGCGACCCTGTCAGTCTTCCTCACCATTGCATCTCCAATCCCTTGGTGCTGCCAAGGAATTGATCCCCAGTTCCCTGGCTTTGACACACAGTGGGAGTGTTGGTGGAAATCGGGCTCTTCCACGGGATCGCAAGGAAAGCATCTCAAGGGCCTATGAATGGGAGATTGTGGTATGGCAAGGTTTTTTTCGGGTAAAAATTGAAGCTGCCCCTGGGTTTCCAATGCCCCTTCTCTGTCTTTCCCACCATGGAAAATGTCCAGCCTCATCTTCAACAAGGCCTAAGCAAAGTCCAGTATCCACAGCTTCTGCTTCACATTAAAGCCCAGTCCTTCAGAGCCCGTTCAGTCTGCCATGGTCCCCAGTAGCTCCAAGATGTGCATGGTTGCATGCTCCCAGGTGAGTGAGCACGGAAAAACGCACAGGGTGAGTATGTCATCAGGTGTGGGGAGAAGGGGAGAGAGAAAGTGAGAGAGAGCACTCCTTGTTCTCCTAGGACTATATTAGCTTGGGTTTGGGATGGGCTAGGCTCTTTTTGAAAATGATCAATCAACTTACGAAGTTTTCATGGGCTTTTGATAGGCCTACCTTCCAACCAATCCCTTCTTTCCCGAGGTTAGACTGACAGACCTCTATGATCCAGCACCTCCCCTTGTGCCTCTCAACAGTCCAGTAACAGAAGCAGGAAGGGAGAACGGTTAATTCCCTTGGCAGAGCAATGTTATGATCCCCTGGGGTATGAAGCTGTAGTTTTCTGGTGAAGCAAACAAGCTCAATGTCTAACTTTCTTTGCACCCTTTCTTATTAATAATTAGGTAACTACCTGCAGTAACAGGTGCTCCCTATAGGTTAGTTGCTCCTTTCTGCTCTCTCTCAACTTCATCTGCCCAAAAGTAATGGACCTTCTTTCAATTTTATTAATATTCATTATATTGATTGGGAATGTATGAATAGTGAAAAGGCTAATCAATTTATTACCAATGATGTATTTGTTTATATTAATTATTATGGTATTCCTCAGGAATATTAAATCCTAATGGCAGGCATGTCTGGAACACGAGCAATAATGAGGATGTCCAAGAGGTAAGAAGGGACATTTAACATGTGATCAGGCAGTCAATCACAGGGTCTTTTGTCACAAATGCCACACCATTAAGGAAATAGCCATACTATATCCCATATAGCTTTTGCTATACCAAGTTCAAGAAGGCTTGGATTTCATTTTAAAAATCTCATGAAATTTATTATCAAGAGAACAGCACTCAAGCCTCAAACTAAAGAAAAACATTCTATGTAGAAAATGTATGCAAGTAGTTTGAAGCATACAAAGAGCCAAAATGAAGCCAAATCTGAATTCAGATCTATATGGAAGAAATAACCATGAAGAATATCAGCCTCTTTGCTCAGGCCCCCCCAAAAATAATCAAATGAGACTTCATCAGAAAATGAAGAAAACAAAATGTTGTTGAAAATAAAACTTTCTGGCAGGGAAGTCTATCAAAATGATGACTCCTTCCAAGAAGGTGACTCAGCAAGCCGCCCAGGAAGCATACGAACCCAGGTTGCACAGGGGAATAGAAGGTACATCATGGGGAACCGTCTGCTTCCCCAGTTCCCTGCGTGTGCACTGGCTCACCAATGAAGTCTTTCCATCTTGATTCTCTGTGATTTCAGCACAAATTGCTTTGGGGGTGTTCCTGACCTCTGCTGGAGCTTGTGACGTTGCCAATAGGTGACTAAATCAGTGGAAAAGAGAAAAATAAGGACACTTCCAAATCCGATGACTGTGTAAATATTAGAAACATTTCAGAGGGCCCAGGGTATTTGTATACTGGTTTCTGATTCAAAAGGCAAATTTGTTCTGCAGGTATCTATGTTTTATGGCCTCAGCCTGCTGTCCAGTTGTCAGTGTTTTGTACAAGTAACTTTCTAAACCTTATTTCATGACATCTTAGTCACAGTGCAAGGTTATTCTCCACAGGCACTGAATCAAATGGAAGTGGCAAACAACATACCCACTTCTGTAGCCACTTTGCTTCAGCTAGAATTAAAGTGGTCACTCCATATTTCTTTTTCCATCATTTAATATTCAGAGAAGCCTATTTACAAACTGTCTGGAACAAGCTGGGAAATAAATAAATAATGAAAACTGATCCTATTCTAGTAAGAAAAATCACTACCACAAATTATGAACTAGAATTGATCAGAGAAGTAGAAATCATAGTACCAGTTATGTTGGATTCTTCTCCAGGAGTTTTCTCCCCAAATTAAAACTCAATAGCCTCAACTAAATCAAATTGTCTGGATACACGATCAGAAATTTTGCTTTCAAACTTTGTATTTCTACTCTTTATTTTAGCCAATGCATGCATTTCAACAAGATTGCTCCAAAGTTAATTCATATACAGCAAGTCTGGTTTTCCTTTTATTATCTTCGATATAGTTGAAGTCACAGTGAAATGAATCTCAATTTAAAAAGCGGTGGTTGTAAATAACGCTGCAATAAAGATAGGGGTGCTGTTATTCTTTTGAATTAGTGTTTCGGATTTCTTCAAATAAATTCCCAGAAGTGGAATTGCTGGGTCATAAGGCAGTTCCATTTCTAATTCTTTGAGGTAACCTCACACTGCCTTCCACAGTGGCTGCACCAGTCTGCATTCCCTCTGACGGCGCAGAAGTGCTCCCCTTCCTCCACATCCTCACTGGCACTTGTTTGTTGATTTATTGATGATAGCCATTCTGATATCTCATTTCTCTGATGGTTTGTGATGTTGAGCATCTTTTCATATGTCTAGTGGTCATCAGTATGTCCTCTTTGGAGAAGTGTCTATTCAGGTCCCTTGCCCATGTTTTAGTGGGATTGTGTGTGTGTGTGTGTGTGTGTGTGTGTGTGTGGTGTTGAGTTGTATAAATTCTTTATAAATTTTGGATTTTAACTCCCTATCTATCAAATGTATCAGTGAATATGTTCTCTCATTCAGTGGGTTGTCTTTTTATCTTGTTGATGGCTTCCTTTGCTGTGCACAACATTTTTAGTTTGATGTAGTCCTATTTGTTTATTTTTTCTTTTGTTTCCCTTGCCCTAAGAGATATATCACTGCTAGGAGTAGTGTCTGAGATTTTACTGCCTATGTTTTCTTCTAGGAATTTTATGGTTTCAAGTCTAATATTTAAGTCTTTAATCCATTCTGAACTTATTCTTATGTGTGGCATAAGGTGGTCTAGTTTCATTTGTCTGCATGTATCTGTCCAATTTTCCCAATGCCATTTATTGAACAAACTATTTTAGTCCATTGTATGTGCTAGTTTCTTCTGTCAAATATTAATTGGCTATAAAGGCCATGGGTTTCTGGGCTCCCTGTTCTGTTTCATTGATTTATGTGTCTGTTTTTATGCCAACACTATGCTATTTTGATTACTATGGCCTTATAGTATAGTTTGATATTAGGTAACACGATTCCTCCAACTTTATTCTTTATTCTTCTTTCTCAAGATTGCTATTCAGGACCTTTTGTCATTCCATATAAATTTTTGAAATAGTTATTACAGTTCTGTGAAATGTCATTGGTATCTTGATAAGAATTGTGTATGTTCATTACAGTTTTATTTACAATTGCCAAGGTTTGGAAGCAGTACAAGTGTCAATTGTTAGGTAAGTGGATAAAACAACTATAGTACATTTATACAATGGAATACTACTTGGCTCTAAAAAAGAAGAAACTTTTATCCTTTGTGACAGCATGGATGGACCTGGAGAACATTATGCTGAGTGAAATAAGCCAGTCAGAAAAAGACAAATACCATATGACTTCACTCATCTGTGGAATATAATTCCACAGATGAACTAGCAAGCAAAATAGAGACAGATTCATAGACAGAGAGCAGGCTGACAGCTCTGCAGAGGAAGAGGTTGAAGGGGTTGAACAAAAAAGAAAAAGGACTCAGGGACAATGGTGTGGTGATTGTTGGAGGGAGGGATTGAGTGGAGGTGGAAGAGGGTATAAAGAATGGTAATGGAAAAAATACAATAACAATTTTAAAAAAGAATAGTAGACAAAGAAAAAAATAAAGAAATGAAAATTGCTCTTGTAAACAAAAATCACTAATGTAGTTAAACTGGCTAGCCCTGTTGCAAATTAGGTACTGTAATTCTAAAATAATAATGTCTAGTATTTATAAAAGTCTTTACATGGTCCAAAGTATTTTCATATGCAGTCACCTCCTGTTTTTACATAAAGAAGAATCAAACTGTCAAGAAGTTAATTGAAGTGATACAAGGGTTGCATACAGAGCTGGTTATAGAACACAGTTTACCCAAACCACCAATATGGTCCCGCTCATGTTAGTGGCAGCCCACATACAGATGACTGTTTTTCCTTTGGTATCATTTTGCAGCCAACGTTTCTGCCGTCAGTATTGTTTTAATCCCACTTTGCTACTGCAGATAACAGATCTTCAGATCCCTGGTAAGTAAAATATCAGAAAGGAATGCCATGTGGATACCCTGGGGCCAGTGAGTAATGCCCACCACGGTTAGTTTACTTGGCTGCTCTTAACTCTAGAACCCTTGCTCCCTCAGTAAGTATCCAGACTTGATTTTCAGATAGATCTACATATAGATCAAAATAAAGCCACTTAGTTGTGAGAAATGTACTGAAATCCTCAAAAATGAGCCTCTTAATAACTACTTAATGGTTGTTTTTAGGAGTAAACAATGGCAATGCACCTAGCTGCATATTACTGGCAATCAATAAATGTTTTCCTGTTTTACTCACCCTGACTTTCTGTACCTCAGGCATATATCTCCTAAATTAACATAATAAGATCTTCCCACAACGTTCTGCCTTATCCCAATAGGCAATGACTTGCTGTAAATTGAAGCCCACGCCTATTTACTTAAGAGCAGATTATTACCAAAACCCATCTGATATATAAATTGCTTTGTCACAAAGATCTTGCTTTAGAAGACACAGTATTTATTTTCCCATTTTATTGTGAAATTATATCTCACATTCAAAGAAGTGAAAAAGAAAAAAAATGTTCAGAATAATAGTTATAATTCAAACAATTGTGTAAATTAACACTCAAGAAATAGAACACTGTAATCAACCCAGATTTCCTGAGGGCACAGCTTTTTTTAGAGATAGTCAGCCATAAATATAGAAAGAAATTATGATATAGTATAAAGGCATAGATAGTAAAATCACACAGACCTGAGATTCATTTTGTTCCTCTCACTTGTAAACTGTGTGACTTTTGCCAAGTCACTTAATCTCTCTGGTCCTCAGCACCCACATCTGTAAGTAGGAAGTGATAAAACCCACATTTCAGTGTAGCTGTGAGCTTGGTATATGTACATAGATGCATGCATGTGTACACATGTTTGTGGGAGAACATGCATGGCTACACAGTTAACAGTAAGTATTACCATTAGAAATCCTGTGTACTTTGCATACTTCAAAACCATCATTATATATATGTTGGCTTCTATACAAGACAACTTTACTCGTTCCAGGAATTCAAAGTATAAACATTTGCCTTGGCTAAATTTGCCTTTTCAGTGATAATGAATCTGAAAAGTAATGATTTCTGCGGGGCAAATGGGTATTTTAAATCAGAATATAGGAGATTGATTTAATAAACGTTAAGGCACTATTTGTGTGTGTTGCAAATTGAAAGCATTTGTTAAAATATGACCAGCAGAATATCCAATTAAATTGTACATTGTCATTTACTAAAATGTTAAAGAAAAGATATTTTATGAAAATGTTCTAAATTCAAACTGAACTTATTGACCAAAATAGCCATCCCCAATTAATCAGCCTTAATGAAGTTTCAATAAATTCTTACTACATTTCTAACAATAGTCTTTTGTAGAATAAAATTTTTAAAGCCATGACTAAATTGAATGAATTGTTAAAACTGTCTCCTTATAAAATAAGTCTCATATCAGAATATCCTAGTATTCTATAATTGAGAAAATCTACCCATAAATTAAGACAATGAAAGAGTGGTCCCAACTCTTCTAAAATTTCCAGAAGCTACATCATTTTGCTTAAATAATTTTTGTACATTTGTTAATGAGAGCAAAAGAAAATTTATATGCATTTTAAGATGGTAAGGTTAGGAGCGGGCTAATTGGGAATATGTTTAGATGATCAGCATTTAGCCCTTCAAGTTTTGACTTTTGCCTTCCAACTGAGAAAACATGCATGAACCTTTTTACTTTCCCACTACAGCGAATGTGTTACATCTTTGTTATGTCTTGGGTTTGAGTCTCAACTCTGAAACTCTCCGTATTTGGTAATGATTTCATAATGTCTTTTAGCTTTGGTTTCCTCACCCTCAGAATAGAGTAACAACTCTAACTGTACCTACATCAAAAATTTATATTAAGGATCTGATATACTGATAATGTATGTAAAATATACTTCTAAAAACCATAAATTGATATATTAATGAAAATTATTATTACTATGTGCTTATCATACCAGAGCTTAGTTAACTCAATTTTTATAAGTTGTAATGTTCTTGAGATGGATTATTTTACAGCTACTACTTCACTGTGTACCTTACTCTGGGGATGGATGACTTTAGAATATAAAAGAAAAAGTTATGTTTATGGCTACATACTTCGTGGGTTAATGAATCTAAGAAGAAATCTCTGCTTTATATTTTTTTGGATCAATCAAGTGGAATATTACTCCCCACCCCAGGAGTGCGCTAGTTATTATTCAAACACTTTGAAAATTCACTTTTACTTTAAGATGGATAAGGCTGATTACTTTGACTGAGACTTGAAGCTACGATTATTCTTTAAGTCATCTGACAATAGATTAAGTGTGAATACAGCATTAAGTACACTAAGCACATGTAGATCCATCAAGAAAGTTGCTATAACATGGTTTCCTCTTTCTAAAGGGTTCTTACCCCCCTCTTCATATTGAAATCTGACACATACTTCACAGTTCAGTTCAGCTGTTAACCTTTTCTATAATGATAATTTCCCAAACAGACTTCATTTATGGCCTCTCCTCATCCCCAAAACATTGTCCCTCTTTTACAACATTTATGCTGCCTCTTAATCCATTGGATCCTGGTGTCCTTGGGGTCAGGAACCTGATCTCACTGAACTTGTTTCCTTTGGGCTATCATAGTGCCTTCATCCTTTCTCATTGTGGAGGTGAATGTTAGTTTTCCCCAATTGCAGTTGTTTCTCGGTATCCACAGGGGACTGATTCTAGGACCACCCAATACCAATATGCTCAAATCCCGTATATAAAATAGGATAGTATTTGCATATAACCTATGTTCTTATAGAGGCTAAGTAGGGCATACCTACAAAATACCTCATTCTCATGGATTTGGCATAATGCTAGGCACATGCAAATTCAACTTCTGCTTTTTGGGAACTTTCTGAAATTTTAAAATTATTTTGATCCATGTTTGTTTGAATCAGCTGATACAAAACCTGCATATATGGAGGACTGACTGTATCTGACATTACTTTCCTTTTTATATTTTTCATTTGAGCATGTGCCTGCCCAAAATAATTACTATTTTTCCCAGTTTAAGTGTGGCCTTGTGGCAAAGTTCACCTAAGTACTGATTTAAGAGCAGGAATTATAAAAAAGAATTCTAGATTGCTCCTTTTAAAGGGAGAAGTGATATTTTTCTCCTATTTCTTTCGCCTTCCTTGTGAGTGATCTTGAAACATGAAGATCAAGGCAACCTTCTAGGGAGCAAGGAGCAACAAGCCGTAAGGAGGCTGTGTCCCCAGCACATGAACCACTGTCCCAGCCCTGGTGTGCTTATAGGCATACTGTTAGATGAAAGAGAATTAAACTTCTATGTTTAAGCATCTATTGTTTTGAGTCTCTGTCACAGTAGTCAAAAGTATACCCTAACAAATGCACTTCTACACTGGGCATGCAAATAATAATTTTGGACAGAATTTAATCATGTTTACATAATGTAAGTGGAAGCAGTTGTTTATTAATTAATGCAGCCACATTAAAAGCCCTTCGGGCATTATTCATCATTTTTGCTCCTCTAGCTTACCGGTCATCTAAGATTTAGGGTAAAAATACATTTGAGGCATTTATTTTCAGCATTGACATTTTTTGTGGTGTTTAACAGCAAACCATTTTCTTTGGGGATAGTATTCCAACAGGAGATTGCAGAAAGAGTATCATTTACTCCTTCATATAGCATTTGCTTTGAATCTAAATCTAGCATATATTGAGATGGTTTTGTTCATTTTCTATGACTTCATATAGGCTGTTTCCATTTTCTGGGAAGATTCTATATTTGGGGTTATTTTATGTCCTATTCATTCTTTTGATAGCGACTTAAATATTGTTTCCTTTGGGAAAGCCCTCCCTGTGCTTAGAGACTTACTAAAAATTAATGTAACATGGTATCATATTTTATAGCACATGTTATTATTGCAGTTTTATAACACTTTTTTTTCAGGTTTTAATTTAATGCCTGATCCTCCCACCAGACTAAGTTCCATGAGGGCAGGATCATGTCTGTAAATTTTACTGATGTATTCTAAGGGCCTGGAATATTCTATGTATTTAGTAATTATTTGGTGGGAGGAATGAAGGGAGGGAGGGAGGGAGGGAGAGAAGGAAGAAGGAAGGGAGGAAATAATGAAAGGAAGGAAGGAAGGAAGGAAGGAAAGAAGGAAGGCTACACAGCCATGTAAAGAGGGAGAACTAGAAGCCATTTTTGGATCTGAATGTTTGAAGTACCCATATAATGGAGGAAAATGTTTCTAAAAGAGTGAATTTTGAATCATTAAAATTAATTTCTTCTTTATTCTATATGGGTAGTTACAGTATGGAAGGAATAAGATATTTTTTTTTCAAATTTCTCCAGATCCTAATAAATCAAAGCTTGAAAACTTTGCATATTTGCAAAATCAGCAGTTACCTCCAAAAAATTCGCTACAGTATCTGAGGACGTATGCCCAGGATCTTCCATTTCCTCTTCTTTCTTGAATAAGAGCCTGCCAAGAGGGGTTCGATCAGGCCCCCCTCAGCGTTGCCAGCCTGACTGCATTTCCTGGTCCTCTAGGTGGTGCTGGAAGTGTCACTCGAAGGAGCACTGCCAACTCGAAGATGACTGCTTAAGACTCTGCATGCAGATAGGGACAGGTGTCTTCATCTGGCTGCTGGCACTTTCTGTGCCATGAGAAGTTTCCTGTTAAAGCAAAAGGGGAAAAAATGATAAAGTTTCTTTTGAAATAGAGATTTTAAATTTTCAATAAAATTTCAAATCAAAAGTATTCGACACAGTTGATCTTCCTGTTCATTGGCACACTTTCTTCCTTTGCCCCCAGGATGCCACATTCTGTTGGATTTCTTCCTACCTCACAGGTCACTTCCTTTTGGTCCCTTTTGCTCAGTAGAACGTCTCATAACTCATTCTTAGGGCCACTTCTCTTTCCTACCTGCACTTCCTTCAAGATTTTATTTGTACCCCCAGTTCTAAATATCAGTTATACTGATGACTCCCAATTTTGCATTCCCTGCCATACTCCAGGCCCATGAATCCAGCTGCCTACCTGACAGCTTTACTGGCTGTCCATGGTCATCGCAAGTTCACCACATGAAAATCTGAACTTCTGTCCCGTCTCCAGACTTGCATAATCTCAGCTGATTGAAACTCAAGCTTCCAGTTGTGAGGGGGAAAAAAAAAGTGACATTGGGATGTTAGCTTTGAGGCCTCCCCTTCACATTTCACTGTTGACTCAACAGGATATCTTGTGTGCTATACCGTGAAAGCATCATAGGACCCCTTATCTGCAGAGGATAAGTTTCAAGACCCCCAGGGAATGCCTGAAACCCCAGATAGTACTGAACCCTATATATACTATTTTTTCCTCTACATACTCGTACATGCCTGTGATAAAATTAATTTATAAATTAGGCACAGTAACAGATAATCGCTAATCACTACCTTTATTAGATAATCACTAATAAAATAGAGCAATTATGACAATATACATAATAAAAATTTGAAAAAGTTGTGTGGTCTCTGTCTGTCTCTCAGACTAGCTTACTGTACTGTACTCACCCTTCTTGTGCTGATGTGAGATGATACAATGTCTATGTGGATGAGATGAACTGAAGTGGAATTTTCCATTTAGTTTTTTTGGACCACGTTTGACCATGAGTACCTGAAACTGCAGGAAGAGAAACAGCAGATAAAGGGGAGGCTACTGTATATCCATTCTCTGGCTATTTCTCCATACTTTCACTGTCACCACTGTGGCCTGGATCCATATCATCTCTCCCTGCATTATTGAAATAATCTCCTAGGTGGTCTCCCTGATTTTATAATACCCTTGGACCCTATCACCTAATCTTCAACCAGAAATCAGGATGGTCTTTTTAAAATATAAGGCATATCATGTCACCTTTCTCTCAAACACTGTCATGTCTCACAAAAAGTTGCATCCGAAGTCCTTCACTCCATGGCTTTGAGTGGCCTGCTCCACGAGCTGCCTGACCTCATCTCCTTCTCTCCCAGTTGCTCACCCCGCCTCAGCCATGCTGGCCTGCCTTGGCTCTGCCAGTGCACCAGGCACACTCCCACACTGGCCTTTCCTCTACCTACAGTGCTCTTTCCCCAGGTATGGACATGGGCAACTCTCTCACCACCTTTGGACTCTGCTCAAATGTCTCTTCCTGCACTACGCCATGACCACCTGACACTCCCAATTCTCCTGATTTATTTATTCCCTGCTGCTTTTTCCCTAACTATAGAAATTTCACCTTATTTATGTATTTATTATGTGTGTTTATGTATTATGCATTTCTCCCATGAGAATAGAAGTGCCACTAATACACAAAAATTTTATTGTCTTATTTAATGATAACTAGAACAGTTTCTAGCACATAGGATTTTAATAAATATTTGTTCAGTAGATGACACTTTCTCATTAAAGACAGGGACAGGTCAAGTTTGCTTACTGCCACTGCTATTACACAGTGTATACTGGATGTCCAAGTCAAAGCAGGAGGACAGGAAAAAGAAACATTATAAATAATAGAAAGGACTATTGTGACTATTTGCATATAATATGAGTATCTATCTAGTGTAAAGCCTAAAAAGTCACCTAAAGAGATCTAAGAACTAATGAAAGAATTCAGTAAGGAGGACAGAACCTTGTTAAATTTATATTATTAAAAATTAATAATTTTATATATACCAAAAGTGATCAAACATAAAAAATAAACTCATGGACAAAAATGGACCCAATTTGCAATATGAAAAGACTGAACAAAGTGCCTGGAAATATACCTAATATGAATGGCTTAAGGCTTACCTTAAGAAAAGAGTGAAACAATATCATAAATAAATCAAGTAGCATACCAAAGTCATAAATAGGAAGATGTATTATTATAGACTGAAAAATTTTCCCAAAGTAATTATGATTTTAATCAAACATAAAAAGGAATTTCATAGAATTTGCCAATGTATTTCAGTTTCAAACAGAAGAAAAATATTTAAGTATATCCATTACTTTTCTATGAAAGGCTAAAATATGTATATAATTATATGTATATATAATTATTACCAAGGAATAGTATTTCAAATCTCTTAGGAAAAGATGAACTGTTAAATAAATTATGTTCAGATAATTGACTATTTATTATGAAAATAATAAAGTCTGTAATGCAAATATACATTAAGTTAAATTTTGGATGGATCAAAAAGCTAAAACTAAAATACTTTAATGTTGTGAAAAATCTAGGAGAACATCTTACGCTTTAAAGTAGAGGAGAGCTTCCTTAAGAAAAATACAAACCCTAGAAAGTCTGAGGAATAAATTACTCCCTCCACCCTCATAAAAATGGGTATAAATAATATTTTAAAATAGGTTAGCATAACTATCATTAACTTTCTGTATGAATATTCAGGGTACATAAAGAGTTCCTTCAAATCAGTTAAAAAACAGACAAACAAACAAACACAAGCTTTCAAAGCCTCCAGGAGATAAAATATATGAAAATATAGCTTATAAAAAAGAAAAACAGGCAAATAAACATGGAAAGACTCAATCTTACTGATAATCAGAAATAACCAAACTGTGATATTTTTTACACTTCTAACAAATATAAAAGTTTTAAAGATTTCCAACATGGAGAATCAACCAAGATGTAGGAAAATGTATCATACACCCCAGGGTAATAGATGAACACTCTTTGAAGCCATTTGTTTAATGACTGGACTCTCCTACCACTCTCTTTTGAACATTGCTTATGAACCTAGGAGGCTCAGAAGCTCATGTTCTTTTGCTTTGTTTTTATTTCTTCCTAAATGAGAAAAGGAACAAAATAAGAAAGACATGTAAGTAGCACTCTCTTCTTTTTGATAAAGATGTCGTTCTTTCTCATTGATTCTAATTACTCCTATCGATTTAACAAACATTTACCTACTTACTGCCTCTCAATTATAATTTTTATAGCAAAAAAAATACATGTAACTTAAAAAGCAAAAACAACAGCAACAAAGGTGAATCAGAGCCCTGTTCATTCTCTGGGCTGCACCACCTATTGGATGAGGAGGGCCCTCTCATAAGTATCTCTTATTCAAAATAGATTAAGTGCTCCGATAAAGGCACACTCCAAGTGCTACGGGACCACGGGGAGGAAGAGATTAATCACTACCATTACCACATTTTAAAAATCAATTTATCAGGATCCCAGCTTTGCAATTAGAGGAAATTTGCCAAGGCACTTAGAACAAAAGTATCCATTTATAATTTTCTTTCACTAATCCTCTCCTTCAGGCCCTTCTGCCCAGTGGGATGTATACAATCAGTATGTTTCTTTTTCTTTTACTTTTTTTTTCTACTTGCTGGTCAAAATATGACTCAGAATGGGAAAAGCGCTATGGATACAGCATCGATGCCTTATATGGCCTCACTCTTGCCATTTGTAATCTCAGAAATACCACACAATAAAGGTCATTCATTCTACCAGCATGACAAATAGTTTGGAGAAAAAATTGCCCATAATAAATCTGTGAATTCCTTACACTAAAATTGGTAAGGAGTTCTACTGGTCATTTCTTTGGAAGATATTGTTCTATTGATTAGTTCTAGTCGTCTATTTGCTAAACATTATATAATTTATTCAAATTTACAACGAAACATTTAGAAATTAAATTGAGTACAAGGAACTATTTTTTGGAACCAAATTACTAATTAAATTTCTTCTTAACTTTTGTTCACTTATTCTCTCAGCTAACATTTGTCTGAGCATCAAAGCACTTATCTAGGCACCAGGAACACAGCAGTAAACAAAATACACTAAGTCCCTGAAGTTGTAGGACTTGTTTTCTGACAGAGGAAACCAACACCAAATAAACATAAACATTTAGAGCACAATTTCCGACAGCAATAGGTGTTAAAAGTTTCAAGACAGAGACACATGTAGGGATAGCAAGTGATAGGAACAAAGGCTATTCTAAGATAAACTGGTAAAGAAGGAAATTTAAAAAAAAAAGAGAGAGAGAGAGAGCACGGGACACGTGAAAACATGAACAAATGCCACTCCAAGCAGAGATAATTCCAAGGGCCAAGACCCAGAGAAAGAACAAGGTATGTTTCAAGAACTCTTAGGAGTGGAGTGCACCTGTGCCAGTTGTTGGCCTGAGGATCCCTGGGATACCCAAACAGAACCTCCCAGGAAAATGGGGGTCTGCTGGTCGTCCTACTTGGAACGCCCTCTCCTGACCAAATGGAAAAACAGTGGACAAAGTGGTGGGAGATGAGTCTAGTGAGGTAAGGAGGGGCCACTTAATGGGCTACCTTAGAAATTGGTAAAAAGACTACTTTTTTGTGTGGCAGAGGCCTTTGAAGGGATATAATCAGGAGAACCATATGATCTGAGTTATTTATTGTGGTTAAATAAATAGGTGTCCACTCTATTGAAAAGGCTTACTGTTTCCTCTCAAGTCAGAAACAAAATGTTGGGCAGCCTTCCCCTCAGTCCAAGCAATTCTTGAAGATCAGGCTTAGAAAAGTTTCCTCAGCAAAAGTTTCACCTGCCCTCAACAGTATTTCTAAGGATATATTAGAAATAATTTCTGTTAAGTGCTTCAGGGCTTCTCTGTTTGTTAAGAATCTGAAGCAAACAGCCTTCCCATAGAGGAAAATGTTGAAATAAACTACAATGGCTTTGTTGCTATGGGTAAGAGTCCCAGGCTGTGGCATGACCCATTAGTCACCTCTCAGTCATTCTGGACTGAGCGCACCAATGGGATCACTGATATGATTTGAGCCGAAGAGCTCTTTATTCTGCAGAAATACTGGAGATTTTTCTCACTACACTTTCTGTGTTAATGTCTTTTTTTTTAGTATATTTCCTGGAAAGTCTAAAAGCAATTTCTCTAAGCTAAGAAAATGTCCTTATCTTTTAGCCCAAATGGAGACATATAACCCTTCATGGCTAGGAATGACTTCCTCCAAATGAACTTGTGTTCAGTCAAAGCTGTAACAGCAAAATACTTAAAGTCTAGGTCTTTGGTGCTGTGCTGTGCCCCACTGGGTTTCATATTGTCTAAAGCATAGGTGCTGAGAATAAGTGAAAAGATTAAAATGACTGGGAAAGGGGAGAAAGTGGTGGGAAGATGATGAAAGTGAAGGATCAAAGAGGAAAAAAAGATGAAGTGAAGGTGAGGAAGGGTTCCACTCAGTGAGGATACAGCTAAAGCTCATGCCCTCTTGGAGATGGTGAAGGGCCAGGACATTCCCAATTCCTCCTCCAACTGAAGAATTTCTTAAAAGAAGGATGAGAAAGGTAAGGAAAGAAAGAAAGGAAAGAAGAAGTTATAAGCACAGTATTTTCATAATTTCCTTGGGCGTCAAGTTCTCCACAAACCTGCCATTGCCCCCTTCTGATTAGAATGTAAAATTATTTCTCCTTAGGAATAGGCACTGGAAAAAAAAAATTAAAAATACAATTAATCATTTTAAAGCAGTTGTAACAAAATGGAGGAATTATTGGCAAATTTTTTATTTAAATCACTTCTGCTTTTATTATTATGTTTTAAACTGAACAGAAATCAATATACAAAGGCATACATGTAGCTGGAACCCAATTTATTATTGACTATACAGTATCTAGTTTAAATTTAGTTTAAGTGGATTTATAATTAACTGGATGTTACATGGGTTTCTATAACATAGAGTATACATAGCACCATGTATATATAACACAAGGACAGAGAAGATAGCCTGTTTATGAGATTATAACCCTAAGGAATTTATCATGAAAGTCTGAAACAAAGAATAACCCACGTGTAACTGTGGTTTCCAGGGTAAGCAGGTAAGAATAAATGCAGACAAACAAACTATATATTGAGTTGCGCAACCTTAAGAAGCCATTTTACACTGGAAGCGAGGTTGCAGGATAGTCATTAAATAAAGCATCTCAAAACAGGTGTGTCATATCTTGGACAGAAGCCCCAGAAATTTGAAGAGAAGGTGAGACCCAGTCAAGGACTGGCATAAGGGGAGGCATTCCCAGAAAACTACTCTGTTTTAATTTACAAACTTAGTAATATTCAACCGGGCATGTGCTCAGCACTGAAGAGAAGTGAAGGGAGATATACAGGATCTGAACCTCTTTTAGAGGAGATCAGGTCAATGATCAATTATTGAACTTCTATGTGCCAGATACCAGGACTTTACAATATATTATTTCACTTTATCCTGACCAAAATAATCAGGGGCATATTAACAAATGTAAATGACTATCGTAATAAAGACCGTTAGGGATCACCCACACCCAGTTCTCATTTCCTTCCTGGCACACAGGGATATTCTAGTTCCCAGGTGCCTTGAAGTCAGGCAGAGTCACACAACCAGACTCACACAACCAATGAAAAGAGCTACCTTCTGAAGAAGGTGGTTATGATCTTGTACGACACCTCTACACCTTCTCCTCTTCT
Organism: Mormoops blainvillei; assembly: GCA_004026545.1. Taxonomy (NCBI): domain Eukaryota; kingdom Metazoa; phylum Chordata; class Mammalia; order Chiroptera; family Mormoopidae; genus Mormoops; species Mormoops blainvillei. Next base: position 39,899 of record PVJD01000368.1, on the reverse strand, counting down.
GGACAAACATGAAGGCCACACATGAAGATGGCAGAACCACAGGACAGAAACCATCTCCAGCCTGAGTCATTGTTTAGAAGAGGTTTCTGAGACTAAAAAGCTGCCCAACCCACACTGGACTTAGTCTGAGCAAGAAATAAATCTTCCTTGCATTAAATCACTGAGATTTCAGGATTTATTTACAACTACAGAAGGACAACTGTAGAGCCTGTCTTTATTAATATACTTACATATCATATACAGTGGGCAAAGGGTAGGGTTAGATGTTAAAATCTCTACTTGCCTAACTCCAAAGACCAAGTTCTTTCCATTCTATCATACTGCTTTTAATAAGCAATGTAAAACCAACCACTGCTGATGTATGGTGACTCACACTCTACATGCCCTATAAACTCAAAATAAAATAGATATCATTTTTAACTCAGGCTCATGATTGTAGGTGGGCTTTGACTTGAATCTTGAAATGAATACAGGAGCAGGTGGAGAAATGTCAATTAAAAGAAAGGGAAGCTGTATAAAACTAGCCTTAGAGATGGACATGAGAATGACCTATTTGAGAAGGAGAGGTAGATACTGGGAAACCACAGAATATATGATTAGAACGGAAGAGGAGCTATTTTCTTGAGAATTGCAATGCCAGACCAAGGAACTTAGATTTAAGACAGTGGAAAATGGCAGAGAAGGCATTGGACCAAGAGTCAATAGTGCCAAAATACAATATTTCATGCCGTTGTCAGTAGCTTCATCTCTGTTGACCATAAGAACCTCCTTTTTAAAGCGTGGGTGTAGCCTGAATCATCTCTAAGATCCCTTCCCAGCTGTGTTTTTTGAAGCCCATATTTCACAGTTCTTTGTGTGGACTCATTGGTTGTTCTATTTAGGGAAAATTAGAACCAACACTATTTGATAATCACCGGCTTTTTAATGCAGTGGCTAATAAGCAGAGTTACAAATGTCTGCATACTTAGATTGGAAAATACAAATATTTCAAAGCTGGTTTGGCTACAGGTATAAAGTCAAAGGAATGATTCTGCTGTTGTAGGGATAGGTGTGAACCCATCTACAGGCTAAATTGAATAACTATTGCTGTCTATTACAAGTGGGCACAACTACCATTGCCTTCTCTTGGGCAAAGTTTATTATCACCAAATTCCAGGAACTTCATCACCAAATCTTCTGTCCTCAAGTTCTTATTCCACCTCTCTGCAAAGCATGTCCCTCTTAGGAAGCCCCTCTCTTCAGAGGCAGAGAGAAAGGTAGCATATATGACTGCATATGAGCATAGGCATACATTGACTGTCCTATAAATGCTAGCAATCTGTTGAACACTAAAGATTATATAAATCTTAGCAGCTTTACTGATGCTTCATACACAAGCAGCTGTTGTTTCTTGGTCGCCTGATTAAATATGCTGCAAAATTTCTCCCAAGAAAATCTCACCAAAGTTGATTCCAGCAAATCCTTCCTAGCATCTCTGCTAGCAACTTCAGCTTCTAAGCGATTCCAAGAAACGACTCAATCAACAGCAGTTCCTTCAAGGGGGCCTGTCTTTTTCCTTTTAAGACAAGGCAGTTGTAACATTGGACCAAGTGTGCTAGTCTTGGCTCTGTGATTAACCAGAGTCACTGAGCATTTCCAAAATGAAATTTCAACTATTTCAGAGAGACATTATATGGATTGAAATGCGTTTTTGACAATATCTCTCTTTATATGTATGTATCTATTTTGACATATATATGTGATATATACTAATAAGTAGAAAATTCTGGGCTACGTTTTTTTCCCCATGAGATTTTTTTTTTCTTAAATTTTTTATTGTTGTTCAATTACAGTTGTTCCCTTCCCCACCCCCCATTTTTAGAAATAAGGTTAGAAAAATATCTCTAGCCAAGCCTCAAGCTATCAAAAATCAACATTACATTCATTAAATTATTTATAAAACATTCACTAGGGAAATTAAATCAAAAACCTACCTAAAATGTGATTTGCAAGACTGTTTATAAGAGTAGAGTTCCTCCTAAGCCTATGCAAGAGTTTTGGGAATTTCTCGGATTCTGAGTGTTTAATCTACTTTCAAATCTCAACTGAAATGTCACTTTCTCCTAGACCTACCGAACATTCCACCATCTGGATCATATGCCTTTTATTTTTGCTTCTATGGTCCCCAGTAGTTACCATCATTATGTTGGTCTGATTTTCCATTAAAATATGATTTTAAAAAATGAATCATTCTGTTTTAATACCTGTATCCTTGGCACAGTGCCTCGTATGTAGTATGTTCTCAATTTGAAACATAAAATGTAGAATGAATTATTGAAATTTTACATGCAAAACATATTATCTTAGAAGTGGTACACATAAGTTACAATGTCACATTATAATAACTGACTTTTAGAAAATGCACCACATTTTCTCTTCTATCATAAGACTTTTATATGTACTGTTCCCTGAACCTGGAATGCTTCCTCCAGTGAATTCAGGTACTCCTCATTCCAGAATCTAGTGATGTAGCGCTTCTCAGGCACCCTTCCTTGACCACTGACAAATCCAGATCCTCCTAGCGCATGCTCTGTATATCCATTAGCTTCTTTCACAGCACTTATAACCTGCATAATTGTGTAAATCATTGTATAAAAGTTAATTTAATGTATGTTTGTCCCACTAAACAGTAAGCCCCATGATGGCAGGGGCCCTGCATAATCACTACATCCTTGCTGCCTAACGGCATGTCTAGCATAATGAAGGAATCCAGTAATGATTTGCAGAGTTAATGAATAACTGACGTTTTCTACATAAAGGAGGAGATTTAAAAAGCAAGAAACTGCCAACAATACTCTACTATTGTTCAGGGATGAAGATATACAGTAAGTCCTCATTTAACATCATTGATAGATTCTGCAGCTTTAAGTGAAATGATGTATAATGATACCAATTATACCATCAGTTAATTGATATAAACAAGAGTTACGTTCTGAATTTCCAGTCAAGATGGCAGCATAGGTAAACATGGCTTGCCTCCTCACACAACCACATCAAAATTACAACTAAAATATAGAACAACCATTACTCAGAGCCATCAGAAATAGAGTTGAATGGAAGTCCAACGACTACGGAATTGAAAAAACTATATCCATCCAGACTGGTAGGAAGGGAGAAGGTGCGGAATGGGCTGGTCCCATATCCACATATGGTGGATAAAAATTTGAAAGGGATATCTTGGGAGCGAGGACTCCCAGCCCCACACCAGACCCTCCAGTCCAGGGTTCCAGCACCAGGAAGATAAGCCCCCATAACTTCTGGTTGCAAAATCCAGCAGGGATTGAGTCAGTGGAAGAATGTTCTGGAGTCCCAAGCAATTCCCCTTAAAGAACCCACACACAGACTTACTCAGATTCACCCTCTCTGAGCTCCACCACCAGGGTAGCAACTTGAAAGGGACTGGTAGCATACTGAAGTATATGGCATCAAGGTAAGAGCTGGAGGACAGTTTTCTCTCAGAAAGTCTGGCAGAGGTCATTGTCCCTTTCTGAGCCCTCCCCCCAAAGAGTCACAGAGCCAGCAGGCCTGTGCCGTATCTGAGACTCCATCAACCTAGCTAAAACAGTTTGCCCTTCCCTGGAGATTCCCTGAGACTTTGTCCCACCCAATTAAGGGCCCACCCAAACTGTTATACTGTGGCTTTTTCATTTGAATGGTTGGTCTTGGCTCATGCTTCACAACTTCCTAAGTCCTATCAAACAAGCAAGAGTTGGCCTCAGTTAGCCCCCAGCCCCCATTCCTCTTGCTAAGTGACCCCAGGCCCAGCACTAGCAGCAGCCAGCCTAGATTCACAGTTTGGCTTTGCCTGGGAATCTCCAAACCCAGCACAAAGTAGCAGACATCTCAGACTGCTTTACAGCTCCTGCAGGGTAGCCCTAAGGAGAACATAGGTGAGACTGACCTTGGCCTGCAATACCTGGGAAATCCCAGAGCCTGCACACCCAGTGAACAATTACAGACCACACCAGACCACCACCACCCTGCCCCTGCACAGTCACTCCTCCATGGAGGATAGAGTTTGATGATCACTTGTCACAGCCAGTCCTTGCAGCTGACTGGTCTGTGTAAATCCTTCATATTGATGCCAACAGCAATCAAGGCTCAATTATAAAAGGAGAGTATACTCAGCCCACATGGAGGGTGCACCTTGAGTACCCAGCTTGGCTGATAGGAGAGGCTGTGCCACTAGATCCTACAGGACACCTACTACATTAGGCCATACTACCAAGACAGGAAGTCATAGCAGCTCTACCTAAAACATAGAAATGAACACAGGAAGGCTGCCAAAATCGGGAGACAAAGAAACATGGTCCAAATGAAAGAACAGACAAAAACTCCAGAAAAAAAAACTAAACAAAATGCAGATCAGCAATCTATTAGATGCAGAGTTCAAAACACTGGTTATAAGGATGCTCAAGGAATTGAGTGAGGACCTCTACAATATAAAAAACATCCAGTCAGAAATGAATCATATACTAATTGAAATAAAGAACAGTTTATAAGGAAACAACAGTAGGGTAGAGGAAGTTGAGAATTAAATCGATGATTTGGAACATAAGGAAGCAAAAACCAGCCAATCAGAATGACGAGAAAAAAGAATCCCCCAAAATGAGGATAGTGTAAGCAACTTGTGGCACAACTTCAAATGTTCCAACATTCACGTTATAGGGGGACCAGAAGGAGAAGAGAAAGAGCAAGAAACTGTAAATCTATTTGAAAAAATTATGAAAGAAAACCACCCTACTTTGGTGAAGGAAAGAGACATGCTAACCCAGGAAGCACAGAGTCCCAGACAAGGTGTATGCAAAGAGTCCCACTCTGAGACACATCATAACTAAAATTCCAAAAGTTAAAAATAAGGAAAGGTTCTTAAATACCGCAAGAGAAAAACAGTTAGTTATCTATAGGGGCTTCCCCACTAAGATCATCAGCTAATTTCTCAAAAGAAACTTTGCAGTCTAGAAGGCATTAGTAATAAATATTCAAAGTCATGAAATGCAGGGACCTATAGCCAAAATTGCTCTACCCAGCAAAGATATCATTTAGAATTGAAGGCCAGGTAAAAAACTTCCCAAACAAGAAAAAACTAAAGGAATTCATCATCACCAAACTATTATTATATGAAATATTAAAGGGACTTATTTAAGAAAAAGAAGACTATCAAAACTATGAACAATAAAATGGCAATAAATACATATCTGTCAACAATTGAAAAAAAACAAATGAAGCAAACAAGAGGAACAGAGACAGAATTATGGATGCAAAGGGCATTTTGATGTTTGCCAGATGTTTGCCAGATGGGAGGTGGGTGTCAGGGAATGGTTGAAGTGGTGAGGGGATTACATAGTACAAATAGGTAGTTACAGAATAGCCACGGGGATGTAAAATACAGTATAGTAAACAGAGTAACAAAAGAACGTATACGCATGACCCATGGACATGAACAATGGTGTGGGCATGGCCTGAGGGAGTGAGGGGTCTTGGTCAGAGGGGGACAAAGGGTGAAAAATTGGGACAGCTGTAATAGCATAAGCAATAAAATATTATTTTTAAAAAGAGCTGAGTTCCTATGACAGCTCATAGACATTATAATAAAAGTATATCAAACAAAGCCATGTTATTTGAGTACCTGCTATATTTTACCTACCAATAGTGACTACATATATATAAATGTAAAAAGAAGGTCACCGGACTTTAAAATCTGGTGGCAATGACTCACTAAGTGTCCACTTTTTCGTGTTATTAAGGTCACCTAGAGACCTTCTCACATGGAATTTGGTGCTTTTGATAGGAAACCAGCAAGAATATCCTGTGAGATGTCCAGAATTGAGTCATCTGCCAGAAACAGCCTCTACTGTATACTAATCAATTCATAAATCAGTCCCTTGAGTTCAGTTACTTTGAGATGATAATCAATAGGCAGGTGATATTCACTGCCGTATCCATTTGTTCACACATTCATTCATTTTTCATGCATTTGCAAATGCCTACTAGGTGCCAGCACCGTGGTCAGTATTACTTTGGAGAGCTTACCTGTGTGTAAAGGGTTAAATTGGGCCTGGGCTGATACAGAATCAGGAGTTCAGTGTCTGTTTTTCCACTGTTTCCTTGGAAACTGCAGAGTAAACATAAATGTGGAATGTTGGGTCTACCTCATCTGCTGCGTGGATCTACACTTGGCTTGAGGCAGCTGGGATTGGACATGCAGGCCTTGGGCCTATGTAAATGGAGACATAAAAGGGTACTTGGAAATTAAGGAGCAGTTTAAGTCAAAACCCTCTATATGGTTCTTGGCTCTTCATGGAGGCAGCCATGCTCACTCTGTGTGGGTGTGCGGAAGTAAAAGCTCTAAACTCAGGTAGTTGTAGGACTTCCCTTGAGATGAAGATGCCATAAATGCTGAGCACCCTGTCCTATAAAATTAAAAAAACTCAAGTTGGATTGAATCCTACTCGTGCTTCACGTGACTAATTGCCTTCCCAGGCCCGTAACGTTGGGGTGGCACAGTGACAAAACCTGCAACTGAGTTTCCATTCCAGAACTATACCCTCACTTGAAAAAGCTCTTTTCAAAATTCACCCTTCCTGTAAAGGCCCACCTTGCATCTTGCAGGCCTTTCTCTTTTGCTTTGTCTACTTTATTTCAACATCCAATGTCCGTAGTGGCTTATGATCAGCATCATGTTAAGAGACAGACCAGCATTCATATCTCAGCCCCGCTACTTCCTGGCTCTGTGGCCTTGGCAAGCGATTTAATTACTAACATCAATTTCTTCTTCTGCAAAATGAATTCACACTGGAGAAACAGTAAACTTGTTAAAAATGCAAGATTTACATCCAGATTGCATAAACAGAACTACCATTAATAAATGCCTGTATATCTATGGCCAAGTTACCAAATCTGTCTGTGCCTTGTGTTTCTTAACTACAAAATGCAGAAAATAATCACACATACATTATAAAGTTACTGCGAATATTGTAAAAGTTTATATATACACATAATAAAATTGGTACAATCCCCAGCACATAGTAAACTCTCAGTAGATGTCAATCATTAACTATAATCATAATTATATTCAAATTACAACTTAATGCTTATTCTTCCAGTGTTCCTACTTCCTCAAAAGCAATGAAATAATAGGTGATTAGCCTGCAAACATTAAGTAGTAAAAGAAGGGGTACCAATTCCAAATACGCATGAGAGAAAACAAAAAACAAAACACAGCTAATCCAGAGTGGTTACTCTTTGTCTCTAAGACTGGAAAAACAATGGAACTATGTACGATGAGACAGCATAATTCCCAAGTAGCAAATTAATTAAAGAACAGAAAGAAGGCCAGGGCACACATAATGTCACCATGGTGATTCAGAACAAATCATCTCAATTGGTTCAGTCTATGTAATATGCACTCCTCTTTGTTCCACCAAGAATTATACAAATGAACACATCTCCTTCTTTCTTTGTGGATCTCAGTTTTCTCTCCTAATGAGAGAGTCAAAGATATGGAAGCAGCCTGAGTGTCTATAAAGTGATGAGTGGGTAAAGATGAAGTAAGTGGTGCATACATACCATAATATGTGACTCGGGCAACAAAAAGAATGAAATCTTGCCATCTGCAACAGCATGAACGAACCTGCACTGACATGAATGGACCTAAAGGGCATTGTGCTGAGTGAAATAAGTCAGACAGATAAAGACAAAATGCCCTAAGATTTCACTTATGAGTGGTATCTAAAACATAAAATAAATGAACAAGTAGAACAGAAACAGACTCATAGATACAGAGAACATTTTCATGGCTGCCAGACTGGAGGGGAGCTGATGGGCTGGGGAAGAAGGGACAGAGATTAAAGAGTACAAATCTGTAGTTACAGGGTAGTCATGGGGCTGTAAAGTACAACATAGGGAATACAGTCGATAATATTGTAATAACTTTATAGTGTCAGACGGGTACTAGATTTATCAAAGTGATCACTTTGTGAGTTACATAAATGTCAAATTGCTGGGTTGTACACCTGAAACTAATATAATATTATATGTCATTGAAAAATTTTTTTAATGTTTAAAAATGAGAGCATCACATGAGATGGCTTCTATGGCCATATGTAGCTCTAAGTTTCTGTTAACCATTCAAGCTAAGAAAAATGAAGCAAGGGACTCTCAGGTGAGTCCTACTAACCAAGAATTAATGGGGTTTTTTTTAGCAAAAAAAAAATATATATATCTATGTAGATAGATATAGATATATATAGATATGGGGGGAGAGAGCTATTTATATATATATGTATAAATAACTCAACTTCCTCTTCAATTAATCATTTATATATATAAATAACTTTTAAAAATGATTTTTACATATATATGTAAAAATAACTCAACTTACCCTTTAATTAATCATTTCAGAGACTTTAAAAAATGACTTGTTTATCTTATAATCTTCATCTGCTTATTTTAAGTTTTGTGAAGGTTTTCTATTTGCCTATATGGAAACTGAATATTTAAGCCTCTCCCAGAATCTAGCCATGTTTGCCTCCCACACAGTCCAATTCTGAAATGTTTGGTAACATTTTCATTGGTTCAATAAATTACTCTATAATATATGCTTCCTTTCCTTTGTCCTCCTCCCCACAAATATTTGTTTTATTTTATATAAATAAATTTAAATTAATCTGGTCTCAGTTGTGAAGACATTTCTAGTTGCCTCTCACCCATACTCACCCAACTCACCTGGCAGCTGTTCATAGTGATCATTTCAGTTAAAGCAGAAATCACTTTTAATCAGGGATGTTGGTTGGCTTTGTCTGTTCTGTCCTGTGACAGAGTTTCCTCAAGTTCCACAGATGCATGGTAGCTAACTCAAACTCCTTTGTCATTCATTATGCTCATATAAGAGTTTAAGGAAAGTGGGCTGATTTAGAAATAATTGCCTTTGTGCAGCTGGGGAGGAGTTCTTGAGCCTCTGCTCTGGGGCTGAGGATGCAATGGGGAGGTTCTTGGCCAAGCTAACCAATACCTGAGTGACAATACACAATGAAAACCATAGTCTGGGAAGGCTCGTGGACCACGGGGCTCTGTACAGAGAAACACACGGTCATCATGGTCTCCACTGCGTGTTGGGGATAGGCTCATGGTTGGGAAGTTTACAGGATGCCTAGGTGTGCTCTGCCCAAACTTGATGGAAACCGGAAGTTGTAATGTTGTATTCTACCATGCACTTTGGAATTCAAATGATCTCAGTGGAGGTTTGGCCTTTACAAGTTACATACTTAATGTTTTCAAACCCAGACTTCACATCTGAAAAACAGGAGGAAATGGAATGTACTTTATGGGGCTTTTATGAAAATGAATCAATTTAATTTATATTAGGTGCTTAATGCTGTGTTTGGTATGTAGTGTTGGTATAATAAGTGCTTCTTATTATTCTTATTATTATGTCTAAATCAAGGGGGTGATTCTATTGACTCACTCAATTTCATGTGGTAAAAACACAAATCCCAAAGTTCTAGACTACATCTTCCAAACACATGCCATTAAGTAAACAACAAATGTGCCAAAAATAAGAATATGTTCATCCCTACTTCTGCAGAGCCATCTGAGATTAGATATTTATTTCTGAGAATGGCTTATTGCATTATTTTAGTATGAAGGGCAATGCATGACATCACATTCATGTACAAATAATATGGAGATGAGAATGAGAAATGTTTCCAGGTGTGATGGGAAGAAATCTTCAAGTGCTTTGAAAGCCTACAGGAGGGCTATAGTTGAGGCCATTACCAGGCTGCCTCACCCTAATGTTTTTAAGGGATGAAGATACACTCTAAGGTCCTATTAATATTTGTATCTACATGTGGCAATAACACCACTTTACCCCAAGCATAATGAGTCAGGCAACCTGCTTCAAAGGGCAATGTCCCCTGGGGGAGACTGTTCTCTTCCCTCTGTACTGCTAGAGATGCTTCTGATGAAAAGCTATGGAGAAGGAGGCTCAAGGTGATTTGTTAAACATTCATGGAGAAAAATAGCAAACATTTGATAAGCTACCAGAGATACCAAAATATTTATACAGTTTTAGGTATAACAAAATAACCTGTATACAGCATATGTGAGATTTAGTGTATTGTACTTTTTCTGATCTTTAGGGTTTTGATAAATTTGGACATCTATGAAAATGTTAAAGTCTTTGTGGCATGTCACTAGCATGCATTGGCTGAAGAAGACTAGTTAATTTCAATCTCCAGGTGTGAATTGTGCATATAAAGATATAGAGTCAGGGACCCATGTAATTCAACCTTAAACATTGTTTTACTAAGACACTGAATTATCTGTTGGGTAGCTTTATATTCAAGACATTGAACTAGGATGGAGATATATATATATATATATATATCATGGAGATGAACTAGGAGGAATATATATATATATATATATATATATATATATATATATATATTCATTTCATTAGATGTTAATCTCAGCCCTGACATGTTATTATCCCCATTTTAAGGATGAAATAAGTGATACTCAGAGAAGGGAAGCAACTTGCCCAAGAAATCATCACTCAAATGCCAGAGATGGATTTTAAATACATTAATACAAATACAAACCTCCTCATTCCTAAACTAAAGGAAAAGTAGGAGTTGCGGTCTGAGGCACCAAAGACCTGTCGGGCTGCAGAGGTCCTCCTTGAAGCAGATGCCTCTTCAAACCTTACAACAGTTAGAAACCACGAGGGGTCTTTTTCAAGCCCACCTTTATTTAATGAGTACCTATTTGTCCAGGCTTGTTCTAGCCCTAATGAAAAGAGGGGTGGGGGGAGAAAGAGAGAGAGAGAGAAAGAGATAGAGAGAGAGAAAAGGTTGGGGGGAATAAAACAATCATTTTGAATAAGGTTATATTTTAAAATCCATCTGCAGAACAGCTTTGGAACTCTGTTATTTTAAGCCAATATTTGGTCCAATGATAAACCTTCTGGCTTACGCTCCATCTTGAAGCATGTCTATGGTCACAGCCAACACCAGTAACCCTACAACTTGAGCAGTCCTCCCCAAGGCATAGTTGAATGTTATCATGTTGAAATATTATATCAAGGGTTTACATAATGGGAGTTGCAATAATACCTTTCATGTAATCTTGCTATTGAACAAAAGAATTATTTGTTTGAAAACCAGTCATTAAATCATCAGTTACCGTATTTAAAACTGCCAATTCAATTTAGTGATTAAATCATTTGGATAATAGCCTACAAATCACCCATTTCAAAAAAAGAATAAAACCACCTAGCACAACTGAAGCTCTAAGTTGGAAAAAAAAAATAATGCTACACCATGGAAATAGCTATGAAAATAAGCCTAATTATGTCGACATAACTATTGACTCTTGTGCATTATGTGTATAAATCATTTGACTTTACAAATAAGCTATATCTGACAGGTATTTAGTGAAATAAAATGTTGTTACAAGGCCTTACATTTTATTTAATTATGTACTATAAATATAACATGAGTTCAGAAAACAACATGAGAATCTCTCGTCTGAATATGAAATTGCTTATGCCGTCACTAGATGAAATGAGCTGCCTTTGTTGTTGTTGTCTCCCCCCCTTCCCTCCCCTCCCTTCTACCATCTGCCGTGGTGCTGGGTTTATTTTTCTAAAGCACAGCTTTATTCTCTTCTTAAAGACCATATGACTCCATATACATTCCCTCACCTTTCAGAGACCCCTGAAAGGGTATTTTCTGGGTTGACGTTCAAGGCCATCTGGAATCTCATTAAACTCTCTTTCCAGCATTATCCCACACGCGCCCCTTCAAATATGGCCTCTATGTGATCTATTGTTACTTGCTTACTTTGCTCATCCCACACGTGATTTTCTTCAAAACCTACCCACCCTGAAAGGCAGTGACAACCACATGAAGTAGTGGCTCCAGTGAACCTATGCAGAATCACCCACCGTATCCACTAGTTCTCATACTGAGCTCAAACAAACACACTTCCTAAACTGACATTAAACCACAAAAGCAGGTTGGGAGGATGATAAGGAACATTCTACTTGTTGTGAGGCTATTCACTAGCATTTAACTACTCAACCTGTGACAAAGTAGTTCAAAGGGAACACAGGATCTAGGATACAGGCAAAGAGCATGACTCTAATGCCCTTCCTGTTTCATGGAGATGTAAACTAAATTTGAAGTTGTTAATCAACCCATTAAAATAACAAGTCTGCTTGATCAGAGTAGGTCAGAGTCACAGAGTCACACTTTTTGTTCAATGTGCTGGGGACAGATTGTGTCAAGAGTCAAGAATGCTCCTACTAATGGATGAGGTCTGCCTGGAAAAAGTCTAGCTATTGTTAATATACCAAGAAAGGTTTGTGCGACATTGATGTAACCTGGCAGCCTAGGAGAGTGGGCTGGAATGCGTATGCTTGAACAATGATGACTTCACTGTACTAGTCAGTAGGGGTGGTAGACACCATTGAGTGAGCATGTGTACTGTGTGGCTGTCACGTCCAAAATGAGTGAGTAGAGCAACGAATCCGCATCAAATTTTGCATTAATCTTGAACATTCCTCTGCAGAAACAATTCAGAGGATTCAGTAGGCTGCAACTGTGGGCAACTGGTGATTGGCAGCTTCATCACAACGACACGCCTACCCAGGCATCATGTCTCCTGCAGAGTTTTCTGACAAAACGTCACATCACCCAGGTGACTCAGCCCCTCTACAGCCCAGATTTGGAGCCCAGCAACTTCTGGCTTTTCCCAAACCTAAAATTGTCTTTGAAAGGGAAGAGATTTCTGACTATCAATCAGATTCAGGAAAATACGATGGGGCAGCTCATAGCTATTGGGAGAACTGTGTGAGGTTCCAAAGTGCCTACTTTGAAGGGAACTGAGGTGTCACAGTCCTTTGAACAATGTGTCTTATATCTTATATCTTCTTCAATAAATGTCTCTATTTTCCACATTATGTGGCTGGATATTTTCTGGACAAATATTATATGTCACTCTTAATAATGCTAGATATACATACTGTTGCACTCTTATTTCTACCCATACCACTAAGCCTATAGTTAGTTGGGCAGTAACCCACCATATAAATAAAATAGCATGTGCTTGCTTGCTCTGCAAACATAGTAAGACAACTCACCTAGGTGGGAGTACCCTGTCAGCTCATCCTTTAACCTAATCACTACCTCAGAACAACTTCTAAGCTGCTTTCAAGACAATGTATTCAGGCCAAGCTGAAATACCAACACTGTGGAGCATGTTTTAGATACATCTTTGGGTTGCTCTCTTGGGTTCTCACCTTCTATCTTCCATAAAAACCACTAGAGGGGACATGAATAGATCAAGTCTGGAACTGACCATAGGCTTTGTCGGGCCATTTATTAAAAGAACAAAAGATGTGAGCAAAGGGCCATTGATTTAGTTTGCTGCTTGGACAAGAAAGTTAATTCTCCTTGTTCAGATAACTCTGGTCCCTTCTCATCTCTGGGTCCTGACCCTTTGTCCCCATGAGTGTCATGAAGAGAGAAGCCAAAGAGAAAGCCACAAATGCTATTAGATATCCAAATGATAGAGAACCTTATGGAGTAAATGCATATGCTTGGCCCACTCTTATAAAAATAACATGAGAAAGAAGCATCGGTATCTTTAAAAAAAGGAATAGGGCCGACTGAACTCCGCACAATTCTCAAATGAAACAGTTCATCAGTGACATAAGCAATACCAGATTCTTCCAAAAGTGAAGATAAAGCCAAGAGAACAAGGGAATAAACGAAGAGAATTATTTCATCTACTTTTGTGTGGGATGTAGGTACCCACTGAACAGAAATGAAAGGAATTAGTGTCTAAAGCAAATAACTGTGTTCTTAGCACTGAGAGCACTTGATGTTGCTTTTTAGTGAGGTCCTCCTAACGACCCCATGAGGTCTCCATTTCACCAATGAGGACAGCAGGAAAGAGTGTAACCCGCTCAGGATCACACAACCCCATGTGGTGGAACTAAGATCCAAGTGTAAATCTCTGACTCGCACACGCATGCTGTCTCTCTTGGCTGAGCAAGTGCAAGTATGGTGCTATTTTCTGTAATAATTACTAGAGGATGACATATAGAATGACTATTTAAGAAGAAAAGTGAAACCATTCTGAGAGACTAAAAATAGATTGAGGTTGAGGACAGGTTCCAGTGCCAGAGAGGTTAATTAAAAGTAGATATTTAATAAAGTTTTCATTGAAACATACAATGGCAGCTGTAATCAAATCCATGAGAAGGGTAAAGTGTACAGGCTCCTAGTGTGTGAAAGGACAGAGCTATTTTTGAAATCAAAACAGTAACATGAAGAGATTACAGTTTGACCTATTTCCTGGCATAGGAACTTGGTATTCCCAGATTGCTTCAGAACACCAGTAACCTTACCACAGCTTGAAAATATTATTTAGGATCAACAGATCTGCCGGCAACGTTGAGAATGGGTGCTGAGGCACTTGAAACAGATTTATCTATTACTTAAATTAAAAATGTTATTAACGTCTTAAATGCAGAGATGGCCTGGGGGCCAGATGGCTGCACAATCCCATGTTCTAAAGCTCACAGAGCACATTTGATTGTAGTTTTGAACTTACAGTTTCCGCACTTTAAAAAATTTTATTAAAGCCACATATAGAACCTATTCTCAGTAATTAAAAATGACTTTTAAAAACTTCTAAAATGTTTCTAGCATACAGAAGACACAGATTCCTTTCTAAAATGATTTGTGAGGGTGATATGGCATGAATGTTTTTTCCCCCCAGATTTTTATATTCTCCATCAGTGCCAACTTGGGGAAGTAAAAATGTATTCGGTTAGTAGGGATTGAACCCTGTTTCTAGAGGCTCCAGTTCATTGAGTTTTTAAGAAAAATAAATTGCTTTAGGAACATATCAAATATTTTATCTACAAAATGGTAAACCATTTCAATGAAAAGTGAAACATGCAATTTACTATTTAGCTACTTGGAAACATCTGGATATTCATTTAACCATAGCTCCTTCAAAGCACATTTTATTTGGCTTTGTCTATATGAACCATGAAGATGTTTGTCTGAAATTATCACTTTTATCTGAGTCATTGATAGCTTCCTCTGAGAAGAAGGAACAATGATATTCTAAAAATTGTCAGAAAAGAAAAATCAGAAACCACCTAAAAAGACAGCGTTAGTATTTAACAGCTTGGACTTTGGAGTGGGTTAGATCCAGGTTTAAATCTCAGTAACACTGTTTAATAGTGATTTGACTATGGGTAGTTTATGTTTAACTTCTCTGATACTTAATTTCCTAGTTAACAAAATGAGAAATTTAAATAAAGTAATATATACAAAGTATTTACATAATGCTTGGAATACAGTAATTACTCAGTAAATATTTGCTATCATAATATTAGGTTGTACCATATGAAATTGCCATTTTTGTATGACAGATTTGTCAAACAGGCAGATTTATATGATTTCACGTAGTTCAATGTAGCATTATAAATTCTAAAAGTACTGAAAGGGGGAGTGAAAAGTGAAAGCCTAACTTGCCCAACTAGATTAAAAAAGAAAAATTTACCAAAAGGCAGAAGGAATCCAACAATACCTGTCAGACATTCAGTGATACTGATAAGCTCAGAACTGTATTGATGTTTTAGAAGAGAAAATTTAAAACTCACACATGGGGTAGAGGAGGGAAAACTTTTTATGAAATCTGAATATTGGGGGTGATGAGAGAGTATCTACAGGCCTATATTTTTTTACTAATGATTTTTTCTAAAAAAAGGAATCTTGATAGATCAAAATGGAATAAAGGGAAGACAACATGGAAAATAGTAAATTTAACATACTCTCTTGATTGAGTAAATTTTCTATGATTTTCAACTCAGGATAACAGTTTTATGACAACAGAAAAGACTCTTTTTTCCCACTGTTCATATTTTTTCTTGTCATGTATTTTATGCTCATTCTATCCTTCAAGTAGAAATGCACGTCAATTCACAAAAATGAACATGTGCCTGAGATTGTTGACTGTAATAAAACATTTTGCAATTGAATATTTTGTATATTTGCTTCCAAAATATAAGGTTTTCCAAGAACCATACAATGCTAAGAAGGTACACTGTACCAGACTTACATGAGAAGAAGGAGGAGGTGGAGGAGGAGAAATATGCATTAGAGACTGAAGAGAACGGAGTTCTAAGCTGAAGTTGGAGAGGTGAACAGAGTCTCAACCAAGGACTCCAAAGGCCATATTAAGGTATTTTATTTTTATTTTTTTCTTATGGGTAAGATAGATTAAATAAAACCATGAAAAAAAATTCAGGTTGCTGCTTAGAAAATTCCACCTTTATGGGAGGGTAGAGAATAACAAAGAAAGAGAATGCAGGTCAGAGACCAATTCTGTCATCCCTTCAAGAGATGGTGGTGACAAAGAACCAAACATCTATTGAGGCCAACAACTTAGACAGAGTCTTTTCAATCAGTTCTTCTGTCTCCAAGGAAGTATAACTGTGAACCACGTTTGAGAAAGTTTGGAGTGCATTTCTACCACAGGCCTAGGGACTGTCTTGGCAAGTTAACTGTGCCAATTGAACATCAAGGGGAAAGAAATATTTAATTTTTTTTTTCTCAGCAAGTTTTAGCATTCCCTTAAGCCAGAAATTCCCTCCACTTTGTAAACTCAACTATCAGGAATTTTGTATGTGGAACTGACTTAACGATAAACAGGGATCTTTGCCAGTTAGCTCAAAGAAAATTTCAAAAGGCAAAGGAGGGAATGGTTGAAAAGATTCAGAAAGTCACATGTAGAATTTGACAGAAGGCAAATAAAGCAGTGCTCCTGGGAACTGTTTCAGATAACTACACTGTCCATCTTTCTAAGTCTACATTTTCTCTCCTAACCAACATTTTCTTCACCCATGCTATCTTCTCCTCTGTATACTGACTTTCTCTGCTTACTCGTGGCATCAGAACCCCCATGACTTCAAACTACTTATGGCTTTGGTTTGCCTGCGGACCTCCCACTCTGACACAAAGCGACTTTCCAAAACCCTGAGCCCTCTTCCTTCTGAACTCGGGCTTTTTGTCTCTTGGTTCAAATTCTCTTTTAGGCATCTAGATAGGAAATTTCAGTTTGTGGTTGCTTTTCTCTTGGTTCAAATGTACCCCCCACCCCCAGAAACAGTTTATTATCACACTGGGAGACATTGGTAAGCCTGACTGCGCATGTTAAAGTTTGTCATCAAGTTGGATCAGTTTAAAAGCAAAAGCTGAGACTAGAAGAAACCAAGTTTATATCACCGATTAAAAAGGTAATGATAACTACAATAATTTTAAAAACTCAAAAAAAAAAAACAACAAACCCACAAAAAGCCCTAACTTGAATTTTCACTCTAACCAACACCTCTAGAAAGGATATAAAAGGCAATGTAG
This sequence comes from Mormoops blainvillei, assembly GCA_004026545.1. Lineage (NCBI taxonomy): Eukaryota > Metazoa > Chordata > Mammalia > Chiroptera > Mormoopidae > Mormoops > Mormoops blainvillei. Next base: position 22,413 of record PVJD01000368.1, on the reverse strand, counting down.
GTCAAGATTAAGGCTCACCAGGTTACCTTTAAGCCTTCCCCGATCGAGCCAGGCTGTGCTCTGGGACTCTCTGATCTGTTTTTGTATTGTGTTCCCTAATAAACTCCAACCACCGAAGTTATGGAATGCTATAAAAATTAAGAACACATTGTTGCTCTCCGCTGTTCGTATACACGTTTCATCAGCCTGGGCCTGAAAGTTTGGAATGTGGAGAAGACTAAAGCTTTCCGAGTCCGAGATATGTATTTTTCCCTTTGGAGGCTCTGTCACTGGGCTACTCTTGGAAGGAGGAGAGAAAATGAGACATCGCTTTTGGTTGAGTGGGAGCCAATTGTGGAGGAAGATGGCTGAGGATGGCTCACAGAGTCCGCTCCATTTTTCCAATCTCAGGCCTTTCCTATGCAGGATAGACACAGTAGAGCCATCTAGTGGTGTAACATCGTTGAACTAAAACATCGAGAACAGCCAGGTTTGGACTCCAGTGGCATCTATCTCAGGGAACAACCTCACACAGAGGAATCTCTCATTTCAAAAAGGCAGCTCCTGCTGCAGGTGACTGAGCGTAGGAAGGCAAAGCACACCCTCGCACCCTCCCTCGTTCCCCAGACTACAGCTTCCTCTAACATTGTTCCAAGATATCCACCATCGAGTGGCTCAGATAGGCTTGAATGTATAAAGTTATTTTAAACAATGAATCCATAAAATTCAAGAGAGCATCTTTCCAGTAAAATTAGAGTTTGTTGGTGACTTCACTGCTGACTCCTGCATAACTCTACCTATTTTCAAGTAAACATTTTGGGGCTGAGGTTGGGTGGTTAAAAGTGTATTAAATGGCTTTCGGTTGTAAGTTGCTATATTTTGATTGGTATCTGTGGGATTTGAGGAATAGAAGGAATGGAGCCATTTTCCTGTCCCTGAAACTGAAAACCAATCGTCTCCATGATAGTTTATTTTTTAGTAGACCTGATTCTTCGAATGAGATCCTTTGCAGGATCCCAATGTATAAGACAGATCAAAAATAAGCTGCTCTGCATGAAGATGAAGGTTGGGCAATATCAGCTCACCTGTTCTTCCTCACTCCCCACAAATTTCCACGGTGGACACGGGAACCACATCAGCAGAACCTTTACACCATCACAGAGAACCAGAAAACCAAAGCGGCCGTTAACACGATTGCTGTCCCTTTAGCTCCCTGCTAACAGTCACCAGCTATGACAGCTTCTCAGCAGGGTCTGGTCATCATCCCGTCATTGCTCTCCAGTTGGACCATCTCAGCCGCAAATCCCATTTCTTTCAGAATGTCTCTTGTACCTTACTACTATTTTCCATTGGGTGAGGGTCAGGTAGAAGAGTGTGCATTTTTCTTGTGAGGATAATGCGCGATGACCAATTTTGTTTCCCAGTGTTGGTATGTGAGCTATTCAAATAGTATCAAACATCAATGCCACTGGAGCAGGTTCTTCTGCACAGCCTGGTTCTTCAGCACTTCAGGAGGGCAGCACCAAGGCTACCATTGGCCTGGACACTGCCACGGCCTCTACAGACCCACCATGCTTTCTACCAACCCCTTTCACAACTATGAAGCAACTCATTTTTATTGACACATAACATATCACTTATCCCAAACAACTATAAGTATTAACTTGGGAACGCTTTTAAACCAAACCTTTTAACTCAAGATTTCTTTCCTTCAATAGCTCAATGCTGGTTTATTACAGAGCAGACAGACAGAAAGCAGGTTAAGAATTGTCCTCGGTTTGCAGATTTTCTAAGTCACAACCTTTATCGAGCTACCTATGGAAACATGTAACCATGTGAATACTTATTGAAAGCGTTACAGCTATTTCTCTTTTTCTTTCCAAGTCAGTAATTGAATCTAAACCCTTACTCAAAAGCAGAAAGATGAAAGATTCTGTCCCCCTGATCTCAGCTTGCTTTGGGATATAAACCTAGAATCAATTCACCTCAGGCTGCAGAGTTGAACTAATTCCTATGGGATAGAAACCAAACAGGAATAGCTCCATGATTTTACTGTTGGAGATACAATCCACTATGACAATCAAGTGTAAACAGACCAATCACATTGCAGGCAGGTGTGCTTTTGTTACAGTTGCACCAACAACATAAAGGAGAGTTTTAGACATAAAGAAACCCACTGGGAATACTTGTTCACTTGTGGCTTGTTGTTTTCGTATTTGCATAGACTGAATATCAATTTCTTTGCACATAGTTCAGATAATCAATATTCTTTCTCCAGGAATTTGCATTAGTTCCTATACCCATTGTCAGGGATATGTTCCTTAATCTGATCTATAGGAAGACCTTGATCTAAAATCATTAATATTCACAATACCTATTCCATACCTCTTTGGGGAATTCAAAGTTCTCTCAAAGAGGCCAAGGACAAAGCTAGCTAAAGTGAAGTACAAATGCAGAAGTTAGGAATGAGAGGGATGATCCAGAGGTAGAAACTAACGCTTCTGAGAAAAGTCAGTCCTACGGGTGTTACCAAGAATCAACACTACAGAATCCACAATTGTGTGTGGATTCTAGAGGTGAAAATTAAAGGTAAAAAGCTTCCTGAATATCTGCAGGAATATGGAATTAATGTAGGTCAAGGTCACATACAAAATAGACATCATAAGTGGTTGGTGACTTTATTAGATAGGTTTGCTAGGCATACACAGGGGTCGGCAAAAGTGGCTTTACAGTTGCTCCTGTAGCAGTACAATAATAGTTAACAAAAAAATAATGCAAGGATGAGCCCTGTGTCTTGTGTTCTCATGACTGTAAAGCTACTTTTATCCACCCCTGCATATTGATGTGTGTACTCAAAATACACACATCATATGTCACAACAATTTCCAAATGTTTGGGTCTTTCTTTTCTGCTCCTTAGATTAGACACACCTCATATGCCTGAAAGGTGGATTCTAACAACAGAAAAAAAAAATTGTCCGAACTAAGTTTCCAGGGGCATAATAATGGATATAAACAGAAAAATATGATGGTATCTTACTGTTTCCTTCTCTGACCCCTTAGAAGTTGATGTCAACCCCTGTTACCCCAATTGTCTATTTATTTAGCCTCAGCCTAGTTCACGCTGTGGGCGTGGAGCACAAAACCCCAAAGCTAGACCTGTAAAGGAATTCTTCAAAAGCATTGAACAGGCCTCTCCACAGAGACCCCTTAGGGACCCTGCCCACAGAAGGATGTGGGAGGCGTGACGTTAAGAAGTGAAGGTGAGTTACCAGACTTCCTGTCACAAGGTGATAGACACTGAAATCAAAAACATCTTCCGAGGGTTACTGCTTTGGTTCTAGCCACACTTCTTCCTCAGAATCAGAATCCAGGTGTAACTCTCTCTGTATTTGCTACCTTTACACTTGAAAAAGGAAACGGAAAAGAAAGTACCGCCCCACTGCCCACCGCAGAAATAACTATTGAATTTTTCATTTAAAAAAATTAAGGATTTTATAGTACACTGAGGAAATTTTTGGATGGTGGTCCAAATAAATCCTCCAAACAGACAGGCCTATGCTTTTTCAAGGATTTTTACAAAAGCTATGCCCGTAAGCCAAACAAGCATCATCTTTGGGGAGATTTTATTTGTGTGATCAATTCATATCTGGACAGGTCTTCTGCTGGTTGGCATAGCAACTAACTGAAGTTCATTGAACTTTTAGATGTGTTTGCTAACAGTCTAAAACTGATTTTCCCCCCATAGGGACCAGAAAAGGCTTTCTTTTTTAAAACCTCTCCAGTTGCATTAAAAAATACATCATTTTCCTCAGACCTACAACACATACATTTGAGATTTGGAAAGCAATATTAAGAAAATTACTTCTATCATATAACCCTATAATAATTTTCCTCTATTTCCTGGGAAAAAAAGAGGGGGGCTACAGTTAAATATCACTGTTTTCTATCAATTTCTGGGCCTTTCCATGGTAACCTTAGGCGATTCTTCCCAAGAATTTTTTGTTAAAGATTTTATTGAAGAAGACCAAGCAGTGATTTCGCAGAGTGTTGATATTTATCTTGGCCTTGATAAAGTTTTAGCCTTGGAAATGTTAGGTCTTCTTCGTTAGGTGAAGCTCTCCAGTATTTGATTTCATGCTATGTTTGTTAAACAAGGGTTAACCAAGGCATATTTAAAGAGAAAGTCCTGTCATAAACCTGTGCTAAGTACTGCGAAAGATGAAAAGCAGGAGATGGCATTAGTTTTTCAGTAATTTATAATACCACTTTTAAAAAGGACCAAAGGAAAAGGAATCATATAAAGAAGATGCCTCTACTGTGGGGAACAATACAAATAAGACCCTCAAAGGACAAATTTCTAGTAACACCTCCCACTTTTCTTGGTTAATTCCCAGTTTTGAAAGCATCATTGCTATGAGAATTGAAGAAGCTTAAGGTGTAGGATAGTTGTTTCCTCCGGAAGAATGTAATACCTGACCTTGTGTATCTTAGAAGATCATCTTACTATTTAAAGTGGTAAGAAGAAAAGGTAGCTTTTTAAATATCGCCCCCTTATGAAGAATAGAATGAATGTTATTCTAATTATTTATATGAGGAATATCCTTGTTCTTGCTTCTTACGGTCTGCAAACAGCACCCAATTTCCCCAATCTCGCAGATTTTATTTGCCTCACTTCACCTTTCTGGAGTGTAGGAAAGCTGCCACAAACACGGGTTTGTAGTCATTTCTCCACAGTCGATTTGTTGGAGGCCACCCTGACCTGATTAAATAATTACCATCTGACGCCTCACAAGACTGTTTCCTTCCCTACTGGGCCCAAGTCAATCTTCTGCCAATGAGGCTGTTACACTTCAGTGACTTTATTGATTAATAGCGATTAGCTCAGGTTGCTGACAATGTGTAACTGACCACTGCTATTTATAAACAGCTACTCACCAGCCCTGAACTAAGGCTTAGTCGCATGTGGTTTTGTGGGCAGTTGGGCCAGCCCTCTCTGTCTGGGGTCTTTTATAATGGAGCTGGTGTATTGTATAGATCTTCATTCATAAATGTCCTCTTTGAACTGAAGAGACGGCCTTTGTTTGATTCAGAAAAGGGGGAAGTGAGAAATGTTTAGAGCTGGGGTTGCAGGAGGCTGTGGCATATGGAGAAAAGGAGAGTTGAGTGCCAACTCTAAACAAAACCCCACTGTGGATTTTGAAGGGATGGCTACGGCGAGGTTTAACATTAACCTGTACTGCCATCCTGTGGAGCAAAGGAGAAATTTTTATCCCATGAACAAGCTGCAAGAACCACATGGAACTAAATAGGGGGCCAAAGGCTGACTTCAAACAATACACTTTTAAATGAAAATGCCTTGGAGTCCACATTACTGCTTCCAATAGCAGGCTTTGGGGCATTTTCTAGAGCCTTAAACAAAGTAGTCCTCTGAGACTAACAGTCTCTATAGACCTGAGGCCAAGCGTCTCTTACACAATGGAAGAGGGCTGAGGCTCTGAACCTCTAGGCTCCTGGACCCAATCTCACAAACCAAGTAAAAATTACAGAAAGTTCACACACAAAGCCCTGTGAATGTTAGACTAGAGAAAAGAAGCAAAGGCAAGAGATATAAATCTCAATAATAAATGAGTATGAGTAAAAAGGAAAAGATAGAAGAAAGCATTAGGTTTGAAACCAAGTGACTCTGCCTTCAAGCTCTGACAATCATTTATGGAGGGTTCTTAAAGGAATTTTTCCCTTATTCATGTCAAAGAAAAGTTGCACTGGGTGGAGTTGAATGGGCAAGGAAGACATTATTTAAGACTGTTGCAATAGGGGTCAAGAGCTAAGAAAAAGCATGGATGGCTTTAGGGGAGAGGCTGGTTGACCAATGTGGTCAGACCATTTTGCCTGCTACCTGATGCTTATGCCAGTCAGGTTCCCGCCCTCCCACAGGGACTGGGCGATAGTGGCTCAATAGTGAAGGTGACATTTGAAAGGGATCTCCTTCGTCCTTGAAGAAGACATTCCTAGGTTGCAAAACTGGCAAATGCAAGGAGAAAATTTACATTTCCAATGAACAGAGAAAGAGCTTATTAGCAGTTTTCTAAAGTAAATGATCTTTAAAAACAGGACGGAGGCCTAAATTCAGGAAGAAATGCATAGAGTCCGGTCAAGGGGAACATTGAGGCCATCTCGGTGAACCAGTTTCCCAACCTGTGAAATGGAAGGGTCATCCCAGCATCCTTATCTACAAGCATGAATGTGAGCAATGGGGAAAAAAATAGAGAACTATGTGAGCATGCTATGTATCAGCGCAGTCAATTTTAAAGTATTCTTACTATTTTTTTCTCCGTCCTACTTTAGAAGTATGCACAAATTCAATTAAAAGGACAAAGGTGAGAAAGGAAAATTTTTTTACAAAGCAGCAGCAGGTCTAATAAAAAATCTCAAATTCAAGTCTACTTCTTAAGTGTGGAGGCTCAAGAAAGTCATTTAATTTCTCTAAACCTTCAGGGACTGAGCGCACCAATGCTTACCTCACATGATAGTTGTAAAATCTCAATGATAGAATGTGTAAAGCGACCAGGGCCGTGTTGGCACTTTGAGAATACTAGTAGAATCTGACATTGCATATAGTCCAGCTCTGTGCTGTGGGCTCGTTTCTAATAATTTTCTTATTCCTGATTTGATTTGTACATCCTTCAGCTGTTTTCACAAAAATGTGAACTAACAAACCACTTCCAATTTCAGTGTCTTACAAAAATGAACACTTATTTCTTGAAGAAGGTGTGACAATGTGCTGTGGGTCTCATGCTGCTTTTGCCTAAAGCTGGGGTTCCAGTGATCTGGGCTGGAGCTGGCTCGACTTGAATCCAAGTCATAGGTTCACTGCAGCTCTGCAGCATGTGCCTATATGCATCCTGGGACCAGTGAACTATTACAATGAGCTCTTCTCATAGAGATGGCACACATGGCGGGATGCCAGCCTCTGCTCATGACACATCTGCTGAAAACCAACTGGCTAAACAAGTCACAGGGACAAGCTGAAAGGCACGAGGTGGAAATACATAGCAGAAGGACAAGAGGCTAAATATATAATGTTACTACAGAAAAGTAGATTAAGGCCCATAATTTAATCTATCACTAAATATTATCCATTATTTATATGCATTGCAACTCCCCACACACACACACCTTGGTGCCCCATGTCTTCAGGTCTTCCGTGGTGGTTAGTTATGGGAGAAGAGGAAGTATTTGAGCATAAAGCAAGATCTTAGGATAAAGGTGGAAGTTTTAACATACTCCCACCATGTATTTGGAGGAAAACGTGACCAGAAAAAAACCTTGCGTTCTTTTGCAAAAACCTCTCATTTCGTAGGTGTCTATAGCCTTCAGTTCTCCTTATGAGCTTTACCCTCATTGAGAAATATCCCTTAATGAATTAATGAAATGGGGATGGCAGACCAAAGCAAGGAATTTGAGTTTGCCAAGTACAGGGGAAGTAAGCAACTATCAAAAGGTGAGCAAGAGATGGATAAAAATGAGTGCCTCCCCTTTTATCTCCTCACCTCCTACTCACACCCCAACCAACAAACCTGCGTCATTTGAGCTGAAAGAGGAATTCATGTCTGAATATAGATCTGAGTTAAAAATCATTCTGCAATGGTCCTACTGTGTCTTTTGAGAACAATACCATCTCTTAAAATAACTGTGTTTTCAGTCATGACCTTCAGTGTGCCTGAACGTCTGTGATGATGAATAGTGAATGTGAATGGCGTGCCTACAGAATGCAGCCTCTTAATTGCTCACAGGAAGTCACATTGGATTTTCAAACTTCTGTTTATGCCAATGCTTGGAAAAGATTGTGTATCTGGATCTATTGGAGTTACCAGACTGAATCTGGGATGAAATTTTCCATTTGAGCCAGCTACTTAGCATTTTGTGAAATGATTTGGAGAGGTGGGGGCAGGAGAGGCCCTGCATAATGATGGCGCGCACCCACTGTGGGGTCAGACATGTGTGCTTAAATTATGGTGTTACCTTTAATAGCTGTGTGGCCTTGAGCAAGTTTGTAATCCAAGTTCCGTAACAATATCTGCAAAATTGAAATCATCATCACTCAGAGGGTCTTTGGGAGGATTTAGTATGCTGGCGTATATAAAATACAGCATACAGTAAGTATAGTAACTACACAAGAGAAGACAGCTCTTGTAGTAGCTATTATAGTGTATTTGGGAATTTGCTTTCAGCAAAGACTAAGGTAGGAGCACAGTCTTCTTCAACTCCTTCTTCTCTAAGCCTGAGCCTTGAAAGTTTGCTCCTGGAGCATCATATTCAGGTTGATGACCCTGAATTTAGTGATTATGGTAGCAGAAAGTACGCTTTTCATCACTGAAATAAAAGAGGGAAGGGTGCTCTGATGCTTGATTAAACATTATTCTGGGTGTGTTTGGGAAGGTGTTTTTGGATGAGATAGACATTTGGGTCCATAGAGTAAAGCAGATTGCCCTCCCCAGGGTGGGTGGGTCTCATCCAGCCTGCCGAAAGCCTGAACAGAGGCAAAAAGCTATGGGAACATGTCCTCGCTTTATCAGACTGCCTCGCTGGTCCATCGGTTTCCTCCTGCCTTTGGCTAGAACTGGGACTGGAGCTTGTACCATTACACGCCTGGTTAACCAGCATTTGGACTTGGACTGGAACTATACCGTTAGCTTTCCTGGGTTTCCAGCGTGCTGCAGACCTTGGGCCTTCTCAGCTTCCGTAACCACAAGAGCCAATTCCATAAATATAAATATAAATATAAATATAAATATAAATATAAATATAAATATAAATATAAATGTGGTTCTGTGTCTCTGGAGAACCTAGACTAATGCCAAGGGCATTTCAATAGAGACAGTCCTAACACAGAAGTACTGAAATACACAGACGTATTCAGACTTAAGATGTGAGGCAAATTACACTGCGAATTCCCATCCAACATCTGTGTTCTAGGGGAGGCAATTAGTAATCAACATTCCAGGTATCTCTCAGGGAGAAAAGCAGCTAGCTCGCAGGAAGTCCACCGAGAACAAACTTTGGAAGGCATTCCTGAAAACTGGAGAAATGAGACACTTTCCTGCAAGTAGGCCGATCATGGCCACGGGGGATGATAGAAGCAGGACTGGGAATTGTGGGAGACAGCAGAGACTGCTGAGAGGAAACCTCATGAGTCTCAACTGGTGGGGTGTGGGAGTGAGGGGAAGAACCCCCACTTTGGAAAGAAACGGGATTGGCAACACCAGGCTTTAGTCTTGTCAGCATATATTTGGAGATGAGGATTAAAATTAGGCCTCAGTATAGGCATGGGGTACACAATGGCGTCATGCTCTTAGGAGCCAGGTGGATGCCTGGTCACTAGGACTGAAACACGAAACACAGGATGGTGAAAGCTGATATGGGTGGGAGGCACCTGTGCTGCTAGTTAGGGTCCTTCCAAAGCATCCAGGGGATGGACAGCTCTGATCCAGGCTCTATAATGCTTTATGGATGAGATACCTGGACAAGACTTTCCTTTCCTTTTCTTTTTTTTTCTTTTGTTGAGATTACCTTTACTACCAGCTTTTTTAGTGCCCAGGAAACTGTGTCTCCATGCTATCACTCTCCCCAGCAAGTCTTCCAGGTGCAATCACCCTCTCACACACTTGCTACATAACAGGGTCTGGAGTGGGGAGCACATTTGAAATGTACTTGAGAACCATGGCAGAAATGAACTCAACGCCATATCAATCTAGATGAAATTTATTTAAAATCTTCTGACGTACTGTGGTTGTTGTTGTTGTTGTTGTTGACACTATTACAGATGTCCCCATTTCTCTCCCCTTTACCCCACTCCACTCAGCCCGTGCTCCCCTGGCCTTCACCACATTGTTGTCTGTGTGCATGGGTTATGCATATATGCATACATGGTCTTTGGCTAATCTCTTCCTGTCCTCCCCCCCATTTTCCTCCTCTCTGAGATCCATGCCTCTGGTTTTATTTTGTTCGTCAGTTAATTTTGTTCATTAGATTTAACATATAAGTGAGATCATATGGTATTTGTCTTTCTCTGACTGGCTTATTTCACTTAGCATAATGGTCTCCAGGTCCATCCACGCTGCCTTAAAGAGTAAGATTTCCTTCTTTTTTATAGCCATGTAATATTCTCTTGTACGAATGTACCATAACTTTTCTATCTACTCATCTACTGATGGGCACTTAGGTTGCTTTCAGGTCATGACTATTTTAAATAATGCTGCTATGAACACAGAGGTGTATTTATTCCTTCCGATTGGTGTTTCAGGATGCTTAGGATATATTCCCAAAAGTGGGATCACTGGATCAAACAGCAGTGCCATTTTTTTAGTTTTTTTTGAGGAAACTCTATACTGTTTTTACAGTAGCTTGACGAGACTTTCATAATTATTACTCGACCGGTTAGGCCTTTGAGCAGGGAATCCGCCTGAAATCTCTTCAGCCACACTTACGGAAAGGAGGAGGTCCCTGTCTTTACCCTCGTCCAGGCTTCTCTATTCAGGAAGCTTCCCCTGGTGAAAACCCATGGAACAGGATATATTTACAGACAAAGTCCTGAAGCGCTAGCTCAACTCACTGTCCTCGCCGTTTAATCTCAAACGGTTCTTTAATATCTGAGTAGTGACCTTGATATTGACTTTCTCGTCTTTAACTTCACTCCATCTTACACTCCAGACTTGAGGCTCAATACTGTTTTCATAGAACCATCATCCTTGGATACCTTCCTTGAATTTGTTGAAGTAGAATAATAAGCACACAGGAGTCTAATTATTGAAAGAGACTTGGAAGTTAACTTTCCCCATGTCTACCAAAACTCTTGAAGGCAAGATGGATTTATTGATCAGACACGTGCGAGAGAGGCTTTCTTTTACCTAACCCATGATTCAGGACGTGTCTGCTAAACAGCCCCCCACTCTCTGGACAGCAGTATGTCAACCTATATGCAAGGAAGAACAAGGCAGTAAGTTTCCAAGATAGGAAATTTAAAATGTCAGTTTTTTTTGAGAGTTAGCAGGCAATGGCCAGTAGCCTGGCAGGGAATCTTTGGAAAATTAAAGCATGAGATTAGACCTTCCAGACGGAGGTGATGGTCACCACAATAGACCGTCTTTCCTAATCATCTTCCCTCCAGCTCTTCTACCTCATGGGTACAAGGAATCATTGTGTGCATTGACATGAATTTGAACTTGAGAGATGAGAAGTTGCTGACTTTGAGAAGGCTAAAAATCCATTATAAACGTCTCTCTGTTAGAATTAGGTTTATATTGGACAACTTTTTCTGATTCTAATGTTATAGGGGGCAATAAAATACCTTAAAATTCAGCAAGCCAAATGGTGTCTGTTTCTTCCTAATTTATTCTGATGCTCCAGTGGGAAACTACACAGCAATTTTTCACCATTATTGAACCTCAGAAGATTGTGAGACAGGTTAACAAGAAACTAGGAAAATTCCCTGGCAAGGGGAATGAGGAACTGAGACAAATGGCTAAACAAATGACCAGAATGGCTGAGCAATTAACAACCAACTAATAAATCACAAGACCCTGTCGTCCCTAACTGAAGATACCTAAAAGCAGATGGTTTAAATCACCTTAGCTAGGAAGGTAGATAACAAAAACTGGTTAGATCCAGACCAGTTCAAGATGGAGAAAAAATGAAAACTAACACCACGAGTAGAAGCAGAGCCAAGGAGCCAAAAGGAACCGACGCCATGGCACTTCTGGAACAGACCATATTAAGAACAAGACCCTGTCCCAACCAGAAGGCAGAGCCAGGATTTGGTCCCACAAAGGTTTGGAGTCAACACCCCACCACCACCACCTTGGAAACATAGGAAATCCCAAGAACTAACGGACCAAATGCACGACACACTCATGAGCTGGCCGTGCCCACTCAGACCCATAATTTTCACTTCTCCAGGGCATTTCCTGTGCTGGGTCTTTTTCTTTTTCTCTACCTGAACAAAGCTTGCTTCGTTCTTATTCTGACTCACCCCTGAAATTTTCCCCAGGTGAGTCAAGAACCTGGAGGTTGCCTGACACACAAAAGTTCCCAGACGGAGCTGGAGCAAGGCCAGCCCCTGGCACGAAAGTGGACTGGTAACAGTTGCAGGTTACCAAAGCAATTTGTAGACTCTGTCTCACCATGTCCCTTCAGTCTACGCTCACCCTTGTTCTCCAGATCTTTAAGGTGAATCAATTGGAATGAAAGCAACCAATGTATGTGAACAGATTCTGTTACCAAACCCAAGTTTGTGTGCCCAACACTTTGAAAAGGCAAAACTCGAAATGTCAGAGTTTGGAGTGAGGAAAGCTTTACTGATTACCAAGAAGCCAACCAAGATGGCGTTTCAAATCTACCTTGATTACTGGATAGGCTAAGGATTTTTTGAGGGTTTGGGGGAACGGGTATGTCGGAGTGCGGGTGGTCCGAGGAAGACCTCGGACCTTGATCATTTATGGTAAAGAGCATAAACTCCAGATCTTCCTGGACAATGGACCCTTTGCTCCTGAAAAAGTTCCAGTGTTCAGGTTCTGGTTAGGTCTAGGTCTTTCGGTTTCCTGTGTATGTCGGCAGTGGGGAGGCAGGGTGAGCAAGGTCTAGATTCCAGAGGCAGTGGGAAGTCAAGGTTCTCTTTTCTAAGCATGTTTTGGCTACGTGGCTTGCATTTGGGTCTGCTGTCTCTGAAAAGCAACTCAGGACATCATTAAACAAAATAGGAGCATTTTGAGCTGATTACACACTCATAACCCTATGACTTGAGGTGAGAGATCCCACTTGCTCAGGTCTTCCTCTATCTGGCAATAATTGTACAGCCTGCTTGGCTGGGGTGAGGCTGGTGGAGCTCGTTTCTCAGGCCTTTCCCACTAGGGGAACCTTTGAGCTGCTATTTCAAATGACAAGGGAATCGTGGAAGCAGAAATAAGCTATGATATGGTGATTCATAGTAAGATATATATACATTTGATCTTCATGCTCATTTCTGGCATTGAGCTCCCAAAACCCTTGGAATTTCCTGGACTGAGACAAATGTTCTTCTGTTATGTAAATGAGATGGCAATTGCACTGCACCTAAAGATGTGGCGTGGTTGCCAAGAGAAGGAACCATGTGATGACAAGGTTGGAACTTTTAGTCCCACCTCCCTGACCTTTAGGGAGGGGGGAAGTTCTGGAGATAGAGTTCAATCACCAGTGGCCAATGATTTAATCAACTATGTGATGTATGAAGACTCCATAAAAACTCAAAGGCTTGGGTTCAGGAAACTTTGGAGTCGATGAATATATGGAAATTTGGGGAGAGTGGTGCACTTGGGGAGACCGTGGAAACTTGTACCCTTTCTCTATCCTTGTCCTATGTATCTCTTCCATCTGGTTGTCCCTGAGTTGTGTTCTTTTATAATAAACCAGTGATTTGGCAAGCAAAATGATTTTCTGAGTCCTGTGAGTCACTCTAGCAAATTAATTGAAGCCAAGGAGGGGGTCCTTGCAACCTTCAATCTATACCTGGTCAGTCAGAAGTACAGGTGACAACCTGGACTTGCAACTGGCATCTGAAGTGTGTTGTGTGGCAGAGGTTAGGGTTGTGGGATGGAGCCCTTAACCTGTGGAATATAATGCTATCTCCAGAAAGGCAGTGTCAAAATGAAGTTGAATTGTAAGACACCCAGCTCTTGCCTGAGAGTTGCTTGTTGGCGTTAGGGTCAACCCCCACCCACACTGTAATGGGGTGCTGAGTTCTTACAAGCTTTAAAGGCCTTTCAGGTGTGGTCAGACTTTATTGTCAGGAATCCTTTTCTGTCCTCTGAGTCAGCCACCAGAAAGCCTATTAGATACCCCCTTTTCCTGATACACTCACCATGTTCTGAGACCAAATGGGCTGTGTGGGAATTTATAAAAGATGTTGAAAGCAAAACATTCTTAAATGAGTTACTGCAAGAAACTTGTTCTGTGTGTTTAAATGCTGAGCTCAAATTATGCTTCTGTGTTAATAAAAACCCCTTAGTATTTGAAGAAAACTCTCTAGAATGTAAACAGAAGCTGTCTTTGGGTTATGGGATTATGGATGACATATCTTTGGAATTTTTTTCTTTTTTTCTTTTATTACTTTTTAAATTAAGTGTATGCTATTTTTATAACCTAAAAAGGTATAAAATTAAAATCTCATTTATTTTTATGAACCCTGTAATATCTTCTTAATTGTGTGAATGTGACGTGTGCACGTTAAGAAGGTTGCATCTCTGCCTTTTTTGCTGGAGATGCTTCTCTTCTTTGCCCCTCAAAATTATTTTTAAGCTGTAACCAATGATAAAGAAAACCCCAGTCCACTGTGGTTTGCTTTTCTCACACCCAACAACCGTTTTAATTTACTCAGACTCAGTGAACTCACTAGGCATCATTGCACAACATAGCATTCAAGAGACAATACACTTCTTCAGTAATATATTGCATAGTATACCTGCTTCTTTCCAAGGAACCCACATGGGGCAGGAAAATCCAGCCGAGTCAGCTTTACTAGAAACCAAACACACACAATGAATCATCTACAGCCCCAAGGTTGCTCACCAGTCCCCAAGAGGTCAAGAGCATGGGTCCTGAAAACGATGTCTAGATGTTGCTTGGAAACACCTACAACAAGAAAGCAATAGATTAACTGAAGATAAAACAACTTCTCATGAACTGGTTTGCCCTCTCCAGGACTGATTTAATCTGTGCAATACCACACAGAGGTGGATGACATCATCTTCCTTTTGTAGGCGAAAACTTTGAAGATCAAAGGGTAAAGTGGTTTTTCTGACCTTACATGTTCGGTATGTGGTAGTTTCAGGATTTAAGGCCAGGTCCATGGACTCCATACTTCTATTCCATGACTTTTCAGAAAAGGGGCAATGGGCATATACAAGTATGAGCTACTCTATATGAACAGGTGGGTCAGCGGAGGGGAGTGAAATAAGAGGATGCAAGAGGGTGGAGAAGGCGAATGTTCGAATTTCCACCTATCCTTAAACTATATCAGCCCCCAAAGAACTCCTCTCTTCTCCTTCTTGTATTGCCCACTTTGTTCCCTCAAATCCATTCTTTTCTCCAGGTTAGACTCTAAAATATGCATGCTAAAGAAAAAGTCTCAAATAAAGAGGGACCACATCTCAGAGATGCTAGGTGATCTCTGAACTTTTAGAATCGCCTAATTATCAACCAACGCGGTCTCTGAAAACTGCCTTGGTTTTTCAGCCACGTGAGCACATTGATGCTGGTAGGGCTACCTCACTGACAGACTGAGTAGGCAGGCATTCAACTTCAAAAATAAGTTAAATGGATAATTTACTTCAAAATAGCTGTGATCAGAGTGTACCAGGGTTTAAAACCAGGCAGACGAAGGGTTTCAAATCTAGTCCTGACCAGATAAGTAAAATTAAACAAGTCACTTCACCGCTCTGGACACGGGAATAAATTACTAAGGTATACACTTGCTCAAGGGCACACTTGGAGGTAATGAAAGAACTGGGCTTGGAGCCCAGGTCCACTGATTCCTAGCCGACTGTGTTAACTAAGAAATAGCCCACAGTGGACCCCAAGTAATTGATAGACAATTTTTAATTTGCCTACCTGGAGCCTGGACTCCTTTTCTAGGCTTGATGGCTTGATCACAGAAGCTCTCTGTTTCAAATGATAAACCCTGGGAACCCTGGCATAGCCACTTCCAACCTCCAGCCTCCACCTAGGAAAAGAGGAGAAAGCCTTTGTGTGTGTGTGTGATAAACCAGCAGGTATCAAACACCATGATTTTTGCACATTATCTCGCATGTTCATGCACATCATTTCATGTCACCCTACAAATGTATGTCATGATCATTGTTATTCTCAAATTACAATTGGAGAAACCGAGGACCAGAGACGTGATATAAGCTCCCACGTATCACGCTGCTAAGGAGTGGCTGAAACAGGATCGAAGGTCCATGCTGTTTCTCTGCCTCATGCTTTCCTCCAAGGAACATTGAGAAACAGGTTCGTTGCAGATGTGAGAGGTGCTTACTAACCAACACAATTGCTAGCCCACCCTGAACATGTCCTTGGATCCCAGAAAAAATGGGGAAATGGGGAAGCCTATTCTGCACTGTAGTCTGACTGCTCTTGTCTCTCTCTCCTCGTCTCTGGGTAGAGGTAGAGCAAGTTCCTTCCCAGTCACCTCCGAGGCTCTTGCCCCACAAGGGCCTGAGATGCCCCCTTGGTTACCCCTTCTTGGTCTGAATCCTGCTCATTTCTCAGCCGGGTTGACCCAGTCTCTGCAAAGAGTGGGTCAAGGAACACTGGTGTGGCTTTCCATTCCTCATCCCTGATAACGAAATACCTTTGGTTCTGGCTCAGCTACCTCACAAATCAAAACCTTCCACAAAACAGCATTAGGAAGAAAAAGCAACTCAATCTTGCAAAGGTCAAGGACAGCAGAAATCCTGTGTCTGTGACAAATAGGTTTATGTGATTTCCTGAGGCCTTAAAAAAAAAAGAGCTTGCTGCCTTGATGAACAATCGCGGTCCACTAGGTGGCAGCACACTCTACATCTGGCTTCCTGCCTACTGGTTTAGCTTGGTCCTCCCAAAAGAAAGGAAAAAAGGGAGGGGAAGGTCGGGCAGAAAAGAGAATAAAGGAACATGAATATTTCTTGAAGATCTCCAGCGTGTCAGATCCTGATGGATACTTTTTAAAAAATAGATTAGTTAATTTAACTCCCACAACTCATTGAGGTAGATAAACCTGTTTTAAAGTTATTCATATTAATATTGAATATTGAGGACATGCTCCATGCCAACCACTCTTCTATGCACTCATTACCTTATTTAACTTCCTTAATACCCCAGCAAAATGGGTACTATTATTAGCCCTCTTTTACAGGTGAGGGAACCAAGGTATAAAGAAGGTACTTTACAATCACACAATTGCTAAGCAAGGACATTGGAATTTGTATCTGGGAGGATAATATCCTAGTCCGTGAATGACTGAATACACTCTCTGAGTATAAGAAAGATGAAATAACTCCAAGTGTAAAAAGCGAAAGAATTAGAACCAAAGCCTATGATTCTAATATTTTTGAGTATAAAATAAATACTTTATCCATGAAGGAATTTTACGTACAGAAACCTCACCAAAAAAATGTTATTATCATCTATAATCATGCAATCCAGAGAAAACCACTATTAACTTTTCCCCTTCCACTTAATTGTGTGTGTGTGTGTGTGTGTGTGTGTGTGTGTGTGTTATCACAGTTCTAATCATAATGTATATATGGCTTTTGAACACATTTATCTCACATAACATTCAAGAATTTTCCCAGGCCATTAAACTATGTTGAAAGTACAATATTCCGTAAAATACATGACATAAATTCATTAGTAATACACATGTTTTAGAATCTGGATTAGTTTCAATTTTCACTGTTCTGTGTTGTAATGCATTGCCTTGGCTATATATCCGAACACACATTTCTACTTTCTGTAGGCAAGTTTCCTATAAACAGAATTACTGGATCAAAAGATCTGACCATATTTAACTCAATACCTGCTACCAAATTTATTTACAGAAAGATTATATTAGTTTCATTTCCTCCAGTACTATATAAGATTATTAGATTTGTTTACTCCTTTGCTTTTGAGCCTGTTCTCCTGCCTCTTAGGGATTATTTTGCCCACAATTAGATCCCTTCTTTCTAGAGTAGTCAGCTCTCCATCATCTTAGTCTCCTTCCATCTGCCTTTAAATATGCATTACACTTCTCCTCTATCTTGATTCAAGGGCAAAAATCCCTTATTTGACCCTGGTGCCCCTTCATCTGTACCCGATTTCTTTCTGCCAACTCATTGCCAGTTCTCTAAAACACGTAAGGGTGTGCACTCTTTGGCACTTGGCCATGTACCCCACTCTGTCAGCCCCTCCAGTTAGGGTTCTACCTTCTTCATTCTAACGAGGCAGTCCTCATACAGGCAGCTGGTAACCTCTCACCTTTCTCGGCCTCTGTTATTATCTGCTTTTCTGTATAATTTGGTATCATCATACTTTGTTACCAGATTTCACTCACTGAAACTTTTATTCTTTAGTCGCTATAACATTGTACTTTCCTACTTTTTGTTTTCTTTGATTAACTCCCCCTTTTTCACTAGAACCTATTCCTTCCACATGGAAATCTTCAAACTGCTGTCAGAGTCCACTCCTTCCAGGCCCAGCTGAATGCGTAGCTTGATTATTTTGATGGCAACACAAACTTAATGTGTAGCAAATTTTTAACCTCTCAGGTCTGCATAAGATTTGCCCCAGTAGGTGAAAAAGGCAGGACAGAGAGAGACTGCTCGCGACGGGCTGGGAGAGCAAAGATGGAGGCGGAGCTGTGGCTGCTACCCTCGGGAGTGGCTGAGGTAGCCCTTCTCCTAGCGTGCCAAGGCACTCGGCAGGCCTGCTGGAAATCCGAGAGGGCGGGTCCAAGGAATAGGGGCCATATGTCAAGCTAATTTGGAAAACATGCCATGCTATGCCCCAAATTTACTGTATAACTTTGCAGAGTAAAGGTTCTGAGGAGTCCTGTAACATCAAGGCCTATTTAATCCAGTCTCTCGTGCTCATTTGACTGTTGGAACTTTTGTGGTAGAAGACCTAGCAGGGCACAAGGAGGGGAAGTTCTGCACTAAGAAGGTGAAGCTCCCAGGGATAAGGTTAGGAAAAGCCATATCGTGGCAGGTGTTAGCTGCCCAGGAGTGGTAAAGGGGCATTTTAGGTGTTTTACTCAGCATTAAACACTGATGAAAGGTATTGTAAAAGAGATCGCTGTGATGGAAATATGCTCTTCAGATAGATAACTTGAAGTATTATGTGAGCAAGGGCCTGAAGCAAGGTGAAGGATTGAAAGGATTTTGCAATTGATAGGGTTTCTCCACTGAGGCAAGATGGCTGCTTAGTTTTATCGTGGTGCTGGCTGTGGAGGGAGAAACACTCAAAAAGGAGATGAAAAGAACAAAACTTTATAACGGACAGAGAGGGTGAAGTAGAAAAAGGAACCAGATGGCAGTCACATTATTGATTCACTTATTTATACATACAACAAATATCTGCAGTGCTGGAAGCTTCAGTTATAAATGTCAACTAAATCTTTTACAGCCCTTGCTGTCAAATCACTCTTATACTAGTAGTACAAGAGAATGCTTGGAATAGCCTGCCTGCATCTATCTCAATCAGTCTATCCATAGAGATAGAAAGACATTGTTTACATAAAAAAGTAAATATATAAAAATACATGAAATACATAAATAGCCATTTATTCTACATAAAATAAATCATATATAAAACACAAAATAGATACTTAATATATAGCTACATTAAAATAATTATACATAAAAATTCATACAAGATATACTTATGTATATAACTTATATGAAGTAATTTTGTATTAAGAACACACATAAATTATTCAAAAATACATAAATATTACATGAAGTATATACTTAAAAATAATTACACATAAAAATACATCTATATGTATTTGATGTACAGAAAACACATAAAAATAATATCATATGTATATATATTAATAAAGTGTTTAATTCCTATAAGGGAAGCGCTCTCCCTGTATACAGGTGTATGTTTGTATGAATATCCATCCAGAAGGTATCCAGCCACGTAATATGAAAAACAGAGACATTTACTGAAGAAGAAACAAGATACAAGAAACACTGTATACTGGACAAAAACGCCTCAGTCCTTTTCAAAGCAGGCACCTCGGGACCTCACACAGTTTTCCCAATCATCATCAGCTACCTGGTCGTATTTTCCCGAATCTTACTAATGGTCTGAAAACTCTTCCCTTTAAAAGGTGATTTTAGTTTTCGGAAGAGCCAGGAGTTTTAGGGCACCAAATCTGGACTGTAAGGGAGTTGAGTTACCTGGATGAATTGATGTTTGATAAAAAAACTGCATTAGACATGATGCATGCACCGGTGTGTTGCCGTGATGAAGCTGCCAATCACCAGTTGCCCATAGCTGCTGCCTAATGCAAAATTTGATGTAGTTTCGTTGCTCTGCTTGCTCAGTCATTTTGAATGTGACAGCCCCACAGGACACATGCTCACTCAGTGGTGTCTATTGCCCCCACTGACTCGTAGAGTGAAGTTGTCATTGTTCACACATGCGCATTCCAGTCCACTCTCCTCAGCTGCCAGGTCACATCGATGTCGTGCAAACCATTCTTGTTAGATTAACAACAGCTGGATTTTTTCCAGATAGACTACCACACACACACCCACACCTCTCAAATGAAATACTCAGATTCTGTTAAAAAATTAATAAATCCTGTGATGTAGTGAATAACTGATAATATCACACCTCCCAGAACTCATTACCTGATGCTGATGAAGCACTAAAAATTCTGCTTCCAAATCACTCATCTTACTATGCACTATTTTATTGCACTGCTCTTTTTTTTATTTCTATAGTAATGATAATATCCAACTCATCAACACCTGGAGATCGGAGCAGTCTACATCAGAGGAAATCTATTGTGAAAGATAACCAGTTTTTCGGAGCTGAAATGACATATATATATATATATATATATATATATATATATATATCAATAACAGGCAAAAGGACAATTTGGTATCTGAATAGAAAGCTCTCTCTCTTTGCTGCAATTTTAGAAAATGTAATATAACAACCACTTTTGGTTTGGTATCTGTGCATATCTCAGTATTTTTATAGAAAGTGGTAATATAATTTCTAGTCTCAGAAATGAACTGACATGGCCAGCAATTTTGAGTGGCCTCTGAAGAGAGGAAAGACCTGTATGAATTACAGCTTTGAAGTTATGTGCATTTTGCTGCTCCTAGATAAATAACAAATCAAATTGTCAAGCATGTACTTAGCTGCCTAGCTGAAGGAAGTCCCATGCTAAGTGCAGGAAGACAGGGATACAAGAACATATGCGCTGGAGTCACACGGTTATAGGGGTGATACTTCTCTCCATCACTAATGAGCTGTGTGATCTGGGGTAAGTCATTTGAGCTCTCTGAACCATGATTTCTATTTTTGAAAAATGGGGACAATAATCATAAAGTATTTCATATGATTGCTATGAACTTTCAAAAAAGTAAAAATCAGTGTCTGTCATAGAGAAAAGACTCAATAGCTCTTCTCAAAGAGATTGTACTCTAGCTAAAGAAACCAAATGAAAAGAAAAATAGACTAAACAGTTTTTTATAAGGTCTATTCAAGAAAAAGTAGTGAGCCACTTTTCAGTGAACTTTACTGAAGAGTGCAATCAGCAAATGTCCCGGGACTGAGGTAGTCACCCAGGATGAACACTGATCTAGGTGTGAAAGAACTGGTATCCAGCCGATCTTTTCAACTAGGCATGGGCGGTCAGGAGAGAGCCCTCCAGGTAGACAGAAGGTTTCAGCAAATATAAAGGCAGAAAAATGTATTTCAGAGTATTAAAGGAGAGGAGACTGCTTTCTCATAAAATTGATATTTGACTATATCCTAGCCTTTACAGCTGAAACAGAAAATTTTCTTAGGCCTGGTTGAACAGAGAGCCCAGTAATAGAAAAGAACAAGAGAAACACCTCAGTTAAAAACTGGGAATCCAGGGAGATGAGGATGCCAAATTGACAATCAAAAATACATCTTCCTTTCGTCTTCTGGTAAATAGTTGATAGGTTTCTTAATAAATATATAACCTTGGGAAAATCGCTTTAATTCACTGCGTCTGCAACAACATCATTCTCATCTAAAGTGGGTGCTCTCTTACGTACTTCTAGTTCTAAAATACTATAAATCTGTTAACTTCTAAATACTGAGAACTTTACAACTTAAAAAAAAAGAACCTCTACTTTAGGAAGACACATTTTCTAAATCTATTGAATCTATTTAAGGAAAAAAAACAGATGGCAAATGTATCTTAAGATGCCATTATTTCTCATATAACTGTATATGTTGCATTTCCATGGAATTTCCTGGGGATAGTCAATCTGAAAAGCTTTCTATACCTTAGCCTGAAAAATGACACATATACAACATGCTGAGCCTCCTAATTAGCAGGAATGCAGGGCCCATTAAATGGCGAGCATGCATATGCACACCTAATTATGTTTATGCCTCCTTATAAATCAGCAAAGTGAAAGCATATGCATGCTGAAAATTACCCATCATTAACTTTCCTAATTGCACCCAAATAAAGAGGGAAGTAATTCACTTCAGAATATGTTTTCATCCTTTGGGCAAAGCCTGCACTGATCTTGTTGAGGTTTTGAAAAATAGTCTTCTTGCTCATACACGGAAATCAATTCTTTGGATGCCAAAACACAACAGAGTTCTTGCCCAGGTGTTGAAGCAGAGAAAACGAAAAGATTCTGATATGAATGTC